>CAXARG010000112.1:0-57413 GCA_963971235.1 Cryptus armator | reverse complement strand
CCGGTGCCATGCCGTGCCATGCCGGTGCCATGCCGTGCCATGCCGGTGCCATGCCGGTGCCATGCCGGTGCCATGCCGTGCCATGCCGGTGCCATGCCGTGCCATGCCGGTGCCATGCCGTGCCATGCCGGTGCCATGCCGTGCATGCCGGTGCCATGCCGTGCCATGCCGGTTGCCATGCCGTGCCATGCCGGTGCCATGCCGTGCCATGCCGGTGCCATGCCGTGCCATGCCGTGCCATGCCGTGCCATGCCGGTGCCATGCCGTGCCATGCCGGTGCCATGCCGTGCCATGCCGGTGCCATGCGTGCCATGCCGGTGCCATGCCGTGCCATGCCGGTGCCATGCCGGTGCCATGGTGCCATGCCGTGCCATGCCGGTGCCATGCCGTGCCATGCCGGTGCCATGCCGTGCCATGCCGGTGCCATGCCGTGCCATGCGGTGCCATGCCGTGCCATGCCGGTGCCATGCCGTGCCATGCCCGGTGCCATGCCGTGCCATGCCGGTGCCATGCCGTGCCATGCCGGTGCCATGCCGTGCCATGCCGGTGCCATGCCGTGCCATGCCGGTGCCATGCCGTGCCATGCCATGCCATGCCGTGCCATGCCGTGCCATGCCGTGCCATGCCGTGCCATGCCGTGCCATGCCGTGCCATGCCGTGCCATGCCGTGCCATGCCGTGCCATGCCGTGCCATGCCGTGCCATGCCGTGCCATGCCGTGCCATGCCGTGCCATGCCGTGCCATGCCGTGCCATGCCGTGTCATGCCGTGCCATGCCGTGCCATGCCGTGCCATGCCGGTGCCATGCCGTGCCATGCCGGTGCCATGCCGTGCCATGCCGGTGCCATGCCGTGCCATGCCGTGCCATGCCGTGCCATGCCGTGCCATGCCGTGCCATGCCGTGCCATGCCGTGCCATGCCGTGCCATGCCGTGCCATGCCGTGCCCCCATGCCGGGCCATGCCGTGCCATGCCGGGCCATGCGGTGCCATGCCATTCCATGCCATTCCATGCCAGTCCATGCCAGTCCATGCCATTCCCATGCCACTCAATGCGGTGCCATGCCATTCCATGCCATTCCATGCCATTCCATGCCATTCCATGCCATTCCATGCCATTCCATGCCATTCCATGCCATTCCATGCCATTCCATGCCATTCCATGCCATTCCATGCCATTCCATGCCATTCCATGCCATTCCATGCCATTCCATGCCATTCCATGCCATTCCATGCCATTCCATGCCATTCCATGCCATTCCATGCCATTCCATGCGATTCCATGCCATTCCATGCCATTCCATGCCATTCCATGCCATTCCATGCCATTCCATGCCATTCCATGCCATTCCATGCCATTCCATGCCATTCCATGCCATTCCATGCCATTCCATGCCATTCCATGCCATTCCATGCCATTCCATGCCATTCCATGCCATTCCATGCCATTCCATGCCATTCCATGCCATTCCATGCCATTCCATGCCATTCCATGCCATTCCATGCCATTCCATGCCATTCCATGCCATTCCATGCCATTCCATGCCATTCCATGCCATTCCATGCCATTCCATGCCATTCCATGCCATTCCATGCCATTCCATGCCATTCATGCCATTCCATGCCATTCCATGCCATTCCATGCCATTCCATGCCATTCCATGCCATTCCATGCCATTCCATGCCATTCCATGCCATTCCATGCCATTCCATGCCATTCCATGCCATTCCATGCCATTCCATGCCATTCCATGCCATTCCATGCCATTCCATGCCATTCCATGCCATTCCATGCCATTCCATGCCATTCCATGCCATTCCATGCCATTCCATGCCAGTCCATGCCAGTCCATGCCAGTCCATGCCAGTCCATGCCAGTCCATGCCAGTCCATGCCAGTCATGCCATTCCATGCCACTCAATGCGGTGCATGCCATTCCATGCCATTCCATGCCATTCCATGCCATTCCATGCCATTCCATGCCATTCCATGCCATTCCATGCCATTCCATGCCATTCCATGCCATTCCATGCCATTCCATGCCATTCCATGCCATTCCATGCCGTTTCCATGCCATTCCATGCCGTTCCATGCCAGTCCATGCCAGTCCATGCCAGTCCATGCCATTCCATGCCACTCAATGCGGTGCCATGCCATTCCATGCCATTCCATGCCATTCCATGCCATTCCATGCCATTCCATGCCATTCCATGCCATTCCATGCCATTCCATGCCATTCCATGCCATTCCATGCCATTCCATGCCATTCCATGCCATTCCATGCCATTCCATGCCATTCCATGCCATTCCATGCCATTCCATGCCATTCCATGCCATTCCATGCCATTCCATGCCATTCCATGCCATTCCATGCCATTCCATGCCATTCCATGCCATTCCATGCCATTCCATGCCGTTCCATGCCAGTCCATGCCAGTCCATGCCATTCCATGCCACTCAATGCGGTGCCATGCCATTCCATGCCATTCCATGCCATTCCATGCCATTCCATGCCATTCCATGCCACTCAATGCGGTGCCATGCCATTCCATGCCATTCCATGCCATTCCATGCCATTCCATGCCATTCCATGCCATTCCATGCCATTCCATGCGATTCCATGCCATTCCATGCCATTCCATGCCATTCCATGCCATTCCATGCCATTCCATGCCATTCCATGCCATTCCATGCCATTCCATGCCATTCCATGCCATTCCATGCCATTCCATGCCATTCCATGCCATTCCATGCCATTCCATGCCATTCCATGCCATTCCATGCCATTCCATGCATTCCATGCCATTCCATGCCATTCCATGCCATTCCATGCCATTCCATGCCATTCCATGCCATTCCATGCCATTCCATGGCCATTCCATGCCGTTCCATGCCATTCCATGCCGTTCCATGCCAGTCCATGCCAGTCCATGCCAGTCCATGCCATTCCATGCCACTCAATGCGGTGCCATGCCATTCCATGCCATTCCATGCCATTCCATGCCATTTCCATGCCATTCCATGCCATTCCATGCCATTCCATGCCATTCCATGCCATTCCATGCCATTCCATGCCATTCCATGCCATTCCATGCCATTCCATGCCATTCCATGCCATTCCATGCCATTCCATGCCATTCCATGCCATTCCATGCCATTCCATGCCATTCCATGCCATTCCATGCCATTCCATGCCATTCCATGCCATTCCATGCCATTCCATGCCATTCCATGCCATTCCATGCCATTCCATGCCATTCCATGCCATTCCATGCCATTCCATGCCATTCCATGCCATTCCATGCCGTTCCATGCCAGTCCATGCCAGTCCATGCCATTCCATGCCACTCAATGCGGTGCCATGCCATTCCATGCATTCCATGCCATTCCATGCCATTCCATGCCATTCCATGCCACTCAATGCGGTGCCATGCCATTCCATGCCATTCCATGCCATTCCATGCCATTCCATGCCATTCCATGCCATTCCATGCCATTCCATGCCATTCCATGCCATTCCATGCCATTCCATGCCATTCCATGCCATTCCATGCCATTCCATGCCATTCCATGCCGTGCCATGCCGGTGCCATGCCGTGCCATGCCGGGTGCCATGCCGTGCCATGCCGGTGCCATGCCGTGCCATGCCGTGCCATGCCGTGCCATGCCGTGCCATGCCGTGCCATGCCGTGCCATGCCGTGCCATGCCGTGCCATGCCGTGCCATGCCGTGCCATGCCGGGCCATGCGGTGCCATGCCATTCCATGCCGTGCCATGCCGGTGCCATGCCGGTGCCATGCCGGTGCCATGCCGTGCCATGCCGGTGCCATGCCGGTGCCATGCCGGTGCCATGCCGTGCCATGCGGTGCCATGCCGTGCCATGCCGGTGCCATGCCGTGCCATGCCGGTGCCATGCCGTGCCATGCCGGTGCCATGCCGTGCCATGCCGGTGCCATGCCGTGCCATGCCGGTGCCATGCCGTGCCATGCCGGTGCCATGCCGTGCCATGCCGGTGCCATGCCGGTGCCATGCCGGTGCCATGCCGTGCCATGCCGGTGCCATGCCGGTGCCATGCCGGTGCCATGCCGTGCCATGCCGGTGCCATGCCGTGCCATGCCGGTGCCATGCCGTGCCATGCCGGTGCCATGCCGTGCCATGCCGGTGCCATGCCGTGCCATGCCGGTGCCATGCCGTGCCATGCCGGTGCCATGCCGTGCCATGCCGGTGCCATGCCGTGCCATGCCGGTGCCATGCCGTGCCATGCCGGTGCCATGCCGTGCCATGCCGGTGCCATGCCGGTGCCATGCCGGTGCCATGCCGGTGCCATGCCGGTGCCATGCCGGTGCCATGCCGGTGCCATGCCGTGCCATGCCGGTGCCATGCCGTGCCATGCCCGGTGCCATGCCGTGCCATGCCGGTGCCATGCCGTGCCATGCCGGTGCCATGCCGTGCCATGCCGGTGCCATGCCGTGCCATGCCGGTGCCATGCCGTGCCATGCCGGTGCCATGCCGTGCCATGCCGGTGCCATGCCGTGCCATGCCGGTGCCATGCCGTGCCCATGCCGGTGCCATGCCGTGCCATGCCGGTGCCATGCCGTGCCATGCCGGTGCCATGCCGTGCCATGCCGGTGCCATGCCGTGCCATGCCGGTGCCATGCCGTGCCATGCCGGTGCCATGCCGGTGCCATGCCGGTGCCATGCCGTGCCATGCCGTGCCATGCCGTGCCATGCCGTGCCATGCCGTGCCATGCCGTGCCATGCCGGTGCCATGCCGTGCCATGCCGGTGCCATGCCGTGCCATGCCGGTGCCATGCCGTGCCATGCCGGTGCCATGCCGTGCCATGCCGGTGCCATGCCGTGCCATGCCGGTGCCATGCCGTGCCATGCCGTGCCATGCCGTGCCATGCCGTGCCATGCCGTGCCATGCCGTGCCATGCCGTGCCATGCCGGGCCATGCGGTGCCATGCCATTCCATGCCATTCCATGCCAGTCCATGCCAGTCCATGCCATTCCATGCCACTCAATGCGGTGCCATGCATTCCATGCCATTCCATGCCATTCCATGCCATTCCATGCCATTCCATGCCATTCCATGCCATTCCATGCCATTCCATGCCATTCCATGCCATTCCATGCCATTCCATGCCATTCCATGCCATTCCATGCCATTCCATGCCATTCCATGCCATTCCATGCCATTCCATGCCATTCCATGCCATTCCATGCCATTCCATGCCATTCCATGCCATTCCATGCCATTCCATGCCATTCCATGCCATTCCATGCCATTCCATGCCATTCCATGCCATTCCATGCCATTCCATGCCATTCCATGCCATTCCATGCCATTCCATGCCATTCCATGCCATTCCATGCCATTCCATGCCATTCCATGCCATTCCATGCCATTCCATGCCATTCCATGCCATTCCATGCCATTCCATGCCATTCCATGCCATTCCATGCCATTCCATGCCATTCCATGCCATTCCATGCCATTCCATGCCATTCCATGCCATTCCATGCCATTCCATGCCATTCCATGCCATTCCATGCCATTCCATGCCATTCCATGCCATTCCATGCCATTCCATGCCATTCCATGCCATTCCATGCCATTCCATGCCATTCCATGCCATTCCATGCCATTCCATGCCATTCCATGCCATTCCATGCCATTCCATGCCATTCCATGCCATTCCATGCCATTCCATGCCATTCCATGCCATTCCATGCCATTCCATGCCATTCCATGCCATTCCATGCCATTCCATGCCATTCCATGCCATTCCATGCATTCCATGCCATTCCATGCCATTCCATGCCAGTCCATGCCAGTCCATGCCAGTCCATGCCAGTCCATGCCAGTCCATGCCAGTCCATGCCATTCCATGCCACTCAATGCGGTGCCATGCCATTCCATGCCATTCCATGCCATTCCATGCCATTCCATGCCATTCCATGCCATTCCATGCCATTCCATGCCATTCCATGCCATTCCATGCCATTCCATGCCATTCCATGCCATTCCATGCCATTCCATGCCATTCCATGCCATTCCATGCCATTCCATGCCATTCCATGCCATTCCATGCCATTCCATGCCGTGCCATGCCGGTGCCATGCCGTGCCATGCCGGTGCCATGCCGTGCCATGCCGGTGCCATGCCGTGCCATGCCGGTGCCATGCCGTGCCATGCCGTGCCATGCCGTGCCATGCCGTGCCATGCCGTGCCATGCCGTGCCATGCCGTGCCATGCCGTGCCATGCCGGGCCATGCGGTGCCATGCCATTCCATGCCGTGCCATGCCGGTGCCATGCCGGTGCCATGCCGGTGCCATGCCGTGCCATGCCGGTGCCATGCCGTGCCATGCCGGTGCCATGCCGGTGCCATGCCGGTGCCATGCCGTGCCATGCCGGTGCCATGCCGTGCCATGCCGGTGCCATGCCGTGCCATGCCGGTGCCATGCCGTGCCATGCCGGTGCCATGCCGTGCCATGCCGGTGCCATGCCGTGCCATGCCGGTGCCATGCCGTGCCATGCCCGGTGCCATGCCGTGCCATGCCGGTGCCATGCCGGTGCCATGCCGGTGCCATGCCGGTGCCATGCCGGTGCCATGCCGTGCCATGCCGGTGCCATGCCGTGCCATGCCGGTGCCATGCCGTGCCATGCCGGTGCCATGCCGTGCCATGCCGGTGCCATGCCGGTGCCATGCCGTGCCATGCCGGTGCCATGCCGTGCCATGCCGGTGCCATGCCGTGCCATGCCGGTGCCATGCCGTGCCATGCCGGTGCCATGCCGTGCCATGCCGGTGCCATGCCGTGCCATGCCGGTGCCATGCCGTGCCATGCCGGTGCCATGCCGTGCCATGCCGGTGCCATGCCGTGCCATGCCGGTGCCATGCCGTGCCATGCCGGTGCCATGCCGTGCCATGCCGGTGCCATGCCGTGCCATGCCGGTGCCATGCCGTGCCATGCCGGTGCCATGCCGTGCCATGCCGGTGCCATGCCGGTGCCATGCCGGTGCCATGCCGTGCCATGCCGTGCCATGCCGTGCCATGCCGTGCCATGCCGTGCCATGCCGTGCCATGCCGTGCCATGCCGTGCCATGCCGTGCCATGCCGTGCCATGCCGTGCCATGCCGTGCCATGCCGTGCCATGCCGTGCCATGCCGTGCCATGCCGTGCCATGCCGTGCCATGCCGGTGCCATGCCGTGCCATGCCGGTGCCATGCCGTGCCATGCCGGTGCCATGCCGTGCCATGCCGTGCCATGCCGTGCCATGCCGTGCCATGCCGTGCCATGCCGTGCCATGCCGGGCCATGCGGTGCCATGCCATTCCATGCCGTGCCATGCCGGTGCCATGCCGGTGCCATGCCGGTGCCATGCCGTGCCATGCCGGTGCCATGCCGGTGCCATGCCGGTGCCATGCCGTGCCATGCCGGTGCCATGCCGTGCCATGCCGGTGCCATGCCGTGCCATGCCGGTGCCATGCCGTGCCATGCCGGTGCCATGCCGGTGCCATGCCGTGCCATGCCGGTGCCATGCCGTGCCATGCCGGTGCCATGCCGTGCCATGCCGGTGCCATGCCGTGCCATGCCGGTGCCATGCCGTGCCATGCCGGTGCCATGCCGTGCCATGCCGGTGCCATGCCGTGCCATGCCGGTGCCATGCCGTGCCATGCCGGTGCCATGCCGTGCCATGCCGGTGCCATGCCGTGCCATGCCGGTGCCATGCCGTGCCATGCCGGTGCCATGCCGGTGCCATGCCGGTGCCATGCCGTGCCATGCCGTGCCATGCCGTGCCATGCCGTGCCATGCCGTGCCATGCCGTGCCATGCCGTGCCATGCCGTGCCATGCCGTGCCATGCCGTGCCATGCCGTGCCATGCCGTGCCATGCCGTGCCATGCCGGTGCCATGCCGTGCCATGCCGGTGCCATGCCGTGCCATGCCGGTGCCATGCCGTGCCATGCCGGTGCCATGCCGTGCCATGCCGTGCCATGCCGTGCCATGCCGTGCCATGCCGTGCCATGCCGGGCCATGCGGTGCCATGCCATTCCATGCCGTGCCATGCCGGTGCCATGCCGGTGCCATGCCGGTGCCATGCCGTGCCATGCCGGTGCCATGCCGGTGCCATGCCGGTGCCATGCCGTGCCATGCCGGTGCCATGCCGTGCCATGCCGGTGCCATGCCGTGCCATGCCGGTGCCATGCCGTGCCATGCCGGTGCCATGCCGGTGCCATGCCGTGCCATGCCGGTGCCATGCCGTGCCATGCCGGTGCCATGCCGTGCCATGCCGGTGCCATGCCGTGCCATGCCGGTGCCATGCCGTGCCATGCCGGTGCCATGCCGTGCCATGCCGGTGCCATGCCGTGCCATGCCGGTGCCATGCCGTGCCATGCCGGTGCCATGCCGTGCCATGCCGGTGCCATGCCGTGCCATGCCGGTGCCATGCCGTGCCATGCCGGTGCCATGCCGTGCCATGCCGGTGCCATGCCGTGCCATGCCGGTGCCATGCCGTGCCATGCCGGTGCCATGCCGTGCCATGCCGGTGCCATGCCGTGCCATGCCGGTGCCATGCCGTGCCATGCCGGTGCCATGCCGTGCCATGCCGGTGCCATGCCGTGCCATGCCGGTGCCATGCCGTGCCATGCCGGTGCCATGCCGTGCCATGCCGGTGCCATGCCGTGCCATGCCGGTGCCATGCCGTGCCATGCCGGTGCCATGCCGTGCCATGCCGGTGCCATGCCGTGCCATGCCGGTGCCATGCCGTGCCATGCCGGTGCCATGCCGTGCCATGCCGTGCCATGCCGTGCCATGCCGTGCCATGCCGTGCCATGCCGTGCCATGCCGTGCCATGCCGTGCCATGCCGTGCCATGCCGTGCCATGCCGTGCCATGCCGTGCCATGCCGTGCCATGCCGTGCCATGCCGTGCCATGCCGTGCCATGCCGTGTCATGCCGTGCCATGCCGTGCCATGCCGTGCCATGCCGGTGCCATGCCGTGCCATGCCGGTGCCATGCCGTGCCATGCCGGTGCCATGCCGTGCCATGCCGTGCCATGCCGTGCCATGCCGTGCCATGCCGTGCCATGCCGTGCCATGCCGTGCCATGCCGTGCCATGCCGTGCCATGCCGTGCCATGCCGTGCCATGCCGTGCCATGCCGTGCCATGCCGGGCCATGCCGTGCCATGCCGGGCCATGCGGTGCCATGCCATTCCATGCCATTCCATGCCAGTCCATGCCAGTCCATGCCATTCCATGCCACTCAATGCGGTGCCATGCCATTCCATGCCATTCCATGCCATTCCATGCCATTCCATGCCATTCCATGCCATTCCATGCCATTCCATGCCATTCCATGCCATTCCATGCCATTCCATGCCATTCCATGCCATTCCATGCCATTCCATGCCATTCCATGCCATTCCATGCCATTCCATGCCATTCCATGCGATTCCATGCCATTCCATGCCATTCCATGCCATTCCATGCCATTCCATGCCATTCCATGCGATTCCATGCCATTCCATGCCATTCCATGCCATTCCATGCCATTCCATGCCATTCCATGCCATTCCATGCCATTCCATGCCATTCCATGCCATTCCATGCCATTCCATGCCATTCCATGCCATTCCATGCCATTCCATGCCATTCCATGCCATTCCATGCCATTCCATGCCATTCCATGCCATTCCATGCCATTCCATGCCATTCCATGCCATTCCATGCCATTCCATGCCATTCCATGCCATTCCATGCCATTCCATGCCATTCCATGCCATTCCATGCCATTCCATGCCATTCCATGCCATTCCATGCCATTCCATGCCATTCCATGCCATTCCATGCCATTCCATGCCATTCCATGCCATTCCATGCCATTCCATGCCATTCCATGCCAGTCCATGCCAGTCCATGCCAGTCCATGCCAGTCCATGCCAGTCCATGCCAGTCCATGCCAGTCCATGCCATTCCATGCCACTCAATGCGGTGCCATGCCAGTCCATGCCATTCCATGCCACTCAATGCGGTGCCATGCCATTCCATGCCATTCCATGCCATTCCATGCCATTCCATGCCATTCCATGCCATTCCATGCCATTCCATGCCATTCCATGCCATTCCATGCCATTCCATGCCATTCCATGCCATTCCATGCCATTCCATGCCATTCCATGCCATTCCATGCCATTCCATGCCATTCCATGCCATTCCATGCCATTCCATGCCATTCCATGCCATTCCATGCCATTCCATGCCATTCCATGCCATTCCATGCCATTCCATGCCATTCCATGCCATTCCATGCCATTCCATGCCATTCCATGCCATTCCATGCCAGTCCATGCCAGTCCATGCCATTCCATGCCACTCAATGCGGTGCCATGCCATTCCATGCCATTCCATGCCATTCCATGCCATTCCATGCCATTCCATGCCACTCAATGCGGTGCCATGCCATTCCATGCCATTCCATGCCATTCCATGCCATTCCATGCCATTCCATGCCATTCCATGCCATTCCATGCGATTCCATGCCATTCCATGCCATTCCATGCCATTCCATGCCATTCCATGCCATTCCATGCCATTCCATGCCATTCCATGCCATTCCATGCCATTCCATGCCATTCCATGCCATTCCATGCCATTCCATGCCATTCCATGCCATTCCATGCCATTCCATGCCATTCCATGCCATTCCATGCCATTCCATGCCATTCCATGCCATTCCATGCCATTCCATGCCATTCCATGCCATTCCATGCCATTCCATGCCATTCCATGCCATTCCATGCCATTCCATGCCATTCCATGCCATTCCATGCCATTCCATGCCATTCCATGCCATTCCATGCCATTCCATGCCATTCCATGCCATTCCATGCCATTCCATGCCATTCCATGCCATTCCATGCCATTCCATGCCATTCCATGCCATTCCATGCCATTCCATGCCAGTCCATGCCAGTCCATGCCAGTCCATGCCAGTCCATGCCAGTCCATGCCAGTCCATGCCATTCCATGCCACTCAATGCGGTGCCATGCCATTCCATGCCATTCCATGCCATTCCATGCCATTCCATGCCATTCCATGCCATTCCATGCCATTCCATGCCATTCCATGCCATTCCATGCCATTCCATGCCATTCCATGCCATTCCATGCCATTCCATGCCGTTCCATGCCATTCCATGCCGTTCCATGCCAGTCCATGCCAGTCCATGCCAGTCCATGCCATTCCATGCCACTCAATGCGGTGCCATGCCATTCCATGCCATTCCATGCCATTCCATGCCATTCCATGCCATTCCATGCCATTCCATGCCATTCCATGCCATTCCATGCCATTCCATGCCATTCCATGCCATTCCATGCCATTCCATGCCATTCCATGCCATTCCATGCCATTCCATGCCATTCCATGCCATTCCATGCCATTCCATGCCATTCCATGCCATTCCATGCCATTCCATGCCATTCCATGCCATTCCATGCCATTCCATGCCATTCCATGCCATTCCATGCCATTCCATGCCGTTCCATGCCAGTCCATGCCAGTCCATGCCATTCCATGCCACTCAATGCGGTGCCATGCCATTCCATGCCATTCCATGCCATTCCATGCCATTCCATGCCATTCCATGCCACTCAATGCGGTGCCATGCCATTCCATGCCATTCCATGCCATTCCATGCCATTCCATGCCATTCCATGCCATTCCATGCCATTCCATGCCATTCCATGCCATTCCATGCCATTCCATGCCATTCCATGCCATTCCATGCCATTCCATGCCATTCCATGCCATTCCATGCCATTCCATGCCATTCCATGCCATTCCATGCCATTCCATGCCATTCCATGCCGTGCCATGCCGGTGCCATGCCGTGCCATGCCGGTGCCATGCCGTGCCATGCCGGTGCCATGCCGTGCCATGCCGGTGCCATGCCGTGCCATGCCGTGCCATGCCGTGCCATGCCGTGCCATGCCGTGCCATGCCGTGCCATGCCGTGCCATGCCGTGCCATGCCGTGCCATGCCGTGCCATGCCGTGCCATGCCGGGCCATGCGGTGCCATGCCATTCCATGCCGTGCCATGCCGGTGCCATGCCGGTGCCATGCCGGTGCCATGCCGTGCCATGCCGGTGCCATGCCGGTGCCATGCCGGTGCCATGCCGTGCCATGCCGGTGCCATGCCGTGCCATGCCGGTGCCATGCCGTGCCATGCCGGTGCCATGCCGTGCCATGCCGGTGCCATGCCGTGCCATGCCGGTGCCATGCCGTGCCATGCCGGTGCCATGCCGTGCCATGCCGGTGCCATGCCGTGCCATGCCGGTGCCATGCCGTGCCATGCCGGTGCCATGCCGGTGCCATGCCGGTGCCATGCCGGTGCCATGCCGGTGCCATGCCGGTGCCATGCCGGTGCCATGCCGTGCCATGCCGGTGCCATGCCGTGCCATGCCGGTGCCATGCCGTGCCATGCCGGTGCCATGCCGGTGCCATGCCGTGCCATGCCGGTGCCATGCCGTGCCATGCCGGTGCCATGCCGTGCCATGCCGGTGCCATGCCGTGCCATGCCGGTGCCATGCCGTGCCATGCCGGTGCCATGCCGTGCCATGCCGGTGCCATGCCGTGCCATGCCGGTGCCATGCCGTGCCATGCCGGTGCCATGCCGTGCCATGCCGGTGCCATGCCGTGCCATGCCGGTGCCATGCCGTGCCATGCCGGTGCCATGCCGTGCCATGCCGGTGCCATGCCGTGCCATGCCGGTGCCATGCCGTGCCATGCCGGTGCCATGCCGGTGCCATGCCGGTGCCATGCCGTGCCATGCCGTGCCATGCCGTGCCATGCCGTGCCATGCCGTGCCATGCCGTGCCATGCCGTGCCATGCCGTGCCATGCCGTGCCATGCCGTGCCATGCCGGTGCCATGCCGTGCCATGCCGGTGCCATGCCGTGCCATGCCGGTGCCATGCCGTGCCATGCCGGTGCCATGCCGTGCCATGCCGTGCCATGCCGTGCCATGCCGTGCCATGCCGTGCCATGCCGTGCCATGCCGTGCCATGCCGTGCCATGCCGTGCCATGCCGGGCCATGCGGTGCCATGCCATTCCATGCCATTCCATGCCAGTCCATGCCAGTCCATGCCATTCCATGCCACTCAATGCGGTGCCATGCCATTCCATGCCATTCCATGCCATTCCATGCCATTCCATGCCATTCCATGCCATTCCATGCCATTCCATGCCATTCCATGCCATTCCATGCCATTCCATGCCATTCCATGCCATTCCATGCCATTCCATGCCATTCCATGCCATTCCATGCCATTCCATGCCATTCCATGCCATTCCATGCCATTCCATGCCATTCCATGCCATTCCATGCCATTCCATGCCATTCCATGCCATTCCATGCCATTCCATGCCATTCCATGCCATTCCATGCCATTCCATGCCATTCCATGCCATTCCATGCCATTCCATGCCATTCCATGCCATTCCATGCCATTCCATGCCATTCCATGCCATTCCATGCCATTCCATGCCATTCCATGCCATTCCATGCCATTCCATGCCATTCCATGCCATTCCATGCCATTCCATGCCATTCCATGCCATTCCATGCCATTCCATGCCATTCCATGCCATTCCATGCCATTCCATGCCATTCCATGCCATTCCATGCCATTCCATGCCATTCCATGCCATTCCATGCCATTCCATGCCATTCCATGCCATTCCATGCCATTCCATGCCATTCCATGCCATTCCATGCCATTCCATGCCATTCCATGCCATTCCATGCCATTCCATGCCATTCCATGCCATTCCATGCCAGTCCATGCCAGTCCATGCCAGTCCATGCCAGTCCATGCCAGTCCATGCCAGTCCATGCCATTCCATGCCACTCAATGCGGTGCCATGCCATTCCATGCCATTCCATGCCATTCCATGCCATTCCATGCCATTCCATGCCATTCCATGCCATTCCATGCCATTCCATGCCATTCCATGCCATTCCATGCCATTCCATGCCATTCCATGCCGTTCCATGCCATTCCATGCCGTTCCATGCCAGTCCATGCCAGTCCATGCCAGTCCATGCCAGTCCATGCCATTCCATGCCACTCAATGCGGTGCCATGCCATTCCATGCCATTCCATGCCATTCCATGCCATTCCATGCCATTCCATGCCATTCCATGCCATTCCATGCCATTCCATGCCATTCCATGCCATTCCATGCCATTCCATGCCATTCCATGCCATTCCATGCCATTCCATGCCATTCCATGCCATTCCATGCCATTCCATGCCATTCCATGCCATTCCATGCCATTCCATGCCATTCCATGCCGGTGCCATGCCGTGCCATGCCGGTGCCATGCCGTGCCATGCCGGTGCCATGCCGGTGCCATGCCGTGCCATGCCGGTGCCATGCCGGTGCCATGCCGGTGCCATGCCGTGCCATGCCGGTGCCATGCCGTGCCATGCCGGTGCCATGCCGTGCCATGCCGGTGCCATGCCGTGCCATGCCGGTGCCATGCCGTGCCATGCCGGTGCCATGCCGTGCCATGCCGGTGCCATGCCGTGCCATGCCGGTGCCATGCCGTGCCATGCCGGTGCCATGCCGTGCCATGCCGGTGCCATGCCGTGCCATGCCGGTGCCATGCCGTGCCATGCCGGTGCCATGCCGGTGCCATGCCGGTGCCATGCCGGTGCCATGCCGGTGCCATGCCGTGCCATGCCGGTGCCATGCCGTGCCATGCCGGTGCCATGCCGTGCCATGCCGGTGCCATGCCGTGCCATGCCGGTGCCATGCCGGTGCCATGCCGTGCCATGCCGGTGCCATGCCGTGCCATGCCGGTGCCATGCCGCGCCATGCCGGTGCCATGCCGTGCCATGCCGGTGCCATGCCGTGCCATGCCGGTGCCATGCCGTGCCATGCCGGTGCCATGCCGTGCCATGCCGGTGCCATGCCGTGCCATGCCGGTGCCATGCCGTGCCATGCCGGTGCCATGCCGTGCCATGCCGGTGCCATGCCGTGCCATGCCGGTGCCATGCCGTGCCATGCCGGTGCCATGCCGGTGCCATGCCGGTGCCATGCCGTGCCATGCCGTGCCATGCCGTGCCATGCCGTGCCATGCCGTGCCATGCCGTGCCATGCCGTGCCATGCCGTGCCATGCCGGTGCCATGCCGGTGCCATGC
This sequence comes from Cryptus armator, assembly GCA_963971235.1. Taxonomy (NCBI): domain Eukaryota; kingdom Metazoa; phylum Arthropoda; class Insecta; order Hymenoptera; family Ichneumonidae; genus Cryptus; species Cryptus armator. The sequence goes on along the minus strand of CAXARG010000112.1, from coordinate 42,203 downwards.
CGGTGCCATGCCGTGCCATGCCGGTGCCATGCCGGTGCCATGCCGGTGCCATGCCGTGCCATGCCGGTGCCATGCCGTGCCATGCCGGTGCCATGCCGTGCCATGCCGGTGCCATGCCGTGCCATGCCGGTGCCATGCCGTGCCATGCCGGTGCCATGCCGGTGCCATGCCGTGCCATGCCGGTGCCATGCCGTGCCATGCCGGTGCCATGCCGTGCCATGCCGGTGCCATGCCGTGCCATGCCGGTGCCATGCCGTGCCATGCCGGTGCCATGCCGTGCCATGCCGGTGCCATGCCGTGCCATGCCGGTGCCATGCCGTGCCATGCCGGTGCCATGCCGTGCCATGCCGGTGCCATGCCGTGCCATGCCGGTGCCATGCCGTGCCATGCCGGTGCCATGCCGTGCCATGCCGGTGCCATGCCGTGCCATGCCGGTGCCATGCCGTGCCATGCCGGTGCCATGCCGTGCCATGCCGGTGCCATGCCGTGCCATGCCGGTGCCATGCCGTGCCATGCCGGTGCCATGCCGTGCCATGCCGGTGCCATGCCGTGCCATGCCGGTGCCATGCCGTGCCATGCCGGTGCCATGCCGTGCCATGCCGGTGCCATGCCGTGCCATGCCGGTGCCATGCCGTGCCATGCCGGTGCCATGCCGTGCCATGCCGGTGCCATGCCGTGCCATGCCGGTGCCATGCCGTGCCATGCCGTGCCATGCCGTGCCATGCCGTGCCATGCCGTGCCATGCCGTGCCATGCCGTGCCATGCCGTGCCATGCCGTGCCATGCCGTGCCATGCCGTGCCATGCCGTGCCATGCCGTGCCATGCCGTGCCATGCCGTGCCATGCCGTGCCATGCCGTGCCATGCCGTGCCATGCCGTGCCATGCCGTGCCATGCCGTGCCATGCCGTGCCATGCCGGTGCCATGCCGTGCCATGCCGGTGCCATGCCGTGCCATGCCGTGCCATGCCGTGCCATGCCGTGCCATGCCGTGCCATGCCGTGCCATGCCGTGCCATGCCGTGCCATGCCGTGCCATGCCGTGCCATGCCGTGCCATGCCGTGCCATGCCGTGCCATGCCGGGCCATGCCGTGCCATGCCGGGCCATTCCATTCCATTCCATTCCATTCCATGCCATTCCATGCCATTCCATGCCATTCCATGCCATTCCATGCCATTCCATGCCATTCCATGCCATTCCATGCCATTCCATGCCATTCCATGCCATTCCATGCCATTCCATGCCATTCCATGCCATTCCATGCCATTCCATGCCATTCCATGCCATTCCATGCCATTCCATGCCATTCCATGCCATTCCATGCCATTCCATGCCATTCCATGCCATTCCATGCCATTCCATGCCATTCCATGCCATTCCATGCCATTCCATGCCATTCCATGCCATTCCATGCCATTCCATGCCATTCCATGCCATTCCATGCCATTCCATGCCATTCCATGCCATTCCATGCCATTCCATGCCATTCCATGCCATTCCATGCCATTCCATGCCATTCCATGCCATTCCATGCCATTCCATGCCATTCCATGCCATTCCATGCCATTCCATGCCATTCCATGCCATTCCATGCCATTCCATGCCATTCCATGCCATTCCATGCCATTCCATGCCATTCCATGCCATTCCATGCCATTCCATGCCATTCCATGCCATTCCATGCCATTCCATGCCATTCCATGCCATTCCATGCCATTCCATGCCAGTCCATGCCAGTCCATGCCAGTCCATGCCAGTCCATGCCAGTCCATGCCAGTCCATGCCAGTCCATGCCATTCCATGCCACTCAATGCGGTGCCATGCCATTCCATGCCATTCCATGCCATTCCATGCCATTCCATGCCATTCCATGCCATTCCATGCCATTCCATGCCATTCCATGCCATTCCATGCCATTCCATGCCATTCCATGCCATTCCATGCCATTCCATGCCATTCCATGCCGTTCCATGCCATTCCATGCCGTTCCATGCCAGTCCATGCCAGTCCATGCCAGTCCATGCCATTCCATGCCACTCAATGCGGTGCCATGCCATTCCATGCCATTCCATGCCATTCCATGCCATTCCATGCCATTCCATGCCATTCCATGCCATTCCATGCCATTCCATGCCATTCCATGCCATTCCATGCCATTCCATGCCATTCCATGCCATTCCATGCCATTCCATGCCATTCCATGCCATTCCATGCCATTCCATGCCATTCCATGCCATTCCATGCCATTCCATGCCATTCCATGCCATTCCATGCCATTCCATGCCATTCCATGCCATTCCATGCCATTCCATGCCATTCCATGCCATTCCATGCCATTCCATGCCATTCCATGCCATTCCATGCCATTCCATGCCATTCCATGCCGTTCCATGCCAGTCCATGCCAGTCCATGCCATTCCATGCCACTCAATGCGGTGCCATGCCATTCCATGCCATTCCATGCCATTCCATGCCATTCCATGCCATTCCATGCCACTCAATGCGGTGCCATGCCATTCCATGCCATTCCATGCCATTCCATGCCATTCCATGCCATTCCATGCCATTCCATGCCATTCCATGCGATTCCATGCCATTCCATGCCATTCCATGCCATTCCATGCCATTCCATGCCATTCCATGCCATTCCATGCCATTCCATGCCATTCCATGCCATTCCATGCCATTCCATGCCATTCCATGCCATTCCATGCCATTCCATGCCATTCCATGCCATTCCATGCCATTCCATGCCATTCCATGCCATTCCATGCCATTCCATGCCATTCCATGCCATTCCATGCCATTCCATGCCATTCCATGCCATTCCATGCCATTCCATGCCATTCCATGCCATTCCATGCCATTCCATGCCATTCCATGCCATTCCATGCCATTCCATGCCATTCCATGCCATTCCATGCCATTCCATGCCATTCCATGCCATTCCATGCCATTCCATGCCATTCCATGCCATTCCATGCCATTCCATGCCATTCCATGCCATTCCATGCCATTCCATGCCATTCCATGCCATTCCATGCCATTCCATGCCATTCCATGCCATTCCATGCCATTCCATGCCATTCCATGCCATTCCATGCCATTCCATGCCATTCCATGCCGTGCCATGCCGTGCCATGCCGGTGCCATGCCGTGCCATGCCGGTGCCATGCCGCGCCATGCCGGTGCCATGCCGTGCCATGCCGGTGCCATGCCGTGCCATGCCGGTGCCATGCCGTGCCATGCCGGTGCCATGCCGTGCCATGCCGGTGCCATGCCGGTGCCATGCCGTGCCATGCCGGTGCCATGCCGTGCCATGCCGGTGCCATGCCGTGCCATGCCGGTGCCATGCCGTGCCATGCCGGTGCCATGCCGTGCCATGCCGGTGCCATGCCGTGCCATGCCGGTGCCATGCCGTGCCATGCCGGTGCCATGCCGTGCCATGCCGGTGCCATGCCGTGCCATGCCGGTGCCATGCCGTGCCATGCCGGTGCCATGCCGTGCCATGCCGGTGCCATGCCGTGCCATGCCGGTGCCATGCCGTGCCATGCCGGTGCCATGCCGTGCCATGCCGGTGCCATGCCGTGCCATGCCGGTGCCATGCCGTGCCATGCCGGTGCCATGCCGTGCCATGCCGGTGCCATGCCGTGCCATGCCGGTGCCATGCCGTGCCATGCCGGTGCCATGCCGTGCCATGCCGGTGCCATGCCGTGCCATGCCGGTGCCATGCCGTGCCATGCCGGTGCCATGCCGTGCCATGCCGGTGCCATGCCGTGCCATGCCGGTGCCATGCCGTGCCATGCCGGTGCCATGCCGTGCCATGCCGGTGCCATGCCGTGCCATGCCGGTGCCATGCCGTGCCATGCCGGTGCCATGCCGTGCCATGCCGGTGCCATGCCGTGCCATGCCGGTGCCATGCCGTGCCATGCCGGTGCCATGCCGTGCCATGCCGGTGCCATGCCGTGCCATGCCGGTGCCATGCCGTGCCATGCCGGTGCCATGCCGTGCCATGCCGGTGCCATGCCGTGCCATGCCGTGCCATGCCGTGCCATGCCGTGCCATGCCGTGCCATGCCGTGCCATGCCGTGCCATGCCGTGCCATGCCGTGCCATGCCGTGCCATGCCGTGCCATGCCGTGCCATGCCGTGCCATGCCGTGCCATGCCGTGCCATGCCGTGCCATGCCGTGTCATGCCGTGCCATGCCGTGCCATGCCGTGCCATGCCGGTGCCATGCCGTGCCATGCCGGTGCCATGCCGTGCCATGCCGGTGCCATGCCGTGCCATGCCGTGCCATGCCGTGCCATGCCGTGCCATGCCGTGCCATGCCGTGCCATGCCGTGCCATGCCGTGCCATGCCGTGCCATGCCGTGCCATGCCGTGCCATGCCGTGCCATGCCGTGCCATGCCGGGCCATGCCGTGCCATGCCGGGCCATGCCGTGCCATGCCGGGCCATGCGGTGCCATGCCATTCCATGCCATTCCATGCCAGTCCATGCCAGTCCATGCCATTCCATGCCACTCAATGCGGTGCCATGCCATTCCATGCCATTCCATGCCATTCCATGCCATTCCATGCCATTCCATGCCATTCCATGCCATTCCATGCCATTCCATGCCATTCCATGCCATTCCATGCCATTCCATGCCATTCCATGCCATTCCATGCCATTCCATGCCATTCCATGCCATTCCATGCCATTCCATGCCATTCCATGCCATTCCATGCCATTCCATGCGATTCCATGCCATTCCATGCCATTCCATGCCATTCCATGCCATTCCATGCCATTCCATGCCATTCCATGCCATTCCATGCCATTCCATGCCATTCCATGCCATTCCATGCCATTCCATGCCATTCCATGCCATTCCATGCCATTCCATGCCATTCCATGCCATTCCATGCCATTCCATGCCATTCCATGCCATTCCATGCCATTCCATGCCATTCCATGCCATTCCATGCCATTCCATGCCATTCCATGCCATTCCATGCCATTCCATGCCATTCCATGCCATTCCATGCCATTCCATGCCATTCCATGCCATTCCATGCCATTCCATGCCATTCCATGCCATTCCATGCCATTCCATGCCATTCCATGCCATTCCATGCCATTCCATGCCATTCCATGCCATTCCATGCCATTCCATGCCATTCCATGCCATTCCATGCCATTCCATGCCATTCCATGCCATTCCATGCCATTCCATGCCATTCCATGCCATTCCATGCCATTCCATGCCATTCCATGCCATTCCATGCCATTCCATGCCATTCCATGCCATTCCATGCCAGTCCATGCCAGTCCATGCCAGTCCATGCCAGTCCATGCCAGTCCATGCCAGTCCATGCCAGTCCATGCCATTCCATGCCACTCAATGCGGTGCCATGCCATTCCATGCCATTCCATGCCATTCCATGCCATTCCATGCCATTCCATGCCATTCCATGCCATTCCATGCCATTCCATGCCGTTCCATGCCATTCCATGCCGTTCCATGCCAGTCCATGCCAGTCCATGCCAGTCCATGCCATTCCATGCCATTCCATGCCATTCCATGCCATTCCATGCCGTTCCATGCCATTCCATGCCGTTCCATGCCAGTCCATGCCAGTCCATGCCAGTCCATGCCATTCCATGCCACTCAATGCGGTGCCATGCCATTCCATGCCATTCCATGCCATTCCATGCCATTCCATGCCATTCCATGCCATTCCATGCCATTCCATGCCATTCCATGCCATTCCATGCCATTCCATGCCATTCCATGCCATTCCATGCCATTCCATGCCATTCCATGCCATTCCATGCCATTCCATGCCATTCCATGCCATTCCATGCCATTCCATGCCATTCCATGCCATTCCATGCCATTCCATGCCATTCCATGCCATTCCATGCCATTCCATGCCGTTCCATGCCAGTCCATGCCAGTCCATGCCATTCCATGCCACTCAATGCGGTGCCATGCCATTCCATGCCATTCCATGCCATTCCATGCCATTCCATGCCATTCCATGCCATTCCATGCCATTCCATGCCACTCAATGCGGTGCCATGCCATTCCATGCCATTCCATGCCATTCCATGCCATTCCATGCCATTCCATGCCATTCCATGCCATTCCATGCCATTCCATGCCATTCCATGCCATTCCATGCCATTCCATGCCATTCCATGCCATTCCATGCCATTCCATGCCATTCCATGCCATTCCATGCCATTCCATGCCATTCCATGCCATTCCATGCCATTCCATGCCATTCCATGCCATTCCATGCCATTCCATGCCATTCCATGCCATTCCATGCCATTCCATGCCATTCCATGCCATTCCATGCCGTTCCATGCCAGTCCATGCCAGTCCATGCCAGTCCATGCCACTCAATGCGGTGCCATGCCATTCCATGCCATTCCATGCCATTCCATGCCATTCCATGCCATTCCATGCCACTCAATGCGGTGCCATGCCATTCCATGCCATTCCATGCCATTCCATGCCATTCCATGCCATTCCATGCCATTCCATGCCATTCCATGCCATTCCATGCCATTCCATGCCATTCCATGCCATTCCATGCCATTCCATGCCATTCCATGCCATTCCATGCCATTCCATGCCATTCCATGCCATTCCATGCCATTCCATGCCATTCCATGCCATTCCATGCCATTCCATGCCATTCCATGCCATTCCATGCCATTCCATGCCATTCCATGCCATTCCATGCCGTGCCATGCCGGTGCCATGCCGTGCCATGCCGGTGCCATGCCGTGCCATGCCGGTGCCATGCCGTGCCATGCCGGTGCCATGCCGTGCCATGCCGTGCCATGCCGTGCCATGCCGTGCCATGCCGTGCCATGCCGTGCCATGCCGTGCCATGCCGTGCCATGCCGTGCCATGCCGTGCCATGCCGTGCCATGCCGTGCCATGCCGTGCCATGCCGGGCCATGCGGTGCCATGCCATTCCATGCCGTGCCATGCCGGTGCCATGCCGGTGCCATGCCGGTGCCATGCCGTGCCATGCCGGTGCCATGCCGGTGCCATGCCGGTGCCATGCCGTGCCATGCCGGTGCCATGCCGTGCCATGCCGGTGCCATGCCGTGCCATGCCGGTGCCATGCCGTGCCATGCCGGTGCCATGCCGTGCCATGCCGGTGCCATGCCGTGCCATGCCGGTGCCATGCCGTGCCATGCCGGTGCCATGCCGTGCCATGCCGGTGCCATGCCGTGCCATGCCGGTGCCATGCCGGTGCCATGCCGGTGCCATGCCGGTGCCATGCCGGTGCCATGCCGGTGCCATGCCGGTGCCATGCCGTGCCATGCCGGTGCCATGCCGTGCCATGCCGGTGCCATGCCGTGCCATGCCGGTGCCATGCCGGTGCCATGCCGTGCCATGCCGGTGCCATGCCGTGCCATGCCGGTGCCATGCCGTGCCATGCCGGTGCCATGCCGTGCCATGCCGGTGCCATGCCGTGCCATGCCGGTGCCATGCCGTGCCATGCCGGTGCCATGCCGTGCCATGCCGGTGCCATGCCATGCCATGCCGGTGCCATGCCGTGCCATGCCGGTGCCATGCCGTGCCATGCCGGTGCCATGCCGTGCCATGCCGGTGCCATGCCGTGCCATGCCGGTGCCATGCCGGTGCCATGCCGGTGCCATGCCGTGCCATGCCGTGCCATGCCGTGCCATGCCGTGCCATGCCGTGCCATGCCGTGCCATGCCGTGCCATGCCGTGCCATGCCGGTGCCATGCCGTGCCATGCCGGTGCCATGCCGTGCCATGCCGGTGCCATGCCGTGCCATGCCGGTGCCATGCCGTGCCATGCCGTGCCATGCCGTGCCATGCCGTGCCATGCCGTGCCATGCCGTGCCATGCCGTGCCATGCCGGGCCATGCGGTGCCATGCCATTCCATGCCATTCCATGCCAGTCCATGCCAGTCCATGCCATTCCATGCCACTCAATGCGGTGCCATGCCATTCCATGCCATTCCATGCCATTCCATGCCATTCCATGCCATTCCATGCCATTCCATGCCATTCCATGCCATTCCATGCCATTCCATGCCATTCCATGCCATTCCATGCCATTCCATGCCATTCCATGCCATTCCATGCCATTCCATGCCATTCCATGCCATTCCATGCCATTCCATGCCATTCCATGCCATTCCATGCCATTCCATGCCATTCCATGCCATTCCATGCCATTCCATGCCATTCCATGCCATTCCATGCCATTCCATGCCATTCCATGCCATTCCATGCCATTCCATGCCATTCCATGCCATTCCATGCCATTCCATGCCATTCCATGCCATTCCATGCCATTCCATGCCATTCCATGCCATTCCATGCCATTCCATGCCATTCCATGCCATTCCATGCCATTCCATGCCATTCCATGCCATTCCATGCCATTCCATGCCATTCCATGCCATTCCATGCCATTCCATGCCATTCCATGCCATTCCATGCCATTCCATGCCATTCCATGCCATTCCATGCCATTCCATGCCATTCCATGCCATTCCATGCCATTCCATGCCATTCCATGCCATTCCATGCCATTCCATGCCATTCCATGCCATTCCATGCCATTCCATGCCATTCCATGCCATTCCATGCCATTCCATGCCATTCCATGCCATTCCATGCCATTCCATGCCATTCCATGCCATTCCATGCCATTCCATGCCATTCCATGCCATTCCATGCCATTCCATGCCATTCCATGCCATTCCATGCCATTCCATGCCATTCCATGCCATTCCATGCCATTCCATGCCATTCCATGCCATTCCATGCCATTCCATGCCATTCCATGCCATTCCATGCCATTCCATGCCATTCCATGCCATTCCATGCCATTCCATGCCATTCCATGCCATTCCATGCCATTCCATGCCATTCCATGCCATTCCATGCCATTCCATGCCATTCCATGCCATTCCATGCCATTCCATGCCAGTCCATGCCAGTCCATGCCAGTCCATGCCAGTCCATGCCAGTCCATGCCAGTCCATGCCAGTCCATGCCATTCCATGCCACTCAATGCGGTGCCATGCCATTCCATGCCATTCCATGCCATTCCATGCCATTCCATGCCATTCCATGCCATTCCATGCCATTCCATGCCATTCCATGCCATTCCATGCCGTTCCATGCCATTCCATGCCGTTCCATGCCAGTCCATGCCAGTCCATGCCAGTCCATGCCAGTCCATGCCATTCCATGCCATTCCATGCCGTTCCATGCCATTCCATGCCGTTCCATGCCAGTCCATGCCAGTCCATGCCAGTCCATGCCATTCCATGCCACTCAATGCGGTGCCATGCCATTCCATGCCATTCCATGCCATTCCATGCCATTCCATGCCATTCCATGCCATTCCATGCCATTCCATGCCATTCCATGCCATTCCATGCCATTCCATGCCATTCCATGCCATTCCATGCCATTCCATGCCATTCCATGCCATTCCATGCCATTCCATGCCATTCCATGCCATTCCATGCCATTCCATGCCATTCCATGCCGTGCCATGCCGGTGCCATGCCGTGCCATGCCGGTGCCATGCCGTGCCATGCCGGTGCCATGCCGGTGCCATGCCGTGCCATGCCGGTGCCATGCCGGTGCCATGCCGGTGCCATGCCGGTGCCATGCCGTGCCATGCCGGTGCCATGCCGTGCCATGCCGGTGCCATGCCGTGCCATGCCGGTGCCATGCCGTGCCATGCCGGTGCCATGCCGTGCCATGCCGGTGCCATGCCGTGCCATGCCGGTGCCATGCCGTGCCATGCCGGTGCCATGCCGTGCCATGCCGGTGCCATGCCGTGCCATGCCGGTGCCATGCCGTGCCATGCCGGTGCCATGCCGGTGCCATGCCGGTGCCATGCCGGTGCCATGCCGGTGCCATGCCGTGCCATGCCGGTGCCATGCCGTGCCATGCCGGTGCCATGCCGTGCCATGCCGGTGCCATGCCGTGCCATGCCGGTGCCATGCCGGTGCCATGCCGTGCCATGCCGGTGCCATGCCGTGCCATGCCGGTGCCATGCCGTGCCATGCCGGTGCCATGCCGTGCCATGCCGGTGCCATGCCGTGCCATGCCGGTGCCATGCCGTGCCATGCCGGTGCCATGCCGTGCCATGCCGGTGCCATGCCGTGCCATGCCGGTGCCATGCCGTGCCATGCCGGTGCCATGCCGTGCCATGCCGGTGCCATGCCGTGCCATGCCGGTGCCATGCCGTGCCATGCCGGTGCCATGCCGTGCCATGCCGGTGCCATGCCGTGCCATGCCGGTGCCATGCCGTGCCATGCCGGTGCCATGCCGGTGCCATGCCGGTGCCATGCCGTGCCATGCCGTGCCATGCCGTGCCATGCCGTGCCATGCCGTGCCATGCCGTGCCATGCCGTGCCATGCCGTGCCATGCCGTGCCATGCCGGTGCCATGCCGTGCCATGCCGGTGCCATGCCGTGCCATGCCGGTGCCATGCCGTGCCATGCCGGTGCCATGCCGTGCCATGCCGTGCCATGCCGTGCCATGCCGTGCCATGCCGTGCCATGCCGTGCCATGCCGTGCCATGCCGTGCCATGCCGTGCCATGCCGTGCCATGCCGGGCCATGCGGTGCCATGCCATTCCATGCCATTCCATGCCAGTCCATGCCACTCAATGCGGTGCCATGCCATTCCATGCCATTCCATGCCATTCCATGCCATTCCATGCCATTCCATGCCATTCCATGCCATTCCATGCCATTCCATGCCATTCCATGCCATTCCATGCCATTCCATGCCATTCCATGCCATTCCATGCCATTCCATGCCATTCCATGCCATTCCATGCCATTCCATGCCATTCCATGCCATTCCATGCCATTCCATGCCATTCCATGCCATTCCATGCCATTCCATGCCATTCCATGCCATTCCATGCCATTCCATGCCATTCCATGCCATTCCATGCCATTCCATGCCATTCCATGCCATTCCATGCCATTCCATGCCATTCCATGCCATTCCATGCCATTCCATGCCATTCCATGCCATTCCATGCCATTCCATGCCATTCCATGCCATTCCATGCCATTCCATGCCATTCCATGCCATTCCATGCCATTCCATGCCATTCCATGCCATTCCATGCCATTCCATGCCATTCCATGCCATTCCATGCCATTCCATGCCATTCCATGCCATTCCATGCCATTCCATGCCATTCCATGCCATTCCATGCCATTCCATGCCATTCCATGCCATTCCATGCCATTCCATGCCATTCCATGCCATTCCATGCCATTCCATGCCATTCCATGCCATTCCATGCCATTCCATGCCATTCCATGCCATTCCATGCCATTCCATGCCATTCCATGCCATTCCATGCCATTCCATGCCATTCCATGCCATTCCATGCCATTCCATGCCATTCCATGCCATTCCATGCCATTCCATGCCATTCCATGCCATTCCATGCCGTGCCATGCCGGTGCCATGCCGTGCCATGCCGGTGCCATGCCGTGCCATGGCGGTGCCATGCCGTGCCATGCCGGTGCCATGCCGTGCCATGCCGGTGCCATGCCGTGCCATGCCGGTGCCATGCCGTGCCATGCCGGTGCCATGCCGTGCCATGCCGGTGCCATGCCGTGCCATGCCGGTGCCATGCCGTGCCATGCCGGTGCCATGCCGGTGCCATGCCGTGCCATGCCGGTGCCATGCCGTGCCATGCCGTGCCATGCCGTGCCATGCCGTGCCATGCCGTGCCATGCCGTGCCATGCCGTGCCATGCCGTGCCATGCCGTGCCATGCCGTGCCATGCCGGTGCCATGCCGTGCCATGCCGGTGCCATGCCGTGCCATGCCGTGCCATGCCGTGCCATGCCGTGCCATGCCGTGCCATGCCGTGCCATGCCGTGCCATGCCGTGCCATGCCGTGCCATGCCGTGCCATGCCGTGCCATGCCGTGCCATGCCGGGCCATGCGGTGCCATGCCATTCCATGCCATTCCATGCCAGTCCATGCCAGTCCATGCCATTCCATGCCACTCAATGCGGTGCCATGCCATTCCATGCCATTCCATGCCATTCCATGCCATTCCATGCCATTCCATGCCATTCCATGCCATTCCATGCCATTCCATGCCATTCCATGCCATTCCATGCCATTCCATGCCATTCCATGCCATTCCATGCCATTCCATGCCATTCCATGCCATTCCATGCCATTCCATGCCATTCCATGCCATTCCATGCCATTCCATGCCATTCCATGCCATTCCATGCCATTCCATGCCATTCCATGCCATTCCATGCCATTCCATGCCATTCCATGCCATTCCATGCCATTCCATGCCGTGCCATGCCGGTGCCATGCCGTGCCATGCCGGTGCCATGCCGTGCCATGCCGGTGCCATGCCGTGCCATGCCGGTGCCATGCCGGTGCCATGCCGTGCCATGCCGGTGCCATGCCGTGCCATGCCGGTGCCATGCCGTGCCATGCCGGTGCCATGCCGTGCCATGCCGGTGCCATGCCGGTGCCATGCCGGTGCCATGCCGGTGCCATGCCGTGCCATGCCGGTGCCATGCCGTGCCATGCCGGTGCCATGCCGTGCCATGCCGGTGCCATGCCGTGCCATGCCGGTGCCATGCCGGTGCCATGCCGTGCCATGCCGGTGCCATGCCGTGCCATGCCGGTGCCATGCCGTGCCATGCCGGTGCCATGCCGTGCCATGCCGGTGCCATGCCGTGCCATGCCGGTGCCATGCCGTGCCATGCCGGTGCCATGCCGTGCCATGCCGGTGCCATGCCGTGCCATGCCGGTGCCATGCCGTGCCATGCCGGTGCCATGCCGTGCCATGCCGGTGCCATGCCGTGCCATGCCGGTGCCATGCCGTGCCATGCCGGTGCCATGCCGTGCCATGCCGGTGCCATGCCGTGCCATGCCGGTGCCATGCCGTGCCATGCCGGTGCCATGCCGTGCCATGCCGGTGCCATGCCGTGCCATGCCGGTGCCATGCCGTGCCATGCCGGTGCCATGCCGTGCCATGCCGGTGCCATGCCGTGCCATGCCGGTGCCATGCCGTGCCATGCCGGTGCCATGCCGTGCCATGCCGGTGCCATGCCGTGCCATGCCGGTGCCATGCCGTGCCATGCCGGTGCCATGCCGTGCCATGCCGGTGCCATGCCGTGCCATGCCGGTGCCATGCCGTGCCATGCCGGTGCCATGCCGTGCCATGCCGGTGCCATGCCGTGCCATGCCGGTGCCATGCCGTGCCATGCCGGTGCCATGCCGTGCCATGCCGGTGCCATGCCGTGCCATGCCGGTGCCATGCCGTGCCATGCCGTGCCATGCCGTGCCATGCCGTGCCATGCCGTGCCATGCCGTGCCATGCCGTGCCATGCCGTGCCATGCCGTGCCATGCCGTGCCATGCCGTGCCATGCCGTGCCATGCCGTGCCATGCCGTGCCATGCCGTGCCATGCCGTGCCATGCCGTGCCATGCCGTGCCATGCCGTGTCATGCCGTGCCATGCCGTGCCATGCCGTGCCATGCCGGTGCCATGCCGTGCCATGCCGGTGCCATGCCGTGCCATGCCGGTGCCATGCCGTGCCATGCCGTGCCATGCCGTGCCATGCCGTGCCATGCCGTGCCATGCCGTGCCATGCCGTGCCATGCCGTGCCATGCCGTGCCATGCCGTGCCATGCCGGGCCATGCCGTGCCATGCCGGGCCATGCCGTGCCATGCCGGGCCATGCGGTGCCATGCCATTCCATGCCATTCCATGCCAGTCCATGCCAGTCCATGCCATTCCATGCCACTCAATGCGGTGCCATGCCATTCCATGCCATTCCATGCCATTCCATGCCATTCCATGCCATTCCATGCCATTCCATGCCATTCCATGCCATTCCATGCCATTCCATGCCATTCCATGCCATTCCATGCCATTCCATGCCATTCCATGCCATTCCATGCCATTCCATGCCATTCCATGCCATTCCATGCCATTCCATGCCATTCCATGCCATTCCATGCCATTCCATGCCATTCCATGCCATTCCATGCGATTCCATGCCATTCCATGCCATTCCATGCCATTCCATGCCATTCCATGCCATTCCATGCCATTCCATGCCATTCCATGCCATTCCATGCCATTCCATGCCATTCCATGCCATTCCATGCCATTCCATGCCATTCCATGCCATTCCATGCCATTCCATGCCATTCCATGCCATTCCATGCCATTCCATGCCATTCCATGCCATTCCATGCCATTCCATGCCATTCCATGCCATTCCATGCCATTCCATGCCATTCCATGCCATTCCATGCCATTCCATGCCATTCCATGCCATTCCATGCCATTCCATGCCATTCCATGCCATTCCATGCCATTCCATGCCATTCCATGCCATTCCATGCCATTCCATGCCATTCCATGCCATTCCATGCCATTCCATGCCATTCCATGCCATTCCATGCCATTCCATGCCATTCCATGCCATTCCATGCCATTCCATGCCATTCCATGCCATTCCATGCCATTCCATGCCATTCCATGCCATTCCATGCCATTCCATGCCATTCCATGCCATTCCATGCCATTCCATGCCATTCCATGCCATTCCATGCCATTCCATGCCATTCCATGCCATTCCATGCCATTCCATGCCATTCCATGCCATTCCATGCCATTCCATGCCATTCCATGCCATTCCATGCCATTCCATGCCAGTCCATGCCAGTCCATGCCAGTCCATGCCAGTCCATGCCAGTCCATGCCAGTCCATGCCAGTCCATGCCATTCCATGCCACTCAATGCGGTGCCATGCCATTCCATGCCATTCCATGCCATTCCATGCCATTCCATGCCATTCCATGCCATTCCATGCCATTCCATGCCATTCCATGCCGTTCCATGCCATTCCATGCCGTTCCATGCCAGTCCATGCCAGTCCATGCCAGTCCATGCCATTCCATGCCATTCCATGCCATTCCATGCCATTCCATGCCGTTCCATGCCATTCCATGCCGTTCCATGCCAGTCCATGCCAGTCCATGCCAGTCCATGCCATTCCATGCCACTCAATGCGGTGCCATGCCATTCCATGCCATTCCATGCCATTCCATGCCATTCCATGCCATTCCATGCCATTCCATGCCATTCCATGCCATTCCATGCCATTCCATGCCATTCCATGCCATTCCATGCCATTCCATGCCATTCCATGCCATTCCATGCCATTCCATGCCATTCCATGCCATTCCATGCCATTCCATGCCATTCCATGCCATTCCATGCCATTCCATGCCATTCCATGCCATTCCATGCCATTCCATGCCATTCCATGCCGTTCCATGCCAGTCCATGCCAGTCCATGCCATTCCATGCCACTCAATGCGGTGCCATGCCATTCCATGCCATTCCATGCCATTCCATGCCATTCCATGCCATTCCATGCCATTCCATGCCACTCAATGCGGTGCCATGCCATTCCATGCCATTCCATGCCATTCCATGCCATTCCATGCCATTCCATGCCATTCCATGCCATTCCATGCCATTCCATGCCATTCCATGCCATTCCATGCCATTCCATGCCGTGCCATGCCGGTGCCATGCCGTGCCATGCCGGTGCCATGCCGTGCCATGCCGGTGCCATGCCGTGCCATGCCGGTGCCATGCCGTGCCATGCCGTGCCATGCCGTGCCATGCCGTGCCATGCCGTGCCATGCCGTGCCATGCCGTGCCATGCCGTGCCATGCCGGGCCATGCGGTGCCATGCCATTCCATGCCGTGCCATGCCGGTGCCATGCCGGTGCCATGCCGGTGCCATGCCGTGCCATGCCGGTGCCATGCCGGTGCCATGCCGGTGCCATGCCGTGCCATGCCGGTGCCATGCCGTGCCATGCCGGTGCCATGCCGTGCCATGCCGGTGCCATGCCGTGCCATGCCGGTGCCATGCCGTGCCATGCCGGTGCCATGCCGTGCCATGCCGGTGCCATGCCGTGCCATGCCGGTGCCATGCCGTGCCATGCCGGTGCCATGCCGTGCCATGCCGGTGCCATGCCGGTGCCATGCCGGTGCCATGCCGGTGCCATGCCGTGCCATGCCGGTGCCATGCCGTGCCATGCCGGTGCCATGCCGTGCCATGCCGGTGCCATGCCGTGCCATGCCGGTGCCATGCCGGTGCCATGCCGTGCCATGCCGGTGCCATGCCGTGCCATGCCGGTGCCATGCCGTGCCATGCCGGTGCCATGCCGTGCCATGCCGGTGCCATGCCGTGCCATGCCGGTGCCATGCCGTGCCATGCCGGTGCCATGCCGTGCCATGCCGGTGCCATGCCGTGCCATGCCGGTGCCATGCCGTGCCATGCCGGTGCCATGCCGTGCCATGCCGGTGCCATGCCGTGCCATGCCGGTGCCATGCCGTGCCATGCCGGTGCCATGCCGTGCCATGCCGGTGCCATGCCGGTGCCATGCCGGTGCCATGCCGTGCCATGCCGTGCCATGCCGTGCCATGCCGTGCCATGCCGTGCCATGCCGTGCCATGCCGTGCCATGCCGTGCCATGCCGTGCCATGCCGTGCCATGCCGGTGCCATGCCGTGCCATGCCGGTGCCATGCCGTGCCATGCCGGTGCCATGCCGTGCCATGCCGGTGCCATGCCGTGCCATGCCGTGCCATGCCGTGCCATGCCGTGCCATGCCGTGCCATGCCGTGCCATGCCGTGCCATGCCGTGCCATGCCGTGCCATGCCGTGCCATGCCGTGCCATGCCGGGCCATGCGGTGCCATGCGGTGCCATGCCATTCCATGCCATTCCATGCCAGTCCATGCCAGTCCATGCCATTCCATGCCACTCAATGCGGTGCCATGCCATTCCATGCCATTCCATGCCATTCCATGCCATTCCATGCCATTCCATGCCATTCCATGCCATTCCATGCCATTCCATGCCATTCCATGCCATTCCATGCCATTCCATGCCATTCCATGCCATTCCATGCCATTCCATGCCATTCCATGCCATTCCATGCCATTCCATGCCATTCCATGCCATTCCATGCCATTCCATGCCATTCCATGCCATTCCATGCCGTTCCATGCCATTCCATGCCGTTCCATGCCAGTCCATGCCAGTCCATGCCAGTCCATGCCATTCCATGCCACTCAATGCGGTGCCATGCCATTCCATGCCATTCCATGCCATTCCATGCCATTCCATGCCATTCCATGCCATTCCATGCCATTCCATGCCATTCCATGCCATTCCATGCCATTCCATGCCATTCCATGCCATTCCATGCCATTCCATGCCATTCCATGCCATTCCATGCCATTCCATGCCATTCCATGCCATTCCATGCCATTCCATGCCATTCCATGCCATTCCATGCCATTCCATGCCATTCCATGCCATTCCATGCCATTCCATGCCGTTCCATGCCAGTCCATGCCAGTCCATGCCATTCCATGCCACTCAATGCGGTGCCATGCCATTCCATGCCATTCCATGCCATTCCATGCCATTCCATGCCATTCCATGCCACTCAATGCGGTGCCATGCCATTCCATGCCATTCCATGCCATTCCATGCCATTCCATGCCATTCCATGCCATTCCATGCCATTCCATGCGATTCCATGCCATTCCATGCCATTCCATGCCATTCCATGCCATTCCATGCCATTCCATGCCATTCCATGCCATTCCATGCCATTCCATGCCATTCCATGCCATTCCATGCCATTCCATGCCATTCCATGCCATTCCATGCCATTCCATGCCATTCCATGCCATTCCATGCCATTCCATGCCATTCCATGCCATTCCATGCCATTCCATGCCATTCCATGCCATTCCATGCCATTCCATGCCATTCCATGCCATTCCATGCCATTCCATGCCATTCCATGCCATTCCATGCCATTCCATGCCATTCCATGCCATTCCATGCCATTCCATGCCATTCCATGCCATTCCATGCCATTCCATGCCATTCCATGCCATTCCATGCCATTCCATGCCATTCCATGCCATTCCATGCCATTCCATGCCATTCCATGCCATTCCATGCCATTCCATGCCATTCCATGCCATTCCATGCCATTCCATGCCATTCCATGCCATTCCATGCCATTCCATGCCATTCCATGCCATTCCATGCCATTCCATGCCATTCCATGCCATTCCATGCCATTCCATGCCATTCCATGCCATTCCATGCCATTCCATGCCATTCCATGCCATTCCATGCCATTCCATGCCATTCCATGCCATTCCATGCCATTCCATGCCATTCCATGCCATTCCATGCCATTCCATGCCATTCCATGCCATTCCATGCCATTCCATGCCATTCCATGCCATTCCATGCCATTCCATGCCATTCCATGCCATTCCATGCCATTCCATGCCATTCCATGCCAGTCCATGCCAGTCCATGCCAGTCCATGCCAGTCCATGCCAGTCCATGCCATTCCATGCCACTCAATGCGGTGCCATGCCATTCCATGCCATTCCATGCCATTCCATGCCATTCCATGCCATTCCATGCCATTCCATGCCATTCCATGCCGTTCCATGCCATTCCATGCCGTTCCATGCCAGTCCATGCCAGTCCATGCCATTCCATGCCACTCAATGCGGTGCCATGCCATTCCATGCCATTCCATGCCATTCCATGCCATTCCATGCCATTCCATGCCACTCAATGCGGTGCCATGCCATTCCATGCCATTCCATGCCATTCCATGCCATTCCATGCCATTCCATGCCATTCCATGCCATTCCATGCCATTCCATGCCATTCCATGCCATTCCATGCCATTCCATGCCATTCCATGCCATTCCATGCCATTCCATGCCATTCCATGCCATTCCATGCCATTCCATGCCATTCCATGCCATTCCATGCCATTCCATGCCATTCCATGCCATTCCATGCCATTCCATGCCATTCCATGCCATTCCATGCCATTCCATGCCATTCCATGCCATTCCATGCCATTCCATGCCGTGCCATGCCGGTGCCATGCCGTGCCATGCCGGTGCCATGCCGTGCCATGCCGGTGCCATGCCGTGCCATGCCGGTGCCATGCCGTGCCATGCCGGTGCCATGCCGTGCCATGCCGTGCCATGCCGTGCCATGCCGTGCCATGCCGTGCCATGCCGTGCCATGCCGTGCCATGCCGTGCCATGCCGTGCCATGCCGTGCCATGCCGTGCCATGCCGGGCCATGCGGTGCCATGCCATTCCATGCCGTGCCATGCCGGTGCCATGCCGGTGCCATGCCGGTGCCATGCCGTGCCATGCCGGTGCCATGCCGGTGCCATGCCGGTGCCATGCCGTGCCATGCCGGTGCCATGCCGGTGCCATGCCGGTGCCATGCCGTGCCATGCCGGTGCCATGCCGTGCCATGCCGGTGCCATGCCGTGCCATGCCGGTGCCATGCCGTGCCATGCCGGTGCCATGCCGTGCCATGCCGGTGCCATGCCGTGCCATGCCGGTGCCATGCCGTGCCATGCCGGTGCCATGCCGTGCCATGCCGGTGCCATGCCGTGCCATGCCGGTGCCATGCCGTGCCATGCCGGTGCCATGCCGTGCCATGCCGGTGCCATGCCGGTGCCATGCCGGTGCCATGCCGGTGCCATGCCGGTGCCATGCCGTGCCATGCCGGTGCCATGCCGTGCCATGCCGGTGCCATGCCGTGCCATGCCGGTGCCATGCCGTGCCATGCCGGTGCCATGCCGGTGCCATGCCGTGCCATGCCGGTGCCATGCCGTGCCATGCCGGTGCCATGCCGTGCCATGCCGGTGCCATGCCGTGCCATGCCGGTGCCATGCCGTGCCATGCCGGTGCCATGCCGTGCCATGCCGGTGCCATGCCGTGCCATGCCGGTGCCATGCCGTGCCATGCCGGTGCCATGCCGTGCCATGCCGGTGCCATGCCGTGCCATGCCGGTGCCATGCCGTGCCATGCCGGTGCCATGCCGTGCCATGCCGGTGCCATGCCGTGCCATGCCGGTGCCATGCCGTGCCATGCCGGTGCCATGCCGGTGCCATGCCGGTGCCATGCCGTGCCATGCCGTGCCATGCCGTGCCATGCCGTGCCATGCCGTGCCATGCCGTGCCATGCCGTGCCATGCCGTGCCATGCCGTGCCATGCCGTGCCATGCCGGTGCCATGCCGTGCCATGCCGGTGCCATGCCGTGCCATGCCGGTGCCATGCCGTGCCATGCCGTGCCATGCCGTGCCATGCCGTGCCATGCCGTGCCATGCCGTGCCATGCCGTGCCATGCCGTGCCATGCCGTGCCATGCCGTGCCATGCCGTGCCATGCCGGGCCATGCGGTGCCATGCCATTCCATGCCATTCCATGCCAGTCCATGCCAGTCCATGCCATTCCATGCCACTCAATGCGGTGCCATGCCATTCCATGCCATTCCATGCCATTCCATGCCATTCCATGCCATTCCATGCCATTCCATGCCATTCCATGCCATTCCATGCCATTCCATGCCATTCCATGCCATTCCATGCCATTCCATGCCATTCCATGCCATTCCATGCCATTCCATGCCATTCCATGCCATTCCATGCCATTCCATGCCATTCCATGCCATTCCATGCCATTCCATGCCATTCCATGCCATTCCATGCCATTCCATGCCATTCCATGCCATTCCATGCCATTCCATGCCATTCCGTGCCATTCCATGCCATGCCGTGCCATGCCGGTGCCATGCCGTGCCATGCCGGTGCCATGCCGTGCCATGCCGGTGCCATGCCGTGCCATGCCGGTGCCATGCCGTGCCATGCCGGTGCCATGCCGTGCCATGCCGGTGCCATGCCGTGCCATGCCGGTGCCATGCCGTGCCATGCCGGTGCCATGCCGTGCCATGCCGGTGCCATGCCGTGCCATGCCGGTGCCATGCCGTGCCATGCCGGTGCCATGCCGTGCCATGCCGGTGCCATGCCGTGCCATGCCGGTGCCATGCCGTGCCATGCCGGTGCCATGCCGTGCCATGCCGGTGCCATGCCGTGCCATGCCGGTGCCATGCCGTGCCAGGGCATGCCGTGCCATGCCGGTGCCATGCCGTGCCATGCCGGTGCCATGCCGTGCCATGCCGGTGCCATGCCGTGCCATGCCGGTGCCATGCCGTGCCATGCCGGTGCCATGCCGTGCCATGCCGGTGCCATGCCGTGCCATGCCGGTGCCATGCCGTGCCATGCCGGTGCCATGCCGTGCCATGCCGGTGCCATGCCGTGCCATGCCGGTGCCATGCCGTGCCATGCCGGTGCCATGCCGTGCCATGCCGGTGCCATGCCGTGCCATGCCGGTGCCATGCCGTGCCATGCCGGTGCCATGCCGTGCCATGCCGGTGCCATGCCGTGCCATGCCGGTGCCATGCCGTGCCATGCCGGTGCCATGCCGTGCCATGCCGGTGCCATGCCGTGCCATGCCGGTGCCATGCCGTGCCATGCCGGTGCCATGCCGTGCCATGCCGGTGCCATGCCGTGCCATGCCGGTGCCATGCCGTGCCATGCCGGTGCCATGCCGGTGCCATGCCGTGCCATGCCGGTGCCATGCCGTGCCATGCCGTGCCATGCCGTGCCATGCCGTGCCATGCCGTGCCATGCCGTGCCATGCCGTGCCATGCCGTGCCATGCCGTGCCATGCCGTGCCATGCCGTGCCATGCCGTGCCATGCCGTGCCATGCCGTGCCATGCCGTGCCATGCCGTGCCATGCCGTGCCATGCCGTGCCATGCCGTGCCATGCCGTGCCATGCCGTGCCATGCCGTGCCATGCCGTGCCATGCCGTGCCATGCCGTGCCATGCCGTGCCATGCCGTGCCATGCCGTGCCATGCCGTGCCATGCCGGTGCCATGCCGTGCCATGCCGGTGCCATGCCGTGCCATGCCGGTGCCATGCCGGTGCCATGCCGGTGCCATGCCGGTGCCATGCCGGTGCCATGCCGGTGCCATGCCGGTGCCATGCCGGTGCCATGCCGGTGCCATGCCGGTGCCATGCCGGTGCCATGCCGGTGCCATGCCGTGCCATGCCGGTGCCATGCCGTGCCATGCCGGTGCCATGCCGTGCCATGCCGGTGCCATGCCGTGCCATGCCGGTGCCATGCCGTGCCATGCCGGTGCCATGCCGTGCCATGCCGGTGCCATGCCGTGCCATGCCGGTGCCATGCCGGTGCCATGCCGTGCCATGCCGTGCCATGCCGTGCCATGCCGTGCCATGCCGTGCCATGCCGTGCCATGCCGTGCCATGCCGTGCCATGCCGTGCCATGCCGTGCCATGCCGTGCCATGCCGTGCCATGCCGTGCCATGCCGTGCCATGCCGTGCCATGCCGTGCCATGCCGTGCCATGCCGTGCCATGCCGGTGCCATGCCGTGCCATGCCGGTGCCATGCCGTGCCATGCCGGTGCCATGCCGTGCCATGCCGGTGCCATGCCGTGCCATGCCGGTGCCATGCCGTGTCATGCCGGTGCCATGCCGTGCCATGCCGGTGCCATGCCGTGCCATGCCGGTGCCATGCCGTGCCATGCCGGTGCCATGCCGGTGCCATGCCGTGCCATGCCGGTGCCATGCCGTGCCATGCCGGTGCCATGCCGTGCCATGCCGGTGCCATGCCGTGCCATGCCGGTGCCATGCCGTGCCATGCCGGTGCCATGCCGTGCCATGCCGGTGCCATGCCGTGCCATGCCGGTGCCATGCCGTGCCATGCCGGTGCCATGCCGTGCCATGCCGGTGCCATGCCGTGCCATGCCGGTGCCATGCCGTGCCATGCCGGTGCCATGCCGTGCCATGCCGGTGCCATGCCGGTGCCATGCCGGTGCCATGCCGGTGCCATGCCGGTGCCATGCCGGTGCCATGCCGTGCCATGCCGGTGCCATGCCGTGCCATGCCGGTGCCATGCCGTGCCATGCCGGTGCCATGCCGTGCCATGCCGGTGCCATGCCGTGCCATGCCGGTGCCATGCCGTGCCATGCCGGTGCCATGCCGTGCCATGCCGGTGCCATGCCGTGCCATGCCGGTGCCATGCCGTGCCATGCCGGTGCCATGCCGTGCCATGCCGGTGCCATGCCGTGCCATGCCGGTGCCATGCCGTGCCATGCCGGTGCCATGCCGGTGCCATGCCGGTGCCATGCCGGTGCCATGCCGGTGCCATGCCGGTGCCATGCCGGTGCCATGCCGGTGCCATGCCGGTGCCATGCCGGTGCCATGCCGGTGCCATGCCGGTGCCATGCCGTGCCATGCCGGTGCCATGCCGTGCCATGCCGGTGCCATGCCGTGCCATGCCGGTGCCATGCCGTGCCATGCCGGTGCCATGCCGTGCCATGCCGGTGCCATGCCGTGCCATGCCGGTGCCATGCCGTGCCATGCCGGTGCCATGCCGTGCCATGCCGGTGCCATGCCGTGCCATGCCGGTGCCATGCCGTGCCATGCCGGTGCCATGCCGTGCCATGCCGGTGCCATGCCGTGCCATGCCGGTGCCATGCCGTGCCATGCCGGTGCCATGCCGTGCCATGCCGGTGCCATGCCGTGCCATGCCGTGCCATGCCGGTGCCATGCCGTGCCATGCCGGTGCCATGCCGTGCCATGCCGTGCCATGCCGTGCCATGCCGGTGCCATGCCGTGCCATGCCGGTGCCATGCCGTGCCATGCCGGTGCCATGCCGTGCCATGCCGTGCCATGCCGTGCCATGCCGTGCCATGCCGTGCCATGCCGTGCCATGCCGTGCCATGCCGTGCCATGCCGGGCCATGCCGTGCCATGCCGGGCCATGCGGTGCCATGCCATTCCATGCCATTCCATGCCATTCCATGCCATTCCATGCCATTCCATGCCACTCAATGCGGTGCCATGCCATTCCATGCCATTCCATGCCATTCCATGCCATTCGATGCCATTCCATGCCATTCCATGCCATTCCATGCCATTCCATGCCATTCCATGCCATTCCATGCCATTCCATGCCATTCCATGCCATTCCATGCCATTCCATGCCATTCCATGCCATTCCATGCCATTCCATGCCATTCCATGCCATTCCATGCCATTCCATGCCATTCCATGCCATTCCATGCCATTCCATGCCATTCCATGCCATTCCATGCCATTCCATGCCATTCCATGCCATTCCATGCCATTCCATGCCATTCCATGCCATTCCATGCCATTCCATGCCAGTCCATGCCATTCCATGCCATTCCATGCCATTCCATGCCATTCCATGCCATTCCATGCCATTCCATGCCATTCCATGCCATTCCATGCCATTCCATGCCATTCCATGCCATTCCATGCCATTCCATGCCATTCCATGCCATTCCATGCCATTCCATGCCATTCCATGCCATTCCATGCCATTCCATGCCATTCCATGCCATTCCATGCCATTCCATGCCATTCCATGCCATTCCATGCCATTCCATGCCATTCCATGCCATTCCATGCCATTCCATGCCATTCCATGCCATTCCATGCCATTCCATGCCATTCCATGCCATTCCATGCCATTCCATGCCATTCCATGCCATTCCATGCCATTCCATGCCATTCCATGCCATTCCATGCCATTCCATGCCATTCCATGCCATTCCATGCCATTCCATGCCATTCCATGCCATTCCATGCCATTCCATGCCATTCCATGCCATTCCATGCCATTCCATGCCATTCCATGCCATTCCATGCCATTCCATGCCATTCCATGCCATTCCATGCCATTCCATGCCATTCCATGCCATTCCATGCCATTCCATGCCATTCCATGCCATTCCATGCCATTCCATGCCATTCCATGCCAGTCCATGCCAGTCCATGCCAGTCCATGCCAGTCCATGCCAGTCCATGCCATTCGATGCCACTCAATGCGGTGCCATGCCATTCCATGCCATTCCATGCCATTCCATGCCATTCCATGCCATTCCATGCCATTCCATGCCATTCCATGCCATTCCATGCCATTCCATGCCATTCCATGCCATTCCATGCCGTTCCATGCCATTCCATGCCGTTCCATGCCAGTCCATGCCAGTCCATGCCAGTCCATGCCATTCCATGCCACTCAATGCGGTGCCATGCCATTCCATGCCATTCCATGCCATTCCATGCCATTCCATGCCATTCCATGCCACTCAATGCGGTGCCATGCCATTCCATGCCATTCCATGCCATTCCATGCCATTCCATGCCATTCCATGCCATTCCATGCCATTCCATGCCATTCCATGCCATTCCATGCCATTCCATGCCATTCCATGCCATTCCATGCCATTCCATGCCATTCCATGCCATTCCATGCCATTCCATGCCATTCCATGCCATTCCATGCCGTGCCATGCCGGTGCCATGCCGTGCCATGCCGGTGCCATGCCGTGCCATGCCGGTGCCATGCCGTGCCATGCCGGTGCCATGCCGTGCCATGCCGTGCCATGCCGTGCCATGCCGTGCCATGCCGTGCCATGCCGTGCCATGCCGGGCCATGCGGTGCCATGCCGGTGCCATGCCGGTGCCATGCCATTCCATGCCATTCCATGCCATTCCATGCCATTCCATGCCATTCCATGCCATTCCATGCCATTCCATGCCATTCCATGCCATTCCATGCCATTCCATGCCGTTCCATGCCATTCCATGCCGTTCCATGCCAGTCCATGCCAGTCCATGCCAGTCCATGCCATTCCATGCCACTCAATGCGGTGCCATGCCATTCCATGCCATTCCATGCCATTCCATGCCATTCCATGCCATTCCATGCCACTCAATGCGGTGCCATGCCATTCCATGCCATTCCATGCCATTCCATGCCATTCCATGCCATTCCATGCCATTCCATGCCATTCCATGCCATTCCATGCCATTCCATGCCATTCCATGCCATTCCATGCCATTCCATGCCATTCCATGCCATTCCATGCCATTCCATGCCATTCCATGCCATTCCATGCCGTGCCATGCCGGTGCCATGCCGTGCCATGCCGGTGCCATGCCGTGCCATGCCGGTGCCATGCCGTGCCATGCCGGTGCCATGCCGTGCCATGCCGTGCCATGCCGTGCCATGCCGTGCCATGCCGTGCCATGCCGTGCCATGCCGGGCCATGCGGTGCCATGCCGGTGCCATGCCGGTGCCATGCCGGTGCCATGCCGTGCCATGCCGGTGCCATGCCGGTGCCATGCCGGTGCCATGCCGTGCCATGCCGGTGCCATGCCGTGCCATGCCGTGCCATGCCGTGCCATGCCGTGCCATGCCGTGCCATGCCGGTGCCATGCCGTGCCATGCCGGTGCCATGCCGTGCCATGCCGGTGCCATGCCGTGCCATGCCGGTGCCATGCCGTGCCATGCCGTGCCATGCCGTGCCATGCCGTGCCATGCCGTGCCATGCCGTGCCATGCCGTGCCATGCCGGGCCATGCCGTGCCATGCCGGGCCATGCGGTGCCATGCCATTCCATGCCATTCCATGCCATTCCATGCCATTCCATGCCATTCCATGCCACTCAATGCGGTGCCATGCCATTCCATGCCATTCCATACCATTCCATGCCATTCCATGCCATTCCATGCCATTCCATGCCATTCCATGCCATTCCATGCCATTCCATGCCATTCCATGCCATTCCATGCCATTCCATGCCATTCCATGCCATTCCATGCCATTCCATGCCATTCCATGCCATTCCATGCCATTCCATGCCATTCCATGCCATTCCATGCCATTCCATGCCATTCCATGCCATTCCATGCCATTCCATGCCATTCCATGCCATTCCATGCCATTCCATGCCATTCCATGCCATTCCATGCCATTCCATGCCATTCCATGCCATTCCATGCCATTCCATGCCATTCCATGCCATTCCATGCCATTCCATGCCATTCCATGCCATTCCATGCCATTCCATGCCATTCCATGCCATTCCATGCCATTCCATGCCATTCCATGCCATTCCATGCCATTCCATGCCATTCCATGCCATTCCATGCCATTCCATGCCATTCCATGCCATTCCATGCCATTCCATGCCATTCCATGCCATTCCATGCCATTCCATGCCATTCCATGCCATTCCATGCCATTCCATGCCATTCCATGCCATTCCATGCCATTCCATGCCATTCCATGCCATTCCATGCCATTCCATGCCATTCCATGCCATTCCATGCCATTCCATGCCATTCCATGCCATTCCATGCCATTCCATGCCATTCCATGCCATTCCATGCCATTCCATGCCATTCCATGCCATTCCATGCCATTCCATGCCATTCCATGCCATTCCATGCCAGTCCATGCCAGTCCATGCCAGTCCATGCCAGTCCATGCCAGTCCATGCCATTCCATGCCACTCAATGCGGTGCCATGCCATTCCATGCCATTCCATGCCATTCCATGCCATTCCATGCCATTCCATGCCATTCCATGCCATTCCATGCCATTCCATGCCATTCCATGCCGTTCCATGCCATTCCATGCCGTTCCATGCCAGTCCATGCCAGTCCATGCCAGTCCATGCCATTCCATGCCACTCAATGCGGTGCCATGCCATTCCATGCCATTCCATGCCATTCCATGCCACTCAATGCCGTGCCATGCCATTCCATGCCATTCCATGCCATTCCATGCCATTCCATGCCATTCCATGCCATTCCATGCCATTCCATGCCATTCCATGCCATTCCATGCCATTCCATGCCATTCCATGCCATTCCATGCCATTCCATGCCATTCCATGCCATTCCATGCCATTCCATGCCATTCCATGCCATTCCATGCCATTCCATGCCATTCCATGCCATTCCATGCCATTCCATGCCATTCCATGCCATTCCATGCCATTCCATGCCATTCCATGCCATTCCATGCCATTCCATGCCATTCCATGCCATTCCATGCCATTCCATGCCGTGCCATGCCGGTGCCATGCCGTGCCATGCCGGTGCCATGCCGTGCCATGCCGGTGCCATGCCGTGCCATGCCGGTGCCATGCCGTGCCATGCCGTGCCATGCCGTGCCATGCCGTGCCATGCCGTGCCATGCCGTGCCATGCCGGGCCATGCGGTGCCATGCCATTCCATGCCGTGCCATGCCGGTGCCATGCCGGTGCCATGCCGGTGCCATGCCGGTGCCATGCCGGTGCCATGCCGTGCCATGCCGGTGCCATGCCGGTGCCATGCCGGTGCCATGCCGTGCCATGCCGGTGCCATGCCGTGCCATGCCGGTGCCATGCCGTGCCATGCCGGTGCCATGCCGGTGCCATGCCGGTGTCATGCCGTGCCATGCCGGTGCCATGCCGTGCCATGCCGGTGCCATGCCGTGCCATGCCGGTGCCATGCCGTGCCATGCCGGTGCCATGCCGTGCCATGCCGGTGCCATGCCGTGCCATGCCGGTGCCATGCCGGTGCCATGCCGTGCCATGCCGGTGCCATGCCGTGCCATGCCGGTGCCATGCCGTGCCATGCCGGTGCCATGCCGTGCCATGCCGGTGCCATGCCGTGCCATGCCGGTGCCATGCCGTGCCATGCCGGTGCCATGCCGTGCCATGCCGGTGCCATGCCGTGCCATGCCGGTGCCATGCCGTGCCATGCTGGTGCCATGCCGTGCCATGCCGGTGCCATGCCGTGCCATGCCGGTGCCATGCCGTGCCATGCCGGTGCCATGCCGTGCCATGCCGGTGCCATGCCGTGCCATGCCGGTGCCATGCCGTGCCATGCCGGTGCCATGCCGTGCCATGCCGGTGCCATGCCGTGCCATGCCGGTGCCATGCCGTGCCATGCCGTGCCATGCCGGTGCCATGCCGTGCCATGCCGGTGCCATGCCGTGCCATGCCGGTGCCATGCCGTGCCATGCCGGTGCCATGCCGTGCCATGCCGTGTCATGCCGTGCCATGCCGTGCCATGCCGTGCCATGCCGTGCCATGCCGTGCCATGCCGTGCCATGCCGTGCCATGCCGTGCCATGCCGTGCCATGCCGGGCCATGCCGTGCCATGCCGGGCCATGCGGTGCCATGCCAGTCCATGCCAGTCCATGCCATTCCATGCCACTCAATGCGGTGCCATGCCATTCCATGCCATTCCATGCCATTCCATGCCATTCCATGCCATTCCATGCCATTCCATGCCATTCCATGCCATTCCATGCCATTCCATGCCATTCCATGCCATTCCATGCCATTCCATGCCATTCCATGCCATTCCATGCCATTCCATGCCATTCCATGCCATTCCATGCCATTCCATGCCATTCCATGCCATTCCATGCCATTCCATGCCATTCCATGCCATTCCATGCCATTCCATGCCATTCCATGCCATTCCATGCCATTCCATGCCATTCCATGCCATTCCATGCCATTCCATGCCATTCCATGCCATTCCATGCCATTCCATGCCATTCCATGCCATTCCATGCCATTCCATGCCATTCCATGCCATTCCATGCCATTCCATGCCATTCCATGCCATTCCATGCCATTCCATGCCATTCCATGCCATTCCATGCCATTCCATGCCATTCCATGCCATTCCATGCCATTCCATGCCATTCCATGCCATTCCATGCCATTCCATGCCATTCCATGCCATTCCATGCCATTCCATGCCATTCCATGCC
Source organism: Cryptus armator (assembly GCA_963971235.1). Taxonomy (NCBI): domain Eukaryota; kingdom Metazoa; phylum Arthropoda; class Insecta; order Hymenoptera; family Ichneumonidae; genus Cryptus; species Cryptus armator. Next base: position 12,566 of record CAXARG010000112.1, on the reverse strand, counting down.
ATTCCATGCCATTCCATGCCATTCCATGCCATTCCATGCCATTCCATGCCATTCCATGCCATTCCATGCCATTCCATGCCATTCCATGCCATTCCATGCCATTCCATGCCATTCCATGCCATTCCATGCCATTCCATGCCATTCCATGCCATTCCATGCCATTCCATGCCATTCCATGCCATTCCATGCCATTCCATGCCATTCCATGCCATTCCATGCCATTCCATGCCATTCCATGCCATTCCATGCCATTCCATGCCATTCCATGCCATTCCATGCCATTCCATGCCATTCCATGCCATTCCATGCCAGTCCATGCCAGTCCATGCCAGTCCATGCCAGTCCATGCCATTCCATGCCACTCAATGCGGTGCCATGCCATTCCATGCCATTCCATGCCATTCCATGCCATTCCATGCCATTCCATGCCATTCCATGCCATTCCATGCCGTTCCATGCCATTCCATGCCGTTCCATGCCAGTCCATGCCAGTCCATGCCATTCCATGCCACTCAATGCGGTGCCATGCCATTCCATGCCATTCCATGCCATTCCATGCCATTCCATGCCATTCCATGCCATTCCATGCCACTCAATGCGGTGCCATGCCATTCCATGCCATTCCATGCCATTCCATGCCATTCCATGCCATTCCATGCCATTCCATGCCATTCCATGCCATTCCATGCCATTCCATGCCATTCCATGCCATTCCATGCCATTCCATGCCATTCCATGCCATTCCATGCCATTCCATGCCATTCCATGCCATTCCATGCCATTCCATGCCATTCCATGCCATTCCATGCCATTCCATGCCATTCCATGCCATTCCATGCCATTCCATGCCATTCCATGCCATTCCATGCCATTCCATGCCATTCCATGCCATTCCATGCCATTCCATGCCATTCCATGCCATTCCATGCCATTCCATGCCATTCCATGCCATTCCATGCCATTCCATGCCATTCCATGCCATTCCATGCCATTCCATGCCATTCCATGCCATTCCATGCCGTGCCATGCCGGTGCCATGCCGTGCCATGCCGGTGCCATGCCGTGCCATGCCGGTGCCATGCCGTGCCATGCCGGTGCCATGCCGTGCCATGCCGGTGCCATGCCGTGCCATGCCGGTGCCATGCCGTGCCATGCCGTGCCATGCCGTGCCATGCCGTGCCATGCCGTGCCATGCCGTGCCATGCCGTGCCATGCCGGTGCCATGCCGTGCCATGCCGGTGCCATGCCATTCCATGCCATTCCATGCCATTCCATGCCATTCCATGCCATTCCATGCCATTCCATGCCATTCCATGCCATTCCATGCCATTCCATGCCATTCCATGCCATTCCATGCCATTCCATGCCATTCCATGCCATTCCATGCCATTCCATGCCATTCCATGCCATTCCATGCCATTCCATGCCATTCCATGCCATTCCATGCCATTCCATGCCATTCCGTGCCATTCCGTGCCATTCCGTGCCATTCCGTGCCATTCCGTGCCATTCCGTGCCATTCCGTGCCATTCCATGCCATTCCATGCCATTCCATGCCATTCCATGCCATTCCATGCCATTCCATGCCATTCCATGCCATTCCATGCCATTCCATGCCATTCCATGCCATTCCATGCCATTCCATGCCATTCCATGCCATTCCATGCCATTCCATGCCATTCCATGCCATTCCATGCCATTCCATGCCATTCCATGCCATTCCATGCCATTCCATGCCATTCCATGCCATTCCATGCCATTCCATGCCATTCCATGCCATTCCATGCCATTCCATGCCATTCCATGCCATTCCATGCCATTCCATGCCATTCCATGCCATTCCATGCCATTCCATGCCATTCCATGCCATTCCATGCCATTCCATGCCATTCCATGCCATTCCATGCCATTCCATGCCATTCCATGCCATTCCATGCCATTCCATGCCATTCCATGCCATTCCATGCCATTCCATGCCATTCTATGCCATTCCATGCCATTCCATGCCATTCCATGCCATTCCATGCCATTCCATGCCATTCCATGCCATTCCATGCCATTCCATGCCATTCCATGCCATTCCATGCCATTCCATGCCATTCCATGCCGTGCCATGCCGGTGCCATGCCGTGCCATGCCGGTGCCATGCCGTGCCATGCCGGTGCCATGCCGTGCCATGCCGTGCCATGCCGTGCCATGCCGTGCCATGCCGTGCCATGCCGTGCCATGCCGTGCCATGCCGTGCCATGCCGTGCCATGCCGTGCCATGCCGTGCCATGCCGTGCCATGCCGTGCCATGCCGTGCCATGCCGGGCCATGCCGTGCCATGCCGGTGCCATGCCGTGCCATGCCGGTGCCATGCCGTGCCATGCCGTGCCATGCCGTGCCATGCCGTGCCATGCCGTGCCATGCCGTGCCATGCCGTGCCATGCCGTGCCATGCCGGTGCCATGCCGTGCCATGCCGTGCCATGCCGTGCCATGCCGTGCCATGCCGGGCCATGCGGTGCCATGCCATTCCATGCCATTCCATGCCAGTCCATGCCAGTCCATGCCATTCCATGCCACTCAATGCGGTGCCATGCCATTCCATGCCATTCCATGCCATTCCATGCCATTCCATGCCATTCCATGCCATTCCATGCCATTCCATGCCATTCCATGCCATTCCATGCCATTCCATGCCATTCCATGCCATTCCATGCCATTCCATGCCATTCCATGCCATTCCATGCCATTCCATGCCATTCCATGCCATTCCATGCCATTCCATGCCATTCCATGCCATTCCATGCCATTCCATGCCATTCCATGCCATTCCATGCCATTCCATGCCATTCCATGCCATTCCATGCCGTGCCAAGGCGGTGCCATGCCGTGCCATGCCGGTGCCATGCCGTGCCATGCCGGTGCCATGCCGTGCCATGCCGGTGCCATGCCGTGCCATGCCGGTGCCATGCCGTGCCATGCCGGTGCCATGCCGTGCCATGCCGGTGCCATGCCGTGCCATGCCGGTGCCATGCCGTGCCATGCCGGTGCCATGCCGTGCCATGCCGGTGCCATGCCGTGCCATGCCGGTGCCATGCCGTGCCATGCCGGTGCCATGCCGTGCCATGCCGGTGCCATGCCGTGCCATGCCGGTGCCATGCCGTGCCATGCCGGTGCCATGCCGTGCCATGCCGGTGCCATGCCGGTGCCATGCCGGTGCCATGCCGGTGCCATGCCGGTGCCATGCCGGTGCCATGCCGTGCCATGCCGGTGCCATGCCGTGCCATGCCGGTGCCATGCCGTGCCATGCCGGTGCCATGCCGTGCCATGCCGGTGCCATGCCGTGCCATGCCGGTGCCAGGCCGTGCCATGCCGTGCCATGCCGGTGCCATGCCGTGCCATGCCGGTGCCATGCCGTGCCATGCCGTGTCATGCCGTGCCATGCCGTGCCATGCCGTGCCATGCCGTGCCATGCCGTGCCATGCCGTGCCATGCCGTGCCATGCCGTGCCATGCCGTGCCATGCCGTGCCATGCCGTGCCATGCCGGGCCATGCCGTGCCATGCCGGGCCATGCGGTGCCATGCCAGTCCATGCCATTCCATGCCACTCAATGCGGTGCCATGCCATTCCATGCCATTCCATGCCATTCCATGCCATTCCATGCCATTCCATGCCATTCCATGCCATTCCATGCCATTCCATGCCATTCCATGCCATTCCATGCCATTCCATGCCATTCCATGCCATTCCATGCCATTCCATGCCATTCCATGCCATTCCATGCCATTCCATGCCATTCCATGCCATTCCATGCCATTCCATGCCATTCCATGCCATTCCATGCCATTCCATGCCATTCCATGCCATTCCATGCCATTCCATGCCATTCCATGCCATTCCATGCCATTCCATGCCATTCCATGCCATTCCATGCCATTCCATGCCATTCCATGCCATTCCATGCCATTCCATGCCATTCCATGCCATTCCATGCCATTCCATGCCATTCCATGCCATTCCATGCCATTCCATGCCATTCCATGCCATTCCATGCCATTCCATGCCATTCCATGCCATTCCATGCCATTCCATGCCATTCCATGCCATTCCATGCCATTCCATGCCATTCCATGCCATTCCATGCCATTCCATGCCATTCCATGCCATTCCATGCCATTCCATGCCATTCCATGCCATTCCATGCCATTCTATGCCATTCCATGCCATTCCATGCCATTCCATGCCATTCCATGCCATTCCATGCCATTCCATGCCATTCCATGCCATTCCATGCCATTCCATGCCATTCCATGCCATTCCATGCCATTCCATGCCGTGCCATGCCGGTGCCATGCCGTGCCATGCCGGTGCCATGCCGTGCCATGCCGGTGCCATGCCGTGCCATGCCGTGCCATGCCGTGCCATGCCGTGCCATGCCGTGCCATGCCGTGCCATGCCGTGCCATGCCGTGCCATGCCGTGCCATGCCGTGCCATGCCGTGCCATGCCGGGCCATGCCGTGCCATGCCGGTGCCATGCCGTGCCATGCCGGTGCCATGCCGTGCCATGCCGTGCCATGCCGTGCCATGCCGTGCCATGCCGTGCCATGCCGTGCCATGCCGTGCCATGCCGTGCCATGCCGTGCCATGCCGGTGCCATGCCGTGCCATGCCGTGCCATGCCGTGCCATGCCGTGCCATGCCGGGCCATGCGGTGCCATGCCATTCCATGCCATTCCATGCCAGTCCATGCCAGTCCATGCCATTCCATGCCACTCAATGCGGTGCCATGCCATTCCATGCCATTCCATGCCATTCCATGCCATTCCATGCCATTCCATGCCATTCCATGCCATTCCATGCCATTCCATGCCATTCCATGCCATTCCATGCCATTCCATGCCATTCCATGCCATTCCATGCCATTCCATGCCATTCCATGCCATTCCATGCCATTCCATGCCATTCCATGCCATTCCATGCCATTCCATGCCATTCCATGCCATTCCATGCCATTCCATGCCATTCCATGCCATTCCATGCCATTCCATGCCATTCCATGCCATTCCATGCCGTGCCAAGGCGGTGCCATGCCGTGCCATGCCGGTGCCATGCCGTGCCATGCCGGTGCCATGCCGTGCCATGCCGGTGCCATGCCGTGCCATGCCGGTGCCATGCCGTGCCATGCCGGTGCCATGCCGTGCCATGCCGGTGCCATGCCGTGCCATGCCGGTGCCATGCCGTGCCATGCCGGTGCCATGCCATGCCATGCCGGTGCCATGCCGTGCCATGCCGGTGCCATGCCGTGCCATGCCGGTGCCATGCCGTGCCATGCCGGTGCCATGCCGTGCCATGCCGGTGCCATGCCGTGCCATGCCGGTGCCATGCCGTGCCATGCCGGTGCCATGCCGGTGCCATGCCGGTGCCATGCCGGTGCCATGCCGGTGCCATGCCGGTGCCATGCCGTGCCATGCCGGTGCCATGCCGTGCCATGCCGGTGCCATGCCGTGCCATGCCGGTGCCATGCCGTGCCATGCCGGTGCCATGCCGTGCCATGCCGGTGCCAGGCCGTGCCATGCCGTGCCATGCCGGTGCCATGCCGTGCCATGCCGGTGCCATGCCGTGCCATGCCGTGTCATGCCGTGCCATGCCGTGCCATGCCGTGCCATGCCGTGCCATGCCGTGCCATGCCGTGCCATGCCGTGCCATGCCGTGCCATGCCGTGCCATGCCGGGCCATGCCGTGCCATGCCGGGCCATGCGGTGCCATGCCAGTCCATGCCATTCCATGCCACTCAATGCGGTGCCATGCCATTCCATGCCATTCCATGCCATTCCATGCCATTCCATGCCATTCCATGCCATTCCATGCCATTCCATGCCATTCCATGCCATTCCATGCCATTCCATGCCATTCCATGCCATTCCATGCCATTCCATGCCATTCCATGCCATTCCATGCCATTCCATGCCATTCCATGCCATTCCATGCCATTCCATGCCATTCCATGCCATTCCATGCCATTCCATGCCATTCCATGCCATTCCATGCCATTCCATGCCATTCCATGCCATTCCATGCCATTCCATGCCATTCCATGCCATTCCATGCCATTCCATGCCATTCCATGCCATTCCATGCCATTCCATGCCATTCCATGCCATTCCATGCCATTCCATGCCATTCCATGCCATTCCATGCCATTCCATGCCATTCCATGCCATTCCATGCCATTCCATGCCATTCCATGCCATTCCATGCCATTCCATGCCATTCCATGCCATTCCATGCCATTCCATGCCATTCCATGCCATTCCATGCCATTCCATGCCATTCCATGCCATTCCATGCCATTCCATGCCATTCCATGCCATTCCATGCCATTCCATGCCATTCCATGCCATTCCATGCCATTCCATGCCATTCCATGCCATTCCATGCCATTCCATGCCATTCCATGCCATTCCATGCCATTCCATGCCATTCCATGCCATTCCATGCCATTCCATGCCATTCCATGCCATTCCATGCCATTCCATGCCATTCCATGCCATTCCATGCCAGTCCATGCCAGTCCATGCCAGTCCATGCCAGTCCATGCCAGTCCATGCCATTCCATGCCACTCAATGCGGTGCCATGCCATTCCATGCCATTCCATGCCATTCCATGCCATTCCATGCCATTCCATGCCATTCCATGCCATTCCATGCCGTTCCATGCCATTCCATGCCGTTCCATGCCAGTCCATGCCAGTCCATGCCATTCCATGCCACTCAATGCGGTGCCATGCCATTCCATGCCATTCCATGCCATTCCATGCCATTCCATGCCATTCCATGCCACTCAATGCGGTGCCATGCCATTCCATGCCATTCCATGCCATTCCATGCCATTCCATGCCATTCCATGCCATTCCATGCCATTCCATGCCATTCCATGCCATTCCATGCCATTCCATGCCATTCCATGCCATTCCATGCCATTCCATGCCATTCCATGCCATTCCATGCCATTCCATGCCATTCCATGCCATTCCATGCCATTCCATGCCATTCCATGCCATTCCATGCCATTCCATGCCATTCCATGCCATTCCATGCCATTCCATGCCATTCCATGCCATTCCATGCCATTCCATGCCGTGCCATGCCGGTGCCATGCCGTGCCATGCCGGTGCCATGCCGTGCCATGCCGGTGCCATGCCGTGCCATGCCGGTGCCATGCCGTGCCATGCCGGTGCCATGCCGTGCCATGCCGTGCCATGCCGTGCCATGCCGTGCCATGCCGTGCCATGCCGTGCCATGCCGTGCCATGCCGTGCCATGCCGTGCCATGCCGTGCCATGCCGGGCCATGCGGTGCCATGCCATTCCATGCCGTGCCATGCCGGTGCCATGCCGGTGCCATGCCGGTGCCATGCCGTGCCATGCCGGTGCCATGCCGGTGCCATGCCGGTGCCATGCCGTGCCATGCCGGTGCCATGCCGGTGCCATGCCGGTGCCATGCCGTGCCATGCCGGTGCCATGCCGTGCCATGCCGGTGCCATGCCGTGCCATGCCGGTGCCATGCCGTGCCATGCCGGTGCCATGCCGTGCCATGCCGGTGCCATGCCGTGCCATGCCGGTGCCATGCCGTGCCATGCCGGTGCCATGCCGTGCCATGCCGGTGCCATGCCGTGCCATGCCGGTGCCATGCCGTGCCATGCCGGTGCCATGCCGTGCCATGCCGGTGCCATGCCGGTGCCATGCCGGTGCCATGCCGGTGCCATGCCGGTGCCATGCCGTGCCATGCCGGTGCCATGCCGTGCCATGCCGGTGCCATGCCGTGCCATGCCGGTGCCATGCCGTGCCATGCCGGTGCCATGCCGGTGCCATGCCGTGCCATGCCGGTGCCATGCCGTGCCATGCCGGTGCCATGCCGTGCCATGCCGGTGCCATGCCGTGCCATGCCGGTGCCATGCCGTGCCATGCCGGTGCCATGCCGTGCCATGCCGGTGCCATGCCGTGCCATGCCGGTGCCATGCCGTGCCATGCCGGTGCCATGCCGTGCCATGCCGGTGCCATGCCGTGCCATGCCGGTGCCATGCCGTGCCATGCCGGTGCCATGCCGTGCCATGCCGGTGCCATGCCGTGCCATGCCGGTGCCATGCCGGTGCCATGCCGGTGCCATGCCGTGCCATGCCGTGCCATGCCGTGCCATGCCGTGCCATGCCGTGCCATGCCGTGCCATGCCGTGCCATGCCGTGCCATGCCGTGCCATGCCGTGCCATGCCGGTGCCATGCCGTGCCATGCCGGTGCCATGCCGTGCCATGCCGGTGCCATGCCGTGCCATGCCGTGCCATGCCGTGCCATGCCGTGCCATGCCGTGCCATGCCGTGCCATGCCGTGCCATGCCGTGCCATGCCGTGCCATGCCGTGCCATGCCGTGCCATGCCGGGCCATGCGGTGCCATGCCATTCCATGCCATTCCATGCCAGTCCATGCCAGTCCATGCCATTCCATGCCACTCAATGCGGTGCCATGCCATTCCATGCCATTCCATGCCATTCCATGCCATTCCATGCCATTCCATGCCATTCCATGCCATTCCATGCCATTCCATGCCATTCCATGCCATTCCATGCCATTCCATGCCATTCCATGCCATTCCATGCCATTCCATGCCATTCCATGCCATTCCATGCCATTCCATGCCATTCCATGCCATTCCATGCCATTCCATGCCATTCCATGCCATTCCATGCCATTCCATGCCATTCCATGCCATTCCATGCCATTCCATGCCATTCCATGCCATTCCATGCCATTCCATGCCATTCCATGCCATTCCGTGCCATTCCATGCCATGCCGTGCCATGCCGGTGCCATGCCGTGCCATGCCGGTGCCATGCCGTGCCATGCCGGTGCCATGCCGTGCCATGCCGGTGCCATGCCGTGCCATGCCGGTGCCATGCCGTGCCATGCCGGTGCCATGCCGTGCCATGCCGGTGCCATGCCGTGCCATGCCGGTGCCATGCCGTGCCATGCCGGTGCCATGCCGTGCCATGCCGGTGCCATGCCGTGCCATGCCGGTGCCATGCCGTGCCATGCCGGTGCCATGCCGTGCCATGCCGGTGCCATGCCGTGCCATGCCGGTGCCATGCCGTGCCATGCCGGTGCCATGCCGTGCCATGCCGGTGCCATGCCGTGCCATGCCGGTGCCATGCCGTGCCATGCCGGTGCCATGCCGTGCCATGCCGGTGCCATGCCGTGCCATGCCGGTGCCATGCCGTGCCATGCCGGTGCCATGCCGTGCCATGCCGGTGCCATGCCGTGCCATGCCGGTGCCATGCCGTGCCATGCCGGTGCCATGCCGTGCCATGCCGGTGCCATGCCGTGCCATGCCGGTGCCATGCCGTGCCATGCCGGTGCCATGCCGTGCCATGCCGGTGCCATGCCGTGCCATGCCGGTGCCATGCCGTGCCATGCCGGTGCCATGCCGTGCCATGCCGGTGCCATGCCGTGCCATGCCGGTGCCATGCCGTGCCATGCCGGTGCCATGCCGTGCCATGCCGGTGCCATGCCGTGCCATGCCGGTGCCATGCCGTGCCATGCCGGTGCCATGCCGTGCCATGCCGGTGCCATGCCGTGCCATGCCGGTGCCATGCCGTGCCATGCCGGTGCCATGCCGGTGCCATGCCGTGCCATGCCGGTGCCATGCCGTGCCATGCCGTGCCATGCCGTGCCATGCCGTGCCATGCCGTGCCATGCCGTGCCATGCCGTGCCATGCCGTGCCATGCCGTGCCATGCCGTGCCATGCCGTGCCATGCCGTGCCATGCCGTGCCATGCCGTGCCATGCCGTGCCATGCCGTGCCATGCCGTGCCATGCCGTGCCATGCCGTGCCATGCCGTGCCATGCCGTGCCATGCCGTGCCATGCCGTGCCATGCCGTGCCATGCCGTGCCATGCCGTGCCATGCCGTGCCATGCCGGTGCCATGCCGTGCCATGCCGGTGCCATGCCGTGCCATGCCGGTGCCATGCCGGTGCCATGCCGGTGCCATGCCGGTGCCATGCCGGTGCCATGCCGGTGCCATGCCGGTGCCATGCCGGTGCCATGCCGTGCCATGCCGGTGCCATGCCGTGCCATGCCGGTGCCATGCCGTGCCATGCCGGTGCCATGCCGTGCCATGCCGGTGCCATGCCGTGCCATGCCGGTGCCATGCCGTGCCATGCCGGTGCCATGCCGTGCCATGCCGGTGCCATGCCGTGCCATGCCGGTGCCATGCCGGTGCCATGCCGTGCCATGCCGTGCCATGCCGTGCCATGCCGTGCCATGCCGTGCCATGCCGTGCCATGCCGTGCCATGCCGTGCCATGCCGTGCCATGCCGTGCCATGCCGTGCCATGCCGTGCCATGCCGTGCCATGCCGTGCCATGCCGTGCCATGCCGTGCCATGCCGGTGCCATGCCGTGCCATGCCGGTGCCATGCCGTGCCATGCCGGTGCCATGCCGTGCCATGCCGGTGCCATGCCGTGTCATGCCGGTGCCATGCCGTGCCATGCCGGTGCCATGCCGTGCCATGCCGGTGCCATGCCGTGCCATGCCGGTGCCATGCCGGTGCCATGCCGTGCCATGCCGGTGCCATGCCGTGCCATGCCGGTGCCATGCCGTGCCATGCCGGTGCCATGCCGTGCCATGCCGGTGCCATGCCGTGCCATGCCGGTGCCATGCCGTGCCATGCCGGTGCCATGCCGTGCCATGCCGGTGCCATGCCGTGCCATGCCGGTGCCATGCCGTGCCATGCCGGTGCCATGCCGTGCCATGCCGGTGCCATGCCGTGCCATGCCGGTGCCATGCCGTGCCATGCCGGTGCCATGCCGGTGCCATGCCGGTGCCATGCCGGTGCCATGCCGGTGCCATGCCGGTGCCATGCCGTGCCATGCCGGTGCCATGCCGTGCCATGCCGGTGCCATGCCGTGCCATGCCGGTGCCATGCCGTGCCATGCCGGTGCCATGCCGTGCCATGCCGGTGCCATGCCGTGCCATGCCGGTGCCATGCCGTGCCATGCCGGTGCCATGCCGTGCCATGCCGGTGCCATGCCGTGCCATGCCGGTGCCATGCCGTGCCATGCCGGTGCCATGCCGTGCCATGCCGGTGCCATGCCGTGCCATGCCGGTGCCATGCCGGTGCCATGCCGGTGCCATGCCGGTGCCATGCCGGTGCCATGCCGGTGCCATGCCGGTGCCATGCCGGTGCCATGCCGGTGCCATGCCGGTGCCATGCCGGTGCCATGCCGGTGCCATGCCGTGCCATGCCGGTGCCATGCCGTGCCATGCCGGTGCCATGCCGTGCCATGCCGGTGCCATGCCGTGCCATGCCGGTGCCATGCCGTGCCATGCCGGTGCCATGCCGTGCCATGCCGGTGCCATGCCGTGCCATGCCGGTGCCATGCCGTGCCATGCCGGTGCCATGCCGTGCCATGCCGGTGCCATGCCGTGCCATGCCGGTGCCATGCCGTGCCATGCCGGTGCCATGCCGTGCCATGCCGGTGCCATGCCGTGCCATGCCGGTGCCATGCCGTGCCATGCCGGTGCCATGCCGTGCCATGCCGTGCCATGCCGGTGCCATGCCGTGCCATGCCGGTGCCATGCCGTGCCATGCCGTGCCATGCCGTGCCATGCCGGTGCCATGCCGTGCCATGCCGGTGCCATGCCGTGCCATGCCGGTGCCATGCCGTGCCATGCCGTGCCATGCCGTGCCATGCCGTGCCATGCCGTGCCATGCCGTGCCATGCCGTGCCATGCCGTGCCATGCCGGGCCATGCCGTGCCATGCCGGGCCATGCGGTGCCATGCCATTCCATGCCATTCCATGCCATTCCATGCCATTCCATGCCATTCCATGCCACTCAATGCGGTGCCATGCCATTCCATGCCATTCCATGCCATTCCATGCCATTCGATGCCATTCCATGCCATTCCATGCCATTCCATGCCATTCCATGCCATTCCATGCCATTCCATGCCATTCCATGCCATTCCATGCCATTCCATGCCATTCCATGCCATTCCATGCCATTCCATGCCATTCCATGCCATTCCATGCCATTCCATGCCATTCCATGCCATTCCATGCCATTCCATGCCATTCCATGCCATTCCATGCCATTCCATGCCATTCCATGCCATTCCATGCCATTCCATGCCATTCCATGCCATTCCATGCCATTCCATGCCATTCCATGCCATTCCATGCCAGTCCATGCCATTCCATGCCATTCCATGCCATTCCATGCCATTCCATGCCATTCCATGCCATTCCATGCCATTCCATGCCATTCCATGCCATTCCATGCCATTCCATGCCATTCCATGCCATTCCATGCCATTCCATGCCATTCCATGCCATTCCATGCCATTCCATGCCATTCCATGCCATTCCATGCCATTCCATGCCATTCCATGCCATTCCATGCCATTCCATGCCATTCCATGCCATTCCATGCCATTCCATGCCATTCCATGCCATTCCATGCCATTCCATGCCATTCCATGCCATTCCATGCCATTCCATGCCATTCCATGCCATTCCATGCCATTCC
>CAXARG010000111.1:1265000-1692000 GCA_963971235.1 Cryptus armator | reverse complement strand
GGGGAAGAAGCAACTAATTCTTCAAATGTACTTTGCGCGACTTTTACATCGAAGATGTTTTTTACATTATTTGTTACTATTATTGAAGTCCCACTTCCTCGCCCCGAACCTAAAGAAGTCTAAAATCCAGTTCGCGATGAATTCCCCGTTGATAGCAGTGATTTTCCTTATTTCCTGTCTTGTGGTTTGTGTAATAGTCGCGATAGTTTTGTACATAGCTAGAATATATAGCTAGAAATATTTTTTTTAGCTTGTGGTTCACTAGAAATAGGTTTTTCACAAGATTTTTCTTCTTAGACGTCCGTACGGCGCTGTAACTTTGGATCCTACGAACCAATTTTGCTCATCTTCGCAAAATTGTTTCACCACATTATCACAAGTATGCATATGATTTTTGAAATTAATTAGAGACCTTTAAGTATGTTTTCAAAAAAATTATTGCTCAAAATTTGGATTTTTTCTCCCTCAAATGTCCGTACGGTGCCATCATAATGAACTCTGCGAACCAATTTTTTTCTCCTTCGCACCATTATTTCATTGTGTAAAAAGCACTATGCACAGCAAATTTGAAGACAATTCGACATCTCTAATTATTTCTTTTTTAGAATTTTCCATAAAAAAATATTTTTCTCACGTCAGATGTCTGTACGGCGCTCCAACTCGAAATCCTTCCAACCAATTTTCTTCTTTTCGACAGTATCATTTTATTGTATCAAAAGCACAATGCACACTAAATTTGGAATCATTCCGACATCAATTTTTTATTTTTTTTTTGTTAAAAAAATTTCTTTGTGATTAGCCTTTCTTTTAAAGGTTAGGGTATTTTTAATTTCTAAAAAATAATTATTCATATTATAAAAAAAACAGTCGATGGCGAAAAGTAAAATACCGAATATCATACACGAATATACAAACATTCCCTCATTTTATTTCGTGAATAATATGTTATATCACCAAAATTATTCACAATATCACACAATATATTATTCTATTTGTAATAAAAGTATGGATTCCGCGTTTGCACTTAGAAACTTGCTTATCAATTCACAACAGAAATTTATTCAATATCCATTATAATTACAATTTACCGAATAAAATTGAAACAAAAATTCGCGACTATATATTTTTTTTTCGATTTTATTCTATCTGTCAAACGTTGAAAGCTGACGACAATTTCAGAACAGACGACAAACAGATGGGCACGCCGCGACGGTGGTACTTTGTGGCGGGATATTTTTTTTTATTTGAAATAAAAAAATCCAAATCTTTTTTCAATTTTTGTTCGGGTTTTACCTAAAGTATTAGAAAGCTGCAATTGGATTTTTTCAGATTTCTTTAAAATTGCTTCGAAATAAAAAAAAACATCTAAATGTTACCTCGAATTTCTCCAAACACCCTTCTTTTTTTTTACATTTTTGTATATACCGATCTGAACAAAAAAAAATAACGTTCTCGCAAAGGACTTCGATATTTTTTGAATCATACAATTCATCGATCGACGAATATTTCGTAGTTTTTATCGAAACTAGCGATGCGAAATGACGGTCATTTTGTCGATTGGTGTCGAAATGACAAAAAAAATGTACAGTTGTTTAATGGTCAGTAGACATCAGTACCTCTACGGATTTCAAGATGGCGGCTAGCGCCGGTGGAGGGGGACCCTAGAAATCGGTACCTCTACGGATTTTCAATATGGTTGCGATGGCCGGGTTGCTGTCGCGTCGGTCCGCTGCGGGCCTCCTCTCTCTCTCGCGCTGTTCTCCCCTCTCCCTCGGCTACGGTGAGGCCCTAGGCTGCTTCTCGAGCCGCTCGACGGCGGCAAGAGTGGGGATGGGAGATGTTGCTCCGTCGACGTTGCGTCGGGAGTGAATGTATTTCGCCGTCGTGCGTTCGAAGCGCCAGGGCCTTGGAATGGAGGGAGTGAGAACTACGATATACACGAGTGAGTCGAAGGTCGCCGATCCTGCGCTTCGTATGCTCGCGTTGCATCGTACGCCACGAGATCTCGCGTAATACCTTGTGCTAGCTAGGTTGATGGCGCGGGCGAAGGTGATGGAATCGTTCGAAGCCCACCCTCCCGCAATGCTTTTTTAAATTATTTCAGAGAAATATTCAGCAAAATTATTTTATTTTTTGAAAATTTTCTGAATTTTTAAAGAAAAATAAATCGCGTAAAAGGAGAAGGTAGGTGAAACAAAAAATTTTTACAATAATGATTTTTTATTCTTAAATCTAGATGTACATATTTTCTTTTTTACCTTCTAAATTAAAAAATTATTTTTATCCTAGGACGACAGTGTTGAACATATTTACTAGCATAGGTATCCCCGCCGGTTAGCGATTTTACAGAAAGTTTATCCACACTTTTCAGCCGGGCGGGCATCTGAGCCATTAACCGTTTGTAAAAATTAGCGGCGATGCCATCGTTTCGTTTGAGATCGGTGGTGAAAAGATCCCTGAATTGAAGTAGAGATCTCGCGCGAGAGATATGATAAAGAAACATAACACAAAACTGGCCGCACACATTTGAAGACAGGCTCTGAATTTGCTTCGTATTCCATCTATAGAGGGTACAGTTCTTACGCAGGCGTCGGATATGGTTTGGTATAAACGGTGGAAGGCCGTAACTGTCAAAGTATGATCCGCGTCCTCGTCCATCGATGTAAATTGCGACCCAGTGGGTTCCGGGGCGTGTGTGGTCATCAGTGTTAACAACAAGAGCCGTCAGTCTCGTCAACAGAGTTGGGATCTGATCTGCCGCGTGAACACTTCTCGTTACTGTCGAGCGTAAACCCTGCAATGCCTGGCCAATCTGGGTCGTATTCATCGCTTGAAACGGTCGGAGAGTAGCATCTACGGCCGTTGTCTTGATTTGTTGCATCAGGTAAGCAGCGTAGTGATGATATCAGCGGGGTTGTAGGAGCCACGTCGCGAAGTATCCACTCTTTCAGTTTGGCGGCGTTATGTAGAGCGCAAGATAGCTCCGGCCTTTTTAAGAGGCCGTGGTGTAGACAAACTTCTACCGAGGAGAGGAGATGGTTGAATGAAGGACAGCTGGTCTCCTCAAGGTTTTTTATCTCTCGAGCCGTAACATTTTGTAAGAATTTTGCCTTTTCACGTCCACGAGTGTATATGATTCCAGCAGTCCGTGTGATCTGACGTAGGTTTGCGTGTAGTGTTCTCAGTGGTACATCCCCTTCGAACCACTCGAGACCGTGATGGTGCCGTGTTGTCCAGTTATTCTTTGCGCGCACTAGTTTTGGGAGCTCCGTGTAAAAGTGTGGCGCCGCTGTTATCCAGTGGGCAACTTGGGGCTTGTCGAGGGCGATTACGGCTACCTCTTTAGCAATAAAGCGATCATCCTTATCGTAGAGTCCTTGAACATCAATAACGTAGTCCATCCTACTTTTTTTGCTTTTACAGTATGCAGAAAAACACTTTCTGCTCTGTTGAAATCTCACAATGTACTAAAGTCTTGAGACGGAGATGCATTTCCGTAGGGGTTGGCGCGGCCTCACGGTGGTAGTGGGGAGGGGGTGTGTGAAATGGTCAACCCTGTTACGCCTACAACTGTGACGTAAACAGCGGTCCCGATGTCTCTTTCCCCACTACTATTTTCGCTGTACCACGGTACAAGGGAGGTGTAAGACTTCAGTTGTAATAAAATTCTGAAGACGAACGCATACAAAAAATGGAGCGTTTCAACAAGTGCGTCCGTTCTCCTACGCGCAGGTACAGAAAATGTCAGAGGAGTTCGAAGGAAAAGTTTATAAAACCGAGAGTGACGGTTGTAGTCTGGCAAAAGAAGTCAAGACGGCATCCAGAGGTTAATATAAAAAAAAAATATGGCATATACGAAGACGACAATATCTTGCCCGCGAGAAACGGCGACAACAACGAGCAGAGGTATGTAAAACTGTATTTAATAATGAAATTACGCAAAATGAAATCAACTCATGAATTATATGTTTGACCGATCTAGCGCTTCAAGGAGGATAACCCCCGGGAGTTCTGTAAACATTCAGAAGAAGAGAAGCTGGCGAAGAAGAAGAATTGTAAAAAAAATGAATACCAGGAAAAGACTGGAAATAAACATGTACAAAATGATGATGATGCAATGATGGGATTGGTGGAAGCGTTTGAAAGGCTTGTAATTCAGTAAAAATAAAAAGAAATCAATTATAATATTGTGTTGACATATTTTATTTCTCTTATTAGCACCTTAATATTTACGGATACATGTTTATTTACTTAAAACAAAAAAAAAATTGAAGCTTATCCTGAGAAGTCTACGACAACTTGCCGCGAAGAGTCAATCTCGACTACATTGTCAAATTCTGAGTAAACTATACAATTCAACGTATTACTTAAAGCAGTAGTAAATCGTACTTCCAGACGCACACTGCCGTGACGTACAAGATTCTAAAGTCCGGCTCTACCAGCAGACATGTCCGGTGTCAAATCGAAGCAGTACAGGCAATTACCATATGGG
Source organism: Cryptus armator (assembly GCA_963971235.1). Taxonomy (NCBI): domain Eukaryota; kingdom Metazoa; phylum Arthropoda; class Insecta; order Hymenoptera; family Ichneumonidae; genus Cryptus; species Cryptus armator. The sequence continues at coordinate 1,687,508 of CAXARG010000111.1, read as the reverse complement.
TACGATTCGCGGGTTATGCCGCAACTATCGTCATCCCAGAGTATTCTTGTACCAGATATCAGGGTGTGATACGATTGAGTGTACAAATTATGCTGATAATCAAGCTGCAATGGTTTACTAGGAACCTGTACACCATCCACGTAAAGAGACAAGAAATTCACGTCAGAGTGATAGAAATTGAATGGGTTCAAGGCTCTATCTCCATTGAATGCACGATTGTCCACAAACCCGATAACTATACGCTTAGGCAATTGACCGAGAATAACATTGTCTAACGTTTCACCGTGTACACCCGCATGAATCGTAAATGGTTTTACTTCTACACGTGTAAATGGATATTTGGCCGTCCCTCTGCTTAAAGCCTTAGCATGTGCTACTAAAACACCAGGATTAATTTTCACGCGTCGAACAATGAGACTCGCGTCGGTAATATGCAGACTATAATCTTTTCCTGAGGCATCCATTAGACAAAACGCATCTCGCGAACGTACAAGACGAAGACGTAGCTCAACGCCATTAAGTAAAAACTTCTCCTGATTGAATATATCGGAATGTAAATATCCAATAAGGTCGACCGACTTGCCGTTTGCCATCATTGCTTGTCGGGCCGATATACCCTTATTCTTTTGGACGGGTGCATCAGCTCCGGCAGCCACCGGTGCGGTGGAAACAGGCGCGGCATCGAATTCTGGAGATGTATCGTCAATCCATATGCTGGCGGCTAGTTGGTTTGCCTTCGTTGAAGATTTGTAGTTTAGCAGTGTTTCTATATATGCTCGATATGCATACGCGTTGTTCGACGGTGATACAAATTTTTTATTGAATGAGACGTCTAACTGGTTGAATAATGAGTGTAACAAATTATTCACGGGTGCTACTTTGTCGTGCTCGCCCATTTCACCACTCCTGGGCTGTAGTTTAACACGCAGACTAAGCATAGTATGTGCTAGATCAATGTATTCATCGCCATGTTCTGGTACAACAAATTCAATGGGCGCTTCATCGGTAAGCGATGAGATAGGTTTGTAATGAAGACCTTGCGAGACTTCTATACTTGTCTGAGTTGGCGGTAGAGCGAATAAATCCAGTTCTGACTTTAGACATTCACAAGAGTGTGCATGTAGAAACGACATTTTACAATTTGTTAATAATTATCCAAATATGTCGGCAACCGTGCGTTTTTTACGCTTCACAATTTTTCGATTTTTAGTCTTGCTGCCCGATCTTTTCTTCGATTTTTTTCCTTTTTTATTGCGTTTAGCAGGCAAAATTTTCTTCTTCTTTTTCTTCGTAGATTTTTTAGCCTTACGGGCCTTAGTATATTTCAAAGCTTTAAGAGTTGAAGGATCGATGTGCGAGCCTGGGTGGCCAAACAACGAATGATGCTGTGAAGAACGATCGTGTATTTTATATCCCGAGCCCTTCATGAGATTTTCAAATGTTTCTTCAGCCTTTCGTTTAAGATTCCTCCCACTCTCAGTTATGCGCGTTCTAAATGACTCTTTGAATGGCGTATTATGCGTAACATCACCCAATATATTCCACCCGGTATGTAGAGCCTCTTTTCCAACGGCACGAGCCCCACGAGTCAGTAACGGTAGCGCACGTCGAAATAAGCCACTCAAAAAGCTTCCTAGTCCATGACCTCTCTGATAAGGAGCACCGATAAACACTCGATCCACCCCACCCCCAACCTGATTTGAGTAGTGATCGATATAACGATCCATAGCGATATATGTCTTTATCGCACACGCTTAAAATGTAATGTAACCGTCAGCGTTTCGCGTTGAAATGGTACTGGCTTGCCTGTGTCGGTCCTTATATCTATCTCGATCGTGCTGAATTCTGTGCGTAATAAGGATATGTAGAGTGGTGGCGCGAATGTTTTTGTTTGGGTAGAGCCATAAGCATAATTTGTGTTATCCACAGGTACGATACGTAGCAGAGGTGTCTGGACATCTCCTGTTATATAGCTTTCGCAAATATCTGTATATACAAATAATTTGTCGGGGAGACTCATGGATAGGTTTGCCGGATAGTTGGCAATGTACATGTATTCATGTATGTCCCGAAGCTCTTCGCTGTATATAAAACCTAAAGCTTTGGAGAGCTTAGCGTCTAAATGTAACAAATGAGGCAATTCACACTCCTCAGCAATGCAGTTATCGCGGATCACGCTTATACGTACTAGTCCACCAATATTCTCATCGTACTCAATACGAATATGATTTTTAAATACTTCCGTATTGTTAATAGTGTCAACTAGGGTCTTGACGGACGCGTAGACTCCGGAGGGGATTTCAACCTTATGAGCCTTTTGCGTCTTAACGGGTACTTGTTTGTTTTCACCGTCGCCAGTGGTCTCCCTCACTACTCGTTTGTTGTTTTTATTGGTGGTACTAGCCACTGCAACTGTTGATGATTTAGGCTGATCTATTTTATGAGTAGTATAGGCTGTAATTGGATTAGCCGTACGGTGTTGCCCTTCAGCCGGATCTATATGAAGAAATGTGCGAGGAAATTGAATTTCCGTCAGGGACACGACCCATTCTCCGGACATTCTCAGCGGACTTGGTAGCTGTGTAACGTAGTGGGTCACTGTATTCTCGGGGTAGTACTTCATACTACTATTACTAGGCAAGACGAGATAGAACTGATCTCTCATTTTTTATTCACTATATTCGCGGCGGCGATCCAGGAGTTGAAATTTTCTGGATACCCTCTCCAGCTAACAAAGTGTTGTTTATTACGGCCTTTGCCATTAGTTTTGAGAATTTTTTCGATCACAAACTTCTTCGTAGAAAAATCCGTCAATTTCTTCGCCTTGTAGATCAACCAACTCATAAATCGGCGGTTGTCTATTTGTGAGAACCTTGTGAATCTTGAATATTTCTTCGGTCCAGCGGGACCCGTAACCTTTCTCGAATGCTGCTTTCGCTTTACTGATGCGTACAAACTCTCCGATCTTGTATTTAACCCCTTTGTAATATGATTTGTAGCGCTTTTCAATATTTGCGTGTGCTAACGCCGCATTGTAGCGGGTTACTGCGGCCGGAGGCATCTTGATCGTAGAGTGCTTTGTATCATTATAGCCCTGTAGTATAGATTGTAATACATCGACGTAGCGTCGTGTATTTTTATGAGTAAAATATCGCCACATTCGCTCCTTCAGTGTTCTGTTGAAACGTTCTACGATAGCCGCTTTGATATCGGGATTTCGAGCAACACGAAATCGTATTCCACGACTCTTTAGAAATCTTTGTAAAATGCTACCGACAAACTCTTTGCCTCGATCTGTCTGCACCCATACAGGAACCCTACCACCACTCCTTGACAGTATTTTCTTAAACCCTTCTGTAGTTTCAGCACACGTTTTATCACGTAGTAGTTCAACCCACGCATATTTACTAAGGACATCTATGACCACCAAAAGATAAACATTGCCATCGTTATCATCTTTGAGAGCTCGCAGATTCACGAGATCAGCTTCCCATACATCATCAATATTATCCACTGCATAATGACGTCGCGGGAATCGTCGTCGTATCGGACCGTGTGGCGTATAGGCATCCTGAGCTCTCAGCCAGTTAATAGCATCGGCTTGAGGAATTTTTTCTTTATCAGCTGTGCGCAACAAATTTGGTGCACCGGCATATCCAGCAGGGTGCGTCGGATCGTAATAAATTTTTTTCAATAAAGCCATTAAATTTTCAATTTTTTCCACGATGTATTTAATAGCTCACTAGTAGGTGTACGACGATGACCACTACTACCGGAAGAATTCAAACTCGTGTTAGGCGTATGAATAATATTTGACGAGGTTGACGCGTCGAGCCCGCTCAAGTTAGAGTTTATCGCAGCATCCAATGCAAGATTTTCATACAATAGGCTTGTATTACCGATGAATTCACGAGGGATGCCCAACCGACGGAGTTCAGCACCAAACTGCTCACGACCTTTCGCACGCACTGTTTTTCTATTACGCATAGCGTCATTTACGAGATCTACTATGTTGGAGTCTTTTATCGACTCATTGTTGACGCGAACCAGCCCCGTTTTATCCCAAGATAGCCTATTACTGGTGCTCGAGTGGAGATGCTTCAATAACTGCTCTGCCTGTTTCTTGTATGTTTTCGGCACGGTAGATAAAATGATCTCGTCGCTCATTCTTGCCGCTTCCGCGGATACTTGCTGTGTTTCTTCAACTACTGGGGATATATCGTCAGGTTTTTCACTGCCCGCGGGGGTCGTAATGTTTTTGGGACGGCGCTCTTCATCGCTGAAGAACTGATAACGCTGTAATACTTGCTGATACACTTTCCATTTCTCCCGTTGATTCGAAGGTGTTACTGAGCGAAGTATATCATCCATCTCTGCATCGAGTCTGGTAAGTGTAGTACCAGGAGTTTGAACGGTTCTCGCCTGCTCCATCTGTTCACGGTATGGCATGAGAGCGTCTTGAGGCATCAGAACCATTTTCTTTGCGTGCTGCATTGTTAAAAATCTTTTCTAGCTACGTGTGAAAACACTTGAGAGAACACTGCCAATGATAGGCAGTAGAAGAGGTAGTAAAAAACCGCTGCCTTTTTGTACAATTACGCGTTTCTTCGATTTCCAGCAGCCGGCTTTCTTTACTAGAAGGCGTAAAACTTTCTTATGCCTAGCTAATCGCAAACGTTCATTCTTTTTCAATGGTACCACGCCGGTTAATGTGTTTAACGCGCACTCGCAGATGGACCACACACCGTTTCTATCTATGGTGCGCAATAATGATGCACGCTGCTGCTTATCAAGGTGGCATAGAGCATGCAGCAATATTATGTTCTTTTTGCCAATAGAAGTCCTGGCCGTTGTTGCCGGAGCCATAGCAAAGAATCGAATGATTCTCATGAATTCGGAATCTGCTATTTATACGCGTGCACCACTACCTCGCTTCGGCACATATACAAAATTTTGCGGATCGTCCGGAAAAATACACGTACGAAATCGACAATTATCCGGAGTAGATTGTTTGAGATCTAGTAACAAATAACCGTGGGGTTTCGATGTTGCATCGTAATACGCTTCTTGTAAAAATGTTGGGTCTTCCGGGTATACTTGGCGAGCCAGATGGGAAATCTGTGCACGATGGCGCGGATTTTTGAAAGCTACGATATAATTTATATTGAGAGAAATATCACGTTGACCCCGTCCTTGATGGAAAATATTCTGCGTTATGAAAATTGCGCTAATATTTTTGTGGTGGCTTCCTTTTGTAAATAAATCTACTATTTCTCCATTCGAAGATTCTCGCATTAAGTCGTCGATAATTAAAAGTTTTGGTCTAAAGTCACCGGCGATATCAGAGTTCTGTGGTAAACCTTCTAAAAATTCTATTTCTTTTCCGTAGTCTTTATAGCCATCTTGCCATTCGGAATAATAAAAAAGTATTCTCGCGAACTTTGTGTCGGCCATGAAAGAGATGTATTTTAAAAACTTTTTTACAAAGCACGTTTTTCCGCACCCCGTAGGACCAGCGATGATTGAAGTCCAAGGGTGTTTCCAACGCGGGTCCATATTTATGAATGAACGGATGCAGGAGTATGAAGGTATTTATATATATTGTTACGATTACGCGAATGAAAAAGGACACCAATGGGTTACGAAAGGATGCGATTAACGTTTATTGAAAGCGGATTGCAAATATCGTGATTTATGATAACGCGTAATACGTCCGTTCGTATTGAGGTCTCGGTCAAGACTGTTAAAAAGACTACGATCGTCGTGAAACTACGTGAAGTCCGTTCGTCAATTGTCAGATCCGCACGAGCGGATCTATTCTCATTCCCGTGTTCCCGCATAAACGGTCGATAAAGAAGGTTTATTATCTAATATTCGTTACACTACCCCCCTCCCTTTGAGTTGCCGCCCCGGCAACTCCTTGCCCATCTGAGATGTGGTTGCCATGGTCCATCCAGATCTATTCGCGAACTAACTACGCTGCCCTGGCATTTACCCAAGTCCCGAGGGAAAACCATGGCTAAAAAACCTGGGAAGAGCAGCGTGTACATTTCCAAAACTAAAAACTAATAAATTTTGATTAAAAATCTCTGTTTCTGTCTTTTTGTGTAAATCTGTCTTTAAATTATCTAACTGAAGTTTTTAATTTAAAAATCTTCAGTTTTCTTTCTTGCATCATAAGCAACAATCCAATCTTCAGGTGAAGTTATCCTCGAAATCATCCCTTGAATATCCCGCGAAGAATGGAATTCGTACACCTCCGGATGTAAGGAGTCCGGGATTTGGGATAGGGATACTCGGGAAACCGTCAACCTGTGACAAAAAGCGTAAAAGCGTAGATCTCTGAAAATAAAAGGGTTTCCTGAAAATAAAATCGTTATGACTCTTTGTCATTCCCTAAGCGGTGTCCATATTTCTTATTCCGTATCTACTTTTTCAATTGGATCAACTACCCGGAATATCCGACGTTAATAGTTATTTTTAGGAAAGATTTTCTTTTCTCATAATATATCGGACACTATCCTTTAAACAATATAGTGTGCACCCTCATACTGTTCTAGTGCAACTCGATCTTAAACTATCAGACAGACTCGTCCTCGGAAATCCAAAATATTCCACTAACAAAGATTATGATCAGTAATTTAAGTCAGTTAAGTAATATTCTCGATTCACAGTCAGGGGAATCCCGATCAAGTGTTATCAACAACTAACCAAGCCCAGTCAGACGTTCAATACCCACTAAACATGATTCTCCGGAAACCCTTGCAAGACGCCCTTCTACACTTTACCGGGTATATAATGAAGAAACGTCCAAGGCTCCAGCCAAGCAATCTACTTTCCTCCATTAACGTCTCTGAACTTTCAACTCTAAATTCCTAATTTCCAAAAGGTGCTAATCTGTCTATGTGGACAATCATAAATTTTCCACGAGGAAGTTTTTGAATTCTATATACTACGTCGTTAATTTTGGTTTTAACTACATAAGGTCCTATCCAATCTCGTTGCAATTTGGGGCACTTTCCTTTCACTTTATGGGGGTGATAAAGCCAAACCTGTTGTCCGGGTTTAAAGGAAAGCATATGTGACTTTAAATCAAACTTTGATTTCATTTTGTCGCTTTTTACCGTGAATCGCTTTCGAACTTTCTCATGAACGGAGTTCAATCTTTCCTTTAGTTCGTCCACGAATTCAGGAGGATGATGAATTTCAGAATACTCGTTATGTGGATTTCCACGAAGAAGTTCTAATGGTAATTTAAGTTCCCTACCCATAAGTACCATTGCTGGAGAGAATTCCGTTGTTTCGTGTTTTGATGAACGATAAGCTAATAAGAAGAGGGGAATCCATTTGTCCCAATCTTTTTGATTTTCCGAGACAAACTTTGATAGATACTGAAGAATTGTCCTATTCAATCTTTCAACTAGACCATTGGATTGAGGATGCAATGGGGAAGTTCTAGTTTTCTTGATCCCTAACAGAGTCCATAGATTCCTTGAAGAGGTTTGACTCAAAATTTCTACCTTGATCTGAATGAATTTCGAGGGGTATGCCAAATCGAGAAAATACTTCAAAAACTAAAGTTTCAGCTACTGTTTTGGCCTTAAAATTCGAAAGAGGAAAAGCCTCTGGCCATCTAGTGAAATAATCCGTTACTACTAAGAGATATTTGTTGCCTGAAGAAGATTTAGGCAAAGGTCCCAGAATATCGACAGCAATCCTTTCGAAAGGACTTCCAACGTTGTAGATTTGGAGTTCTCCTTTATTTTTAGAACGAGGTCCCTTTTTGGCGAAGCAGATGGTACATTTTTTGCACCATTCCTCGACATCTGGCTTACAAGATGTCCAGTAGTACTGTTGGCGAATCTTAGCCAAAGTCTTATTAATGCCGAAATGTCCACCGGAAGGAGAATTATGAGCTTCCGAAAGAATTTGACGAACTATTCCCTTAGGAACAACTAATTGATAAACAATGTGAGACATATCCGGTGATTCCCATCGCCGAAACAGAAGATCATCTTTCAAAACTAACGAATCCCAATGTAAAAGATAAATTTTAAAGGAAGGGTCGAAATGAGAGATATCAGACCATTCCGGTCGTACGATTCTCTGTTTGAGGCTAATTATCGAATTAAGAATAGAATCTGCCCTCTGTAATTCGTACCAATCTAATCCTTCATCGATAGAACAAACCGTTCTACAAACTGACTTCTCTACTTCGATATCTTTTTGTTCAATACGGCTACACTGTTTGCAAATCTCGTCGCAAGTCGTCTCGATAATCCGTCAGCGTTCCCATGAATACGACCAGGTCGATGCTTAATTTCAAAATCATATTGAAACAGTGTTTCTAACCATCTAGCTACTTGTCCTTCTGGATTTTTAAATGACAACAACCATTAAAGTGCAGAATGATCGGTTCGTATAGTAAACCTTCTACCGATCAAGAAATGACGAAAATGTTCAACTGCCTTGACTATAGCTAAGAGTTCCCTTCTAGTTACACAATAATTCCTTTCTGCGTTGTTCAAAGTTTTGCTATAAATGATTATATCGTCCAAATGTACCAAACAATTTTTCCAAGTTAATCCTTGTAAAACTACGTTCATTAATCGAATGAAAGTGGCTGGGGCGTTACAAAGTCCGAAAGGAAGTACTTTAAATTGCCAAGATTCACACCCTAGCGTAAATGCTGTTTTTTCTTTATCCGCCAGATCAAGTTCTACTTGCCAATATCCACTTTTCAAATCTATAATCGAGAACCAGTTTGCACCGCCAACAGCTTCCAAAATTTCGTCTATCCGGGGAACAGGATACGAATCTTTTTTTGTTACACTGTTGAGCATCCTATAATCTATACAAAATCTAGTCGAACCATCTTTTTTTGGTATAAATACAGGTCGTGAGATAAACGGACCATTACAGGGTTCGATGACACCCTGTTCCTTCATTTCTTCCACTAGTTTAATTGCTGTATCTCTATAATGAGTGGGTATTCGACGAGGAGCGAGTTTAAATGACTTAGCGTCTCCAATATCAATTTTATGTTGAATGTAAGTGCATAATCCAAGATCATTTGAATCTTTCGCGAAAGTGTCTGAAAAAGTTACCAAAAGTTTCTCAAATTGATTTTTCTGTGACACGTCTAAAATTTCTGATGATTTTTCGAGTAATGAGTTTAGATGCTCTGGAATGTTTGTTGAAATAACTTGTATTGAATTAACACAACGAGTTGAGACTATTTGTTCTTTATCTTTGATATTAAATTTTGTGTGAATTAATTCTTCAAATTCCTGAAGTAAACCTGATTTCTGTAAAAAGTCTAAGCCCAATAAACAATCCTCTTTTATATTTGCGAAGACAACTTCTAATTCTACCGAATAATTACCTACTGTAACGACGGCCTTTCGAATCGCCGAATATCGAAATTCTTCACGAGAAACTGTGAGAATTTTTAATCGTCTCGATACTTTTTTTAACGAGTTAATCGTATTCGCGAATGCGACAGCATTCACGATTGTGATCTCCGATGCGGTATCTAATACCATCACACACGATTTGTTTGCAATCTTTCCTTCGAAGGAAAGATGCAAGTTTGGTTCGCGCACAGATGACGTTGCGCAAACTCCAACTATTTTCTCTACCTGAGCCGATTCAACCCCCTTTGAATCGACTCTATCTAGTTTCCCTTTCTTTCTTTTTGTTTCTTAAGAAACTCTGCTGAGGGAGGATTCCTACAAAATCGTTGGCTGTGTCCCTTTTGGCCACAATGCCAACATTCGAATGAATTTCGATTATTCGAATCTCGGTTTTTCTCGTTTGAAGTTTCGCGCCTATTCGTTTCGTTTGAACTCGACGGCTTGTTGTTATTGCCGTTTCCGTTATTGCGGAAATTCGAATTTGAATTCGAAAATTTTCCTTTCTCCGATTGGAGAACCGCATCGATCTCTTTAGCTCGATTTAGAGCCACGATAAGAGTCGAGATCTTCTCAAGCGTTATCGTTTTTCTAATATTATAATTTGATAAACCCGAAACGAAGGCTCTACACGCGATTTTTTCTCTAGTCTCCACGTTATCCTCGGCGTATGCCAATCTAACCAAACGATTTATGTCGGTGGCGAAAGTCGCGAAATCCGCGTTATATTTTTGTTTTCTCGCCTCTAATTCGTTGCATGACCATTCACTGCAACTTTTCGTGCCAAAACTAAAGTCGAGAGCAGCTTTTAGATTTGAAAAATCACTAGTCTCTTCGTCGTTGAGACCGTCTAAAACGACTCGCGCGGAACCGCGAAGTAAAGATGCCAACGCTATGGCTTTTTCTTCTGTAGAATATCGATAAAAATTCGAAATTATTTCGAATTGTTTGTACCATTGTTCCCACGATCCGGATCCATCAAACGAATCGTGTTTTAACCGAAGATTGGTTTGGTTAAAGGTCGAATTTGTTGGAACTATGGATTCGCGAATTTGTTCGTTCCGATAACTATTTTGACGCGGAGCGTCGTGAATAATCGCGTCCGTAATACGCGAATTATTTTCTATTACAGAAGCAGAGGGAATAGAGGAAGCGGAAGTAAAAGAAGGGACATTATCTCTTTGTTTGTTCAGCTCGGCGATGATAATTCTCGTCGATTCCTGCGTCGCTTCCCTCGCTGCAATTCGAGCGGATTCGCCAATCGCATCCCTCATTGCATCGCGAACCGATGTTGTAGCCGCGTCTCGAGCCGACTCGATGACGATTTCCTTAATTTGACCCAATTCTTCGATCAGACGTTGATTATTCTCCTCGATCGTTTTCCGGAATTCTTCGCGCAATGCGTCAAGCACATCGGGTTCCCCGTGACCGATATTCGACGCAGCTGCACGAATTCTCCTTCGTGTATTCATTTTTTTTTTTTTATTTTTTTTTTTTTTAATGGCTAAATCACTTCACTGATAATCCTTCAGCGATAAAAAAAAATAATTATTTTCGACCGACTATTTAAGTCCCGCGTGGATTCGAAAAAACACTTCTGACACCAATGTTACGATTACGCGAATGAAAAAGGACACCAATGGGTTACGAAAGGATGCGATTAACGTTTATTGAAAGCGGATTGCAAATATCGTGATTTATGATAACGGGTAATACGTCCGTTCGTATTGAGGTCTCGGTCAAGACTGTTAAAAAGACTACGATCGTCGTGAAGCTACGTGAAGTCCGTTCGTCAATTGTCAGATCCGCACGAGCGGATCTATTCTCATTTCCGTGTTCCCGCATAAACGGTCGATAAAGAAGGTTTATTATCTAATATTCGTTACAATATATATACATATGGATACATGATATTTTGTTAAAAAATTTATTGAAAAAAAAAAAAAAAAATATTTACAAAAATGTCATTCTTTACCACGGGCTAATGACGTACCCCGAGTCTATTAATGATTCGTACATCGCGTCAACGACGCTATCATTCAGCAAGCGCAGCGAGAGATCCGGATCTGAAACAGAACAAAAAAATTATTTTGCGTTCGTAAATGAGCTCATAATCGCAGTCGCAGTCGCAGCCGCCGCCACCGCCGCGCGTTCGCGGCTACATACAAAACAAGCTTATTTGTATGTAGCACCGGTCTACCACTGTGTATGAGCTAATATCCACAGTGTACCGCGGTTATACATACGCAAGGAGAAGCTTATTGAGGCGTATGATAGGGTAGGAAGAAGGGTTGAAATAAGTGAAAAGTTAATGTACAATACTTGTTTATTTACTTAATTCTATATAATACACAAACTACATTTACACCCTTCTTTATGACACCCCGCGAATTGATCTAACCATAATCCGGGGAACAAGTCGTACATGCATCCGGCCCCGAATTTAACAAGACAAAAAATATACGTCGTTACTTATTTACAAAATGCGTCGTTGCTTATTTACAAAATATATATATACACAACTTATCCTACGTAGCCGTACGGCAGAGAGTCGTGTTGACCCCATCGTCGTCTCTTGACGAGGACGGGTTTACAAGTCTTCGACTCCTGCCGTGTGTGCACCTGATGAAAAGCGTTACGTCGTATGGCGCTGAATTCTACGGTTATACTTGTTCCGGGTTCTTCAACTAATCTACAGATCGATTCAAAGTTAATGGTTTGCGCGATTCTATAATTGAGATCGATTCCTTTTACTTTACACGTCGCGATTTCTGAACCATCGGGCTTTTGTACAACATAACCGTAGAATTTAGGGCCACCTGACACAAAACGCTTGATATAACTACCGACTCCGTATTCATTCAGCTCGTTCGCCATATCACCGAGGAAATTTCCGAGAGGTGGCACATACTCTCCCTCGGTGTCAGAACTCACGTATATACAAGAGTCGGTATCGTAATAAAGTACACGCTTATCTAACTGCTCCAAGTATGAATACAGTTTTAATCTAGCCTGCGCGGTGGTATATGCAGCGATTACAACGTTTACATGGGGGTTTACCTCGACACTATCTGATATTTTTTTTCACGACACGTACATTGTATCGTCATTCACGTGGATGATTTTATAAACAATGAAACTACGATCGGATAAAAGTTCTAACAACCGGTGACGCGTCATGAAAACCTCTGTCTTTGGTAGGTTTTCTCGCTGGCCAAACTTACCCCAAAATGAATTTAAACAAAATTTCGCGACCGATCTTAATCCGGGGTTTACCTCGATACATTCGCGCTCTAGCTGCACGCCCTCGGCTTCGCGAAAACTGGCAATGTACGCGTCTTGACTCTCGCGAGTTGTGCACTCTGATGGCCATCCACTAGCCTCTTGCTTTATCTTAAGCCAGAGGTTAATGTACTGACCAAACAGACTTGCAGTTTGAGTGTTTTTATTGTATTGTTCGACTTCATACTGCCAGGTCTCGTGTACAGCTAATATCACGTAACCTTTCGCAACAGCCTTTTGGAACTCGCACGATACCCATGTACCTTCGAAAGCTCGATCATTCTCATCATCGTGATCGCACGGACCCTGTCGCATCTCTTCGCAGCATTTTCGACATAATGCGAACATCAGGCGATCGTGCATGCGTACGAGAAGCACAGGGTGATAGAGATTTCGAGGAGGCAGCACGGTACATCGAACGAGTCCCTCGACGTTACGCAAATCGTTGTTCGGCCCAACAAGATCGCTGCAAATGTCCGCGGTATACACACGCGGGTGTCCTACGGGAAAATTACCATATTTCGAGATATATGGATACAACGAGCATACATCAATGTAATGGATTTTTTCGCGACCCTGTGTCTCGTAATAACTACGAGTGTTACCCGTACGTCCCCTAAAAAATACATCGCGAGGGTTCAGCGGCTTGTTCATGAAGACCGGGTGCCCTTTTACAGTTGCATGCACCAGGGGATTCTCGCTTTTTAGCCGAGCATAATCACACTCCCACATCTCGTGAAGAGTGTAGCCGAGGTCTTTTATACGCTTCGAAGTAGTTAGCGTGCGCGTGAGTCGATCGTTCAAGGTACATCCATAGAATTCTTCGTTTCGTTTAGCCTCAGTGGTATAGCACCTATCACAGCCGTGGAAGAAACATCCATGAAACTGTAGCACATGCTCTACACCGTCATCGGTTACGACAAAACCATCTACGAACGTACCATCGCGTAACTTATGCTCCCGACCTCGGCCCGCGTGAATGATTTGTTTACCGAAACAATGCTGTTCCCATAGGAGCCACTCGATAGCGATCCCTGATTGTCTATCGGCCCGACGATATCCGTTTCGCGGTAAAACAGCGATTTTATTCTCAGCTAAAAAGTTTCGCCGGAATACTTAGTTACATGCAGAGGCAATGGTAACGGCCTCTGTAAACGGACACACTTTCCCGCGCTCTACAAAGATTTTCCGGAATGCAACGCACGCTTTCCTGAGAATACTCACGTCGCTTCGACAATATTCGAGGATCCCCGTTTCAAAATCAAACTCGTACTCAGCCGCTGACAATCGCGCGTGCCAGTCAATTAATATTTTTCGGTCGGCCGGTGACATCGTATCGGGGGAGTAGGTTGCGAGGGGTGGTAATGGTTCCTTATATTTTTGATTTTCTACTCTGTTAAATAAATGAGGGAAGGTACCCTTAAAAACACTTTCGCCCAAGCCGAATGCTTTCGGGAGCTTACTCATAGACATATGAAAATAATTTAAGCTATCGATGAAACGCAATTTACCGATTTTCATCTCCATGATGCTCGTCCCGTTCATTATCAATTTAGGCATTTCGTGCTGCTGCTCGACGAGATGCTCGAGGATAAATTGCGCATCAAAACCTTTAGCGTTATGCGCTATGCAAATTATTTGTCCAACTTCGCGAGCTTTCAGTAGGAATTCTAAGAATTCCTCTACGGGTTTTTCTTTAAAAATCTTTTCGTTATCCTCCCCGCACAACCTACACTCCCACGTGTCTTCCGGCATCTCTATACACCCTGAGCAACGCTGCTGACAAACACATAGATTTGGCTCGTGCAGATATACTTCATTTACTCCTTCGACTTTGCACTCCTGGCGAGTTTCAAAATCGTAGAAGATAAATAAATCAGGTCGCTTCGATGGTTTCGCAGGTTCCAGTGGGGCCATGAAACACTGATGGTTTTCAGGTCTCATCTGCTTGCACGTTTTGCAGTAGAATCGATCACACTTGTGTGTCGCACTGTCTTTTTCGTACACCTGTCTCAAACAATCTTTACACGTCTGAAGCATATCGCACAAACGTGTTTGAGCACCGTGCGATCCAACCTCCCCGTGTCGGGTAAGGCACTCAGCACCGCGAAAAAAACGCTTACACGTTTCACAACGGATTTTTTCCGCGTTGGGATCACACGGTGGGCTGGCTTTGCAGTACGGACACTTTTCGGCACACCGATGCGCTGTTATCCTACTGTACGCTTTTCCGCACGGAACACGGAAAAAACTAAAGCCCGCAGCCTGTGCGAGTTTTAAAATCAGATCATAGTGCTGACGCTGCAGGTCGTACAACACGTAGATATTATAAGCGACTTCGGGAACATAGCCTAATACCGTATCCGTACCGTTAAAAAAGGGCAGCACACTACTACCAAAGTTCTCGCGATCGAACGCTACTAACGCTATACCCTCTAGCGCGAACACCTCCTGGAAAGCGGTTAACTCCGCGTAACCACACCCGTCGTCCGGAATCTCTACCCCTGCCGCAGCAGTCAGAGCTACGGCTAGCTCTTTCTGCCGCGGTGAGCGGTTTCGATGGACATTATCCCACTCCCTTTGAAGCTCGCCTTCGCGGATGTGGCCTTGTTTCGCGTAGACTCTACCGGCTACAATTTCCCGCGGAAGACAGAGATTGTCGGCGTTCTGATTATGTAATATGGAGTTCTTTGAGAAATCTCCTCCTATTGGTTTTTTGGGTCTTCCGGCGCCCACTGGCATAGAAATTACGTTGCTCACGATCGTGAATGCATCATCGATACAAAAACCCGCCGAGGTCTGGGCCACACTACTGATCATCTTAAAGAGCTGATCGAAATTGAAATCGGCTACGGGGCGGTATGACATACCCGCGGGACCCCGTGTAAACGTTGTACTACGAAACTCTATACCTATCATGTCGCGTGGTTCACTGCCGCTCACCAGAAGGGTGTGAATTTCGCGTAACGCGGCCTCCAACCCGCGTAGAAAAAAGTAGTATGGGAAAGCTTATTTACCTGTGTATGGGATTTCGATGGGATGTAGTATGGGAACTAGTATCGAAACAGGTTTGGGAAAGGTATGGCTTTTGGGACGGAGCCATATTCACCCAATATGCTTTTCCAGACCATCCCCCAGCCACAGCGTGCGACCGCGAAAATCCTCGCGCAATCAATCCCATACGCTTTTCCAGACCCTCTCCCAGCCGTCGCGTACGACTGTGGGAATTCTCGCGCGATCAATCCCATACATAGAATCCCATATTACGTGTAAATGAAATAAGAAGAAAAAATAGATTTTGTCAAATGGAAGGAAAAAATGAAAAACGAAGAAATATGCTTAAAACCAATTTTTTTCGACAGATATGAGTTCCCCGAGCAAAGTTAAATGCTGCGGTACGTAATCGGCGCTTGAAATTCTATGTAGGTCCCAAAAATATTATAAAGTGTTGGATGAATCTCACATAGATCTTTTAATTTGTCTATCCAAGCTTTTTCCAGTACATCACAATATTTTTAGGACCTTAAACGAAATTTAATCGCCGATTATGTACTACAGTGCCTAACTTTGCTCGGGGAACTCGTATCTGTCGAAAAAGATTGGTTTTAAGCATATTTCTTCGTTTTTTATTTTTTCCTTCCATTTGACAAAATCTATTTTTTCTTCTTCTTTCATTTACACATAATATGGGATTCTATGTATGGGATTGATCGCGCGAGAATTCCCCCAGTCGTACGCGACGGCTGGGAGAGGGTCTGGAAAAGCGTATGGGATTGATTGCGCGAGGATTTTCGCGGTCGCGCGCTGTGGCTGGGGGATGGTCTGGAAAAGCATATGGGGTGAATATGGCTCCGTCCCAAAACCCATACCTTTCCCAAACCCTTTTCGATACTAGTTCCCATACTACATCCCATCGAAATCCCATACACAGGTAAAGACACTTTCCCATACTACTTTTTTCTACGCGGGAACCACTCAACAACATTCGCATCGACAGGCGGCTCGCGTATTTTAAAAGTTATAGTCGACCCCATACTCCTAAATTTATCAAACCACCGACGGTTCTCCACGCGGTGAATAATGCTTGACTCACCGGACTGATCCAGATCAGGCTGCTGCTGCGCGTCCTGCGGCTGAGCCTCGGGTGATTGCGGCTCCGGCGCTTGTGGTTCCGGCGACTGAGGCGTGAGATACCGTGGCTCCGGCGACTGCGGCGTAAGATGCCGTGGCTCCGGCGACTGCGGCGTGAGATGCCATGGCTCCGACTGTGGCTGCGGCTGCGAGCGGCCCTCGATGATCCGGTCAATCAGTATGTCGGATCTCGGGGGTTGCGACGATGGAATGAAATCCTCGTCGTCGTCGTCGTCGTCGCTTTCCGCCACAATCATACTGTGATGTGGCGGATTGCTTTTGATTTGTGACGACGGAATGTAGTCATCCTCATCGTCGCTATCCGCCACAACCATATCCCGCGCTTCCACCACCCCGCCACCCACCTGCGAAGACGTCGCTACCGGTGGCGAGCTCAGCACCAACGCGTCCCCGCTGCGCTGAACTTCTTCGTCGTCGGCTATCGACAAGTTCAGCGTCGAGTCGAGGAGCGCCGAGAAATGGGCTGAAGCTAGAAATAGAAGGAAAAAAAAAGGTTATATCGCTGTTATACATAAACTGTATAACTGTAACTGTTATACATAAATATATATATGTATATATGAATTTTTTAAACAAAAATCTTACCTTGACTTTCACTCGTGGCAAAATGGCTGACATCCGAATTCAGTGGTGTCGGAGGCTCGTCTTGGGTATTACCCCACAGACTCGCGTTTGTTTCCGCAACACACTTTACCGTGTTGGCGCGAGATAAATCGGCCGCGACTCTCACCGCTTCTGCGGCCGCTTCTGCAGCCTTCTCGGCCACCTTCCGCGCGCGCTCAGCTTCTGCGGCGAGTTGCTGTGAGACTATTAAGGCTCTTTGAGCCGCTGCAATTAAACAATAAAGATTTTCTATTTTAATTTTTTAAATTTTTGAATTTTTTAAATTTTTGAATTTTTTTAAATGTTTATATTTTAATTTTTTGAATTTTTTGAATTTTTTGAATTTTTGAATTTTTGAATTTTTTTAAATTTTAATTTTTTAAATTTTTGAATTTTTAAAATTTTTTAAATTTTTATATTTTAATTTTTTTAATTTTTGAATTTTTAAAATTTTTTAAATTTTTATATTTTAATTTTTTAAATTTTAAATTTTTAAATTTTTAAATTTTAAATTTTAAATTTTTAAATTTTAAATTTTAATTTTTAAATTTTTAATTTTTAAATTTTTAATTTTTAAATTTTTAATTTTTAAATTTTTAATTTTTAAATTTTTAATTTTTAAATTTTTAATTTTTAAATTTTTAATTTTTAAATTTTTAAATTTTTAATTTTTAAATTTTTAAATTTTTAATTTTTAAATTTTTAATTTTTAAATTTTTAATTTTTAAATTTTTAATTTTTAAATTTTTAATTTTTAAATTTTTAATTTTTAAATTTTTAATTTTTAAATTTTTAATTTTTAAATTTTTAAATTTTTAATTTTTAAATTTTTAAATTTTTAATTTTTAAATTTTAAATTTTTAAATTTTTAATTTTTAAATTTTTAATTTTTAAATTTTTAATTTTTAAATTTTTAATTTTTAAATTTTTAATTTTTAATTTTTAAATTTTTAATTTTTAATTTTTAAATTTTTAATTTTTAAATTTTTAATTTTTAAATTTTTAATTTTTTAATTTTTTAATTTTTAAATTTTTAATTTTTTAAATTTTTAAATTTTAATTTTTTTAATTTTTAAATTTTAATTTTTTTAATGTTTAAATTTTTTAATTTTAATTTTTCAATTTTTATACATTTTTCTAAAAATAATAACACTTACCCAATTGAGCGAGCTCTTCTCGAAGAGCATCAGCATTCCGCGACGAAATATGTCGGGAACTCCCGACCACGTCGCACACGTCGCACACGTTCTTACTGCGTCGTAATGCCCGCGAAACACACCGGCGCGATACAATTTCACGGTAACACTTGCCGTGAGATGCTCAAGAAGTTTCTTGAGCCTCTTGATTAAGGCCGACCCGCCAATCGATTTTATCGATCTCGGGCTTGATTTCGCCAGCAGATGCTCTAACGCCACTGAAGGCTCCTCAGGCATTGCGTCCACAACTTTTTTTATCATGCCGCGCACTGCCGCATCACTCTTCGTCGTAAATTCATCCAATTTCAGCATATTGATCACTTCACTTTTTTACTTCAAAAAAATGTTCAACGTGTATACTCACTCTCCACGAAACTTGCAAGTTATACACAGATGTATCACCAAACAGAATCTGACAGATGCACTGGTCAACGAGAACGAGTTGCACTTGGCAGTTCAAACGAGACAATGTAATTTTTGGTGAAAATTTTTAAAGTTGCAGTTTTACTTCCTCATCCCCTCCTACGAGTATACACTGTCTCGAAGATGACTATTGGCCCATTACAGAGCATCCTTTTCTAGTTTTGGACACGTCATACCCCTACGGACCTCTCTACCTCCCACTACCATAAAAAATAAATGCTAAGACATTGCCAGTAATAAATTAGTAAGCGGCCCGTCTCCCGAGGTACAACCCTGTAGGTAGACGTCACTCGAGCGATGGTATCAATATTTTATTACTGCTAAATCCTTTGCTACAAATTCCTCGTTTGCATCGGAGTGGTATTGCGTCTCGGCGCATATTTTTCATTTATTTTTCTCGGCGAAGACTTACCCGAGGCCCTTTGATCACCGGATATTGTGGCCGTCTTATGCTATCTATTTTTCGAAAAGAACGGGGGATTGTGAGGGTAGTGGTAATAAGTTTGCACTAGCGACATTTGGTACGCCGGCATTATGTGGGTGGTTTGTAGTTCTGTTTAGGCCCCAAATCACAACGCTCGCCCTCGCGTGTGACGTAACAGTGTACTTGGAGGCGTGCCCTCACCCCTTCTCCTCCGAAAAATTGCATTCCTCCTGGCTCACTTTGCCCAACGCTATTACGTCTCAGAGTCTCGAAGAAGACGGTTCACTACTCTCCAGCATCTTCCAAAAACATAGTGCAAGATGGAAAATTTTGCCGCCGTTGTGAATAATATTCAGACCCCTAAGCGTGCTCGTGAGGGAGAAGATCATCAAGTGGGCTCAATAATCGCGTGGCGTCCATTGAATACAGCTATGATATTAACTACAACGTACAACTTAAATACCTCTTGTACTAAAATGGTTACAATTGGTCTCGAGCTTGTAAACGGTCAAGACTTCGAGGTGGCCATAAAGCTCTCTGGCCGCTACAGCGCTGGACTTTCCTTGACCGAGGCTGAGTGGCAGGAGTTTTGCTCGCAGGAGCCAGCAATTACAAGTTGGTTCAATGGGCATCAAGCAATCATAAATGATACTCCGCCGACTATACACTGGGTCGGCCGTCAGAGGATCAATTTTACAACGGCCTACAACGAGAAAGCCATCGTCCTAGCACTTAAGGACAATAAAGACCACAGTCAGCTGAAAAAGACGAAGAAAACTTTTTCGCTCGACATCGTCATGCAGAAGACGACGTACGAAGGATTACTAGCACTCATTCCGTGCATCAGCAATAAGATCAATATACTTCGCGAGGATCTCGAACTCGTTAAAAATCTTAAGGATATAATCATAGAAAGTATCAGCGTGGAAACTGCTCTAGAAGAACGGCCAATGCTCAAGAGGGAACAAGTCACCGCATCAGGCGTCAAAATGTTCAGAGATGAGTACGCGAGCGATGTATGGGAGCGTACCAGTATACGAAATTTCTATCACAAAGATGATGATGAGGTGAACAATAAGATCCGATTAATCGGATCCGAATTGATTTGTCTTCATCACGAATACATTTTCCGTAAAGTGATGGATAATGTTGCAAAAACGAACGAGTGAAAAATATACATATATATATATATTAAAGTTTAAGTAAAAAAAATGTACATCTAGATTTAAGAATAAAAAAAAATCATTATTGTAAAATTTTTTTGTTTCACCTACCTTCTCCTTTTACGCGATTTATTTTTCTTTAAAAATTCAGAAAATTTTCAAAAAAATAAAATAATTTTGCTGGATATTTCTCTGAAATAATTTAAAAAGTATTGCTGAAGGGTGGGCTTCGAACGATTCCATCACCTTCGCCCGCGCCATCAACCTAGCTAGCACAAGGTATTACGCAAGATCTCGTGGCATGCGATGCAACGCGAGCATACGGAGCGCAGGATCAGCGACCTTCGGCTCACTCGTGTATACCGTCGTTCTCACTCCCTCCATTCCAAGGCCCTGGCGCTACGAACGCAAGACGGCGAAATACATTCACTCCCGACGCAACGTCGACGGAGCAACATCTACCATCCCCACCCTTGCCGCCGTCGAGCGGCTCGAGAAGCAGCCTAGGGCCTCACCGTAGCCGAGGGAGAGGGGAGAACAGCGCGAGAGAGAGAGAGGAGACCCGTAGCGGACCGACGCGATAGCAACCCGGCCATCGCAGCCATATTGAAAATCCGTAGAGGTACCGATTTCTGGGGTCCTCCTCCACCGGCGCTAGCCGCCATCTTGAAATCCGTAGAGGTACTGATGTCTACTATGGTCTTCTGACGTCACTTTATTTTCACTTATTCTTCTAAAAAAAGGTGACGGCCATTTTAATTTGCGTCTTTTGAAGGTCTGACATGACCGTCAATTGACCAAAATGGCCATCTGGTTGCTAAATAACGTTCTTTTATTTTTTGGTCACAGATTAGAGCACACATTTTGTACGTTGAGTTTAAAATATGTTAACTAATATTCAGCTTGCAACGGAGCACGTAGCGCGACATGCGTATGAGTTTGCAACGGAGCGCGTAGCGCGACGTGTGTACGAGTTGGCAACGGAGCGAGTAGCACGACGTGCGTATGAGTTTGCAACGGAGCGCGTAGTGCGACGTGTACCCCTGTGAGTACCTTAAAAAATATCCCGAAGGGACATTTGTCTGGGGGTTTGGGGGACGCAGCCCACTAACAAGAGTCTCTGCGCCCGCAGGGCGCTGATGCGCTTGTTCAATTTTTGAGGTACAATACGAACAAATATTGAAAAGAAATGTGATTTTTTTTTTATTTTATAAAGATACCGCCACAGAGTATGAGCGCCACCGTGTGTGAGCATCTGTGTATCGTCTGCTATGGAATTGTCATCCCCTTCCAAAATTTGACAGATAGAATCAAACGAAAAATATATACTCGCAATTTTTTTTCACTTCGCTTCGGTAAATTGCAATTATTTTGGATATTTAATGAATCTTTTTTGAAGATTAATATGCAAGTTTTTCAGTGCAAACGTGAAATTTACACTTTTTATGACAAATGTGAATAATGTATTGAAAAATTTCGTGAATGATTTTCGACAAAAACATATTATTTAATTAATAAAAATAACAAATATTTCTGTATCTGTGTGTCTGTATGTTTGTGTTTTATTTTTCGCGATGGATAGTTTTTTTTAAATATGATGAAAATTTGTTTTTTGGAAAATTAAAATGAAATAACCTTTGAAGCAAACGCTAATTGTAAAGACATTGTTTTGAAAAATTGTATAATAAAAAATAGATATGTCAGAATGTCTCCAAATTTGGTGTGCATAGTGCTTTCGATGCATAAAATATTGTTGTGACGGAGAACAAAATTAGTATACAGGATTCCTCATTGAAGCACCATCCGACGTAAGAAAACGATTTTTTTATGGAAAATTGTGAACAAAAAATAGTTAGAGATGGCAGAATGTCTTCAAATTTGCTGTGCATAGTGCTTTTCATGAAACGAAATTATGTTGCGAAGGAGAAACAAATTGGTTCCAAGAGTTCATTGTGATGGCACCGAACGGATGTTTGACGGAAGAAAACGGAAAGTTGTGAGTAATAATTAAAAAAAAAAAATGCTTAAATGTCTCAGATTAGTTTCAAAAGGGATATGCATACTTATGATAATATGATAAAAAAACAACTGCGAAGGAGAGCAGAATTGGTTCGCACCATCCAGTGTTACAGTGTGGTGGTCGTCCGAGAAGAAAAAATTAATGAAAAAGCTGTTTTTATTCAAGCGTAGGCCAAAAAAAAAATTCTAGTCATCGGCATCACATCAAATTAACTACGCATGATGTTGGACGTACACCGAGAAAATGCTGAAAAATTACATTTTTTGGAGCATATGCTGCGGAGTAACCCCATGGAAAGCCGTTTGAAAAGGCCTTGCAGATCATTTTAATAGGGCTGAGTCACCTAAACATAAAAAAAAATCGATTTAAAATTTATTTTTTTTGAACTTCATCAAGAGACGCGGCAGCGTCTCGACGCCAAGTACATAAAACAATTTTTTTTTAGTACGAGGCCGGCCGAGGCGCTGCCGCTTCTAAGACTACGCGAATATGCCGAAAGTGAAACTTTCAATCGATGTTTCTTGTAATTGAAATGTCCGATCGCATTTTCGCCAACACTTTCATAATATAATTCCGCCACGATCTTTCGAACGCACCTAGTTGCGAATAAATCGGTGTAGTCGATGCTGAGATATCGACATCGTGATCCGAAAGGGATCCGATCGGCGATAGCTCAGCTGACGGGAGTGTGTAGATGAGAAACAGAAGGGCATCCTCTCCGATCATATAATGGGTTATTGCCATGGACATATGGCCGCCTGCTTCTCATCTACACGTGTAGATGAGAAATAGAAGGGCGTATCTGATAATATTTAACCAGTAAAACGATGTTACATAGGCCTTTATTTTTCTCATCTACCTCGGCTAGTCAGCAGAAGAATGTTGCGTCTTCTGCTGGCTAGCGCGGCAGTTTTTCCGACTTCGTGCTGTTAGTCGGCCGGTTAACTAACCTACTATTTCGTCGCAATATTGAAATGATAATTACAAAAAAAATGTGATTGTTTTAATGCGAAATCGTTTTTGAATA
Organism: Cryptus armator; assembly: GCA_963971235.1. Classification (NCBI taxonomy): domain Eukaryota; kingdom Metazoa; phylum Arthropoda; class Insecta; order Hymenoptera; family Ichneumonidae; genus Cryptus; species Cryptus armator. The sequence goes on along the minus strand of CAXARG010000111.1, from coordinate 1,663,805 downwards.
AAGTGAAAAAAGTTATTTAGCTATTGTTTTTTCGGTGCGTGAGTTAAAAAAAAAAATAAACGAATGAACGTGACAAACGTGAAGGAAGCTAGTGGAAACAAAAACTTTAAAAAAATTAGTTCTTTCACATTACTAAAAAACGATTGTTTTTAACATCTTTGTTTTTTATTCTGTGTTTGATTTCCAGTGTAGTTGTTTGTGGAAAATAAGTTTGGTTGTGTCTGCAAGGTGCTACAAGATGCACCGTACGAATTAAAATTCTTCGGCAGGTTGGTTTTTTAGTCAAAAAATGTTTGATACTCTTGTCGAAAGGACAGTTTGTATGTCTTTTTCTTTGTCTCTTCGACAGAAGGACTCTGTTGTCTCATTCTTCGACCCTCATAACAAAACTCCTTCGGCTCATCCTTCGATGGTTTAGACCAGTGACTCCTACCATTTTTGCCTTCGTTTCTCTTGACGAAAGGATATTTCTATTTCTTCCTTTGATTCTCTGTAAAGAATGTTAAAAAGAAATGGGAGAATCCTTTCGTCAAGAGAAGCGAAGACAAAAATGGTAGAATGTACTTGTCGAAAGCATGAAAGAAAGAGCCGAAGTAGTTATGTGGTAAGGCAACGGAGTCCTTCCGTCGAATGGACCAAAGGGAAAGCTACACATACAGTTCTTTCGACAAAAATATAAAAGATTTTCTGAGTAATATATAAACAACCTGACGAAGAATCTTAGTTTATACAGTATGTCACTCTACTCGCTGTGTCAAGGGAACGATGCCTGAGAATTTCTTAATGGTTGTCTCTATTGCCACAGCGACACAAGAAAAATGTTTTGGATTAGTCGCTGCGTCAATGAAGCAAATGGTTATAGATCCATCGACATAGCAACTAGAGCCAAAATTAAACATATAATTTTATGTAATATAAACTTCAATAATCAATATAATTATTATAATACTATAAGTAATATAATTAAAATATAATTTTAATTATTTCAATTAAGGAATTTCAAAAATAAGCGAAATCTCCCAAAACTACTTTAAAAAAAAAAAAGTAAAAAACGTACGCCAAGTACATAAAAAGTAATTATTTCAAAAAATTTCCTTAAAAAAATAGTGATATCGTATGAGCCAAGTAATAGACATTGTAAATAAAAATAAAAAAATACTTGGCACGTCCTTGAAATTCAAATAAATTTAGCTATAAACAAAAGGACGTGCCAAGTATTTTTTTATTTTTATTTACAATGTCTATTACTTGGCTCATACGATATCACTATTTTTTTAAGGAAATTTTTTGAAATAATTATTTTTTATGTACTTGGCGTACGTTTTTTACTTTAAAAAAAAAAAAGTAGTTTTGGGAGATAATGTTTACTAACTACGTACCAAATATTGAATCGAAATTCACTAAAATGAAAGAGTTATGCATTTTTTAATGCAAGAGGTACATTCTGGCGATTATTTATTGAAAAAAAAAAAAAACAAAAAAAATGGATAACATTTTTTTTTTTTTAGTATGACATTGAAAAAAAAAGTTGAAACGACGAGAAAATGCTAAAATCAAATGAAAAGTAGTGAAAATTATGAAGAAAAAATTTGAGACAAGGCGAAAAAGAAATGGGAAAGGGCTGATATGAAAATTTCCAAAAAGTAATCACATTCATTCAACTTGTATTGAGCAATCAACCGACGGACGCGCCAATAAGTGATTTAGAATGATTTGATGTGCGGTACTGTCACCGTTCATATTTTTCAAGTTCATCCGCGGTCTAACATTTTCTAGAATTGTCATCGCGAAGTCATCGCCGACGATCGAAACGTGTGTTGTAACGCTGTTGCGTTTAGTAGATAAAAACGATTTACCGAACGTAGGGTCGTTATTTCTAATCAATATACGACAGATTTTTGCCGCTACAGCGCTACACGCATCACTGGCATGCTGTCACGAACAGAAATGTTGTGAAATACGCAAAACGTCAAAAAGTCATTAAGCACCGTAAACATTACGCGATTATTTTTGGCGTGCATTTGATACAGTTTTTATGCGCTTCGAATGAATAAAATATTCATCGCAGGCGGATATGGCTTTCATAAAAACATTCCACGCGATAACATCTACGAAAATTGGTAGAAATCATCGGGTTCCTCATAACCTCATTTTATAACGTCATTCCTTTCAAAGATTCTGTTTTCTAGCATTCAATATTCGAGTTTAATTCTAATTTTATGTTTTGAAGTTTATCGATTTTTTTCAATTACTATTTTTTTTACCTGTAAACATTATTTTTTTCCAGAAAACACAAAATCTTTGATTAAAAAAAAGAGTAAATGAAAAAAAAAATTCCATGTAAAAAACGAGGCAGGGGAATTTTTCTAAAATATCTAGAAAACGACGTTTTTCAACAGTTTATGTTCCTTCGCCTGTCGTAGCTTTCAGCCTGAACAACTCCACGAATCTTAATTTCTGACGGCTCATTTTCTTCGCAACTGTTGTCATTTTGGTGTGAATGTGGAAATTTGTGATCCGAGGTAATTTAAATTCCGGATCACCAATTGTTTAATTATTTTATGAAGAATTTGCAACAAATTGATTTATTTTCACACATTTTTGCTGCCCATAAGAGTTTTTGTGCCTTAAAAAAAAATCCCACATTCACACCGAAATGACATCCGCTACGTAGAAAATGAGACCTTATAATCCAAGTTTCGTTGAGTCGTTCAGTCCAAAAGTTACAAGTCGAAAAAATTAAATTGGCTATAACAGTATTCAGAGGCACTTTACAGATCTAAAAAAAATCCAAAAAGATCGTTTACTATATGTATTTTAAGAGGTAAAGAAACTGCAAATTTCTATGAATATATTAATTGAAAAAAAAATATTTGAATACCATTTTTAGGTGACTCAGCCCCCTTAATAGGCACTCTTTGCCTATTATTATAGTGAGTGCTAAAAAATTGCTCAACCTCAAATAAAAAAAAATTTAAATTCACCCGTGAATAAAATCGAAAAAAAAAAAAGTTTCGAAAGAAAGGTCGGGTTATGTTCGAGCAATTACAAACAAACAAAATTAGAACGAAACAAAGCAGAAAAAAATGTAGTACTTGGTCTCGATCTCGAAACTTTACTGCGTCTTTCGATGAATTTCCCGAAATATCCACAGATGTTTTGTCGTGCACAGAAAAAAATTAATATTGAAAAATACACGTCGGCGGCCCCGCGAAAACTTTTAAACCGGACCGAGCGTTGTAAACAAACGGTGTAATCGTGGTCGTGCAGTCAACGTGCGGACTGCTAACATGCGTATGTGTCGCTCGGGGATTACTACCACGTATGCGTCAGCCAACCGCTGTTAGAATTTTGCACGTTGTGCGAACAGCTAACGTAACCCATGAACAATTTCCAGAGGTTACAAGGAGCAACTTCACGGAGGTAATACATAACATAACACTGAAACTCTATCAAAAATCTTAAGAAATAAAAAACGCTTATTATGATGTCTTAACATCGGCTGAATGGACTTATCGCGGTGGGGCTCGTTTGAAAGTTGATATCGAAAATATATGAGAGAAAAGTCGTTAAAATTTGGATTCGACGCTTAGTTTTTAAGGACCATTAATTTCAGTTTTAAATACGGCCCACTTCCGGCATTTTGGCGTGAACTTACACGGTAGCGTCTCAACGCTTTCAATTTTTTTTTTGTTTCTTGGCGTCGAGACGGTACCGCTTCTCTTGATGCTTTTCGTGTTATGCGAGACCAATTCGAGCATGCTCCATAAATAGCAGTTCACATTGATGTTGAAAATAAATTGGACGACAATTTTGAGTGTTTAAACATATTTTTTTCCCGACTGCGCTAAAAAGACCATATTTCATGCCTGCAATGCGGGTTTAAAGATAGCTATCCTTGACCAGCGGGAGTAAAAGTAGCTCGGCGGGAGTAAAAGTAGCTGAGCGGGAGTAAAAGGAGCCGTGAATAAAATAAAATAAATAGATAAATTGTTTTTTCGAATTTTTTTTTTCAAATTTTTTTTTTTCCAAATTCATTTATTAATAAATTTATTTATTTATTTATTTATTTATGTTATTTACGGGCCGAATATCCCTTTTGTAACTTCGTTTGCACCCACAAGTTCCATCCATCACACTCCGTGCCAATGCTGGAACTCGGGTAACGTGGATTTGCGGCTGCGGCCGACTTAAGATGGAGATAGAAACACTCGCATTCGCCTAAGACGTAAGGAAACCACAGAAAACCTACGCCGAGTGCAGCCGGCTACAGGCCGATCCCCGCAGCTCAAGAAATTCCGCAAGCAGCGTGGCCCGACTTACGGCACCATACACTGTATGGTCAGCGCGCTACTGCTCCGAAAAAACTGTCGCCCAAACCGAGGATCGAACCCGAGCCTCCCGGTCACCAGCAGTACTGGACTAGTACGCTAGCCACTTGACCACCGGTGCCGGTAATAAATAAATAGAAAATACACATCAATCGATCGCTCCTGAATTACGGCTCCGGTTCCTCTTATCGCTAATTTGTGTCGCTAAGCGATTCCAGGCATAAAAATATGGTCGATTTTTAGTGCAGTCGGAACAAAGTATCGTATGCCACACGGGAGGAGCGGATTTTCACCTCGTGTGAGTGCTGCCCTCGCTGCGCTCGGGCCAGCAAATCTCACACTCGGTGAAAATCACGCATTTTCCTCCCTTGTAGCATAATGTACTATTAAAAACAATCATACTATGAACAAACTATCAAAAAATGATTTGATGGCTGCGAGTACGAGTTTAGAGCACCAAAGGGAATGACGCCTGTGCAGGCTGGAACAATACTTCCGGAGAGGTTTTTCCCAAGAGGGAGGGGCTGCAAAAATCCCTCCGGTAGGAAAAGAGCACGTGTGCCCGTCTTTTCGTTATCTATGATCGTAATTTAGGTTGAAAATAACAAAACCCATATAATCGATTTTCATTTAACCATCAACCTTATAATTATTTTGGACGCACTATTCGTTAATGTAAAAAAAAATAAATACTACTTAAAGGTAGTTTACTTCCTTTGCTTCCCTAGGTTACTTATTAAGGGGTTAAACTCCCTTAATACAATTTTGTTTTTAGTTCGTGCTAACATGAAATATATTAATACTGTTGTATACCGAGTATCGCGAGTACTGCCGCGGTTATGCTTGCGTTATAACCGTGCTATGCGAGCATATTTATTGACACCAGACACACGGGCGATTCAACGACCATTGCATCGAGCGTCCGACGCCCGATCGCGAACAGAATCGAAATGGAGTCAGTAATTGAGCAAATTGGCGTTTAAATTCCGAGACAATGCGAATCGGGAGCGCCAGGGGACAAACAATAACCAGTAAAATTTGAAAACGATATTTTCAAACTTACAAATACCGCTGAATCGCTCTCTCAACTTGATCTCTTATAAAATGCGAGTGCGAGCTCTCAGCGGCGGTCAGTAGTGATATCCGGTACTGTGCGGCTCGTTGAGATATAGAGTAGAGACTCGAGCAAAGGGTCTACCTAAGTAGTGTAGCAGTATATAAGTCCCAAGCCAAGGGTTCTTTGGCAACCAAGTCCCCCAAGGGGGATGCCCAAGCTACTGTAAAAGACACGGGTTGTTAATAGTTCAAATGATAAGGAACACACAGCCTTTATTGTAAATTAAAGAAGTACAGTTTTATTTAATCGGCACATTTTATAACACGTCTCTTTCGCTCATGAGCTCGTCAACGACTGCCGATCCTCGGCACGCACAACTTTTCAAAACTATCTATCGTCATCGCTCGAGAATATTCAGTGATCGTAGCGCCGAATATTCTCCAAAGCCAGCGTCTAAGCAAACAAAGGTTCACAGTTTCGGCCACCCTGACTTTTCGTCTGCCCTCTAACATCAAATTAATCGTCGAGGAAATCACTTACACCATCTACGATTTCGCCACGTTGCCCCACGCTAAAGAGAAGTTTTCTCGGAGTTTCGTTCGTAGATTTATGAACAGTGTTATTCAACGCGTGTTCCACGGTAGTAAGAGTTCGATACCAATACTTCCCAACCGAATTATCGGTCATTTTCGCGAGCATCGGCGTCAACACACGGTTCACGCGTTCCACCTGACCATAGGCTCTTGGTGACGCCGTTGCTACTAATACATATCGAACATTATTTTCCCGCATAAACTCCCGAAACTCTCCCGACGTAAAACACGTGCCTCTATCCGACACCAACACTCGAGGTCTACTGTAGTTCGCGAAATATTGAGTAAGACAATCGATCATCTCTTTACTCGACGTCGACTTCACGGCGTACAATTTAACAAACTTCGTGAACGAATCAACAACTACAAGTACGTGCTGCTTGAGCCGATACTTTTCGATAAGACCACAATGATCGATATGAATTGTTTGAAACGGAGTCTCGCCCTTGGGAATATTTTGTAACATCCCTTCGATTTTTCCCGTAGCCGCTGAGAATGCCAGGCACTTCAGACAATCGCGAATGTGGGCTGTGATCCTGTCCCTCAACCCTGGAAACCAATAGTTTTGTTTAACCGCGTCTCGTACTTTCTCAGAACTCAAATGCCCCATGTCATCGTGGTACCGTCGAATCACATGACCTTCCATGGACGCAGGCACATAAAATAATATTCTATCGTTTCTTTTTTGGTAAACTATCCGTTTCTCATCTCATACGACTTATCTTCCGACTATTCGAGTTTGTCTCTGATAGCTACAATATCCGGATCCTTGTTTTGGCACAACGCGAGATTAAGCTCTATCGGGATAACGTGGACTACGTTATGCTCACGACTCAAAGCATCAACATGTTTCATTTGATCCCCGCTTCGATGTTCAATTTTATAATCGTAATTCTCCATCTCCAATGCCCAGCGCGATATTCGTGCATTTATATCCTTTCTATTCACCGTTATCGTGACGGAGTTACAGTCGGTAACGATTTTAAACTTGAGACCCTGAAGGTAGATTCGGAATCTGCGCAAGGCATAGATGATCGCAAGAGTTTCAAGCTCGAAACTATGCATTTTACTCTCGCTTTCGGACGTTCGTTTTGAAAAATACAAAACCGGATGCAATTGCTTATCAGCTTTTCTCTGAAAAAGTATCGCTCCAAAACCAGCGAACTTGCATCTGTGTGCAGCTCAGTCTCGTCGTCAGGCCTGTAAATGGCCACAACTGGTTTGCTTACTAGCTTACTCTTGAGCATGTTAAAAGAACGGAGTTCTTCCTCCTCGAACTTAAACGGAACGTTTTTTTTTTTAGTAACGCGTACAACGGCGATGCGATGACCGAAAATTCTTGCGAAAATTTCCGAAAATACGAAGCCATCCCGAGAAACGACTCTCCTCCTCGAACACTCTGAGGAATCGGAAAACGCGCCATAGCCTCTACACCCTGATTAGTGGGGCTAACACCTTCTCCCGATGTGTGATATCCCAAGTAATTAATACTCGTTTGCAGGAGACAACATTTATCGACGCGAAGTTCGAGATTATTCTCGACAAACAGTGTGAAGATTTTTTTCTACACTTCCAAATGTTCTTCTACCGTTTTTGTAGCTACCAGAAAGTCGTCTATGTACGCGACAACTTCTCCCTTCCTGATCAAGTCTGACAACACCTCATTAACGTATCGTTGGAATTTTGATGGAGTCGTTTTCAAACCAAAAGGCATCTTGGCATAGTCGTAATGACCAATCGGCGTTATGAACGAAGTGAGCTTTATCGACTCTTCCGCAACGGCTACATGGTCAAAACCGTCACGGAAATCAAGTAAACTGAAATACTGTTTCTCGTTGAGCGTGTCGATCAGATCCTCGATCAGTGGGAGGGGCTAGTTATCCCGTACGCGGACTTTATTCAGCGTTCGATAATTTACGCATAGTCTAAGCTCCTCTGTTTTTTTTACAAGAACTATGGGCGATGCATAGTCCGAATGGCTTTCTCGAATAATTCCTTTCAGCAACAAATTATCAATAGTTTTAGACAATTTTTCTTTTTCGTCGTACGATAAACGATGCGGCGCATAGTGAAACGGATTCGAATTATTTAATTCAAGCGTGATTGTTGCTTGAACTTTCGGTACCGCAGGTCTTTGTGGTTTTACGTAATAATTTTCAAAAATCGAACGAACAGCGCTACGAATTTCGTCCGAGACTTCCGTATTTATATTTAACCGATCTACGAGTTGTTCTTCACTGACAACGTCGATATTCATTATCTCCTTAGTCGCGTCAATGATCAAATTCGTCAACATCATGAGTTTAAAATCAATCATTCGCAATGTGTCTCGTCTGATTATATCAACGCTCTTCATCGTCTCATTTGGCACAACGTAAAATTGAACATCGTGTCGAGTGACATTATCCAAAGTCAAACTTACTTCTACTACACTTCTAACGTCGAGTCTCGTGTTATTAATTCCGCAATACCTGCCAGACAAATCGCAACTTTTGTACGTTACCGACGGAGAAACGGCGGACATCATCAGCAAACTTATCGGACTGCCGGTATCACACAACGCATAGAGAAAGACGGGTTGCGTCTCCTCCACCTCCCAGAACCGTAATCGGACGACTTTCCAAAATTCATCCTCGATCGGTGTTTCTTCGACATTGTGAATTGCTTGAGTCTTCGCGATTTCCTGAGTCTTCTTGTCGACGACCGGAGACTTCGACAGGCAGTTTCTTGATAGATGACCAGACTCGTTGCAAGCAAAGCACGGTTTTCCCTTGGTATTTCTTTGCATTCAGTAGCGACATGTCCAAACAGATTGCAATTGTAACACCGTACAGATCCTTGATGGTCTATTGTTTCCATGGTTTTGTGGCGACCAGTTGCTGTCTTCGGGTCACCTTTGTCCCGTCCCATCGGCGAAGTTTTCCGTTCAGGGCATAACGAGATACTCTCAAAAGCTACGAGAATCGACTCGACGGTACTGAATCGTTGCATGCGCGCTTGATTTCGCATACTCGGTACCGGTATCCCTTCAATCAGATGTCCCACAATCTCTTCGTTATCAACCGGGATTTTATTAGCCAAAATAATCTTGTCGTGAGTATAGTCACTGAAAGTTTCGTCTGATTTCCATACTCGACTTTCGAACTGACGACGTCGAGTTACACGATCAACATGAAAATCAAACATCGACTTCAGTTCAGCCAGGAGAGGGTCTACATCCATATCGATATAATCGGGTTTTGACTGGAACCACCGTTGAGCCTTGCCAGTAGGTAATGTACCTATACGGATTTTTTCAAGATGGCGGCGGTTGGTGGTGGGGACTGTTGCCAGCCTCTGCTGGGTGTGTGTGTGAGTCACCCCCACCACACCGCGCCGTCGGGGGCCCTGGATGCCCGAGGCAGGCTAGGGTGATCGGGGGAGATGTTGCTTCGTTGGCTGTCAGGTCCCAACCACCCGCCCATACTCGAGCACTTGATTAGCTTGACCAAGTGTGGTATGGTGGGAGGCGAGAGTGTAGGGTGGGAGAGAGTGAAGACAATAGGGTGGGGATGCGGGGGCCCTGGAGGCCTGAGGTAGGCTAGGGTGATCGTGGGAGATGTTGCTTCGTCGGCTGTCAGGTCCCAACCACCCGCCCTTACTCGAACACTTGACTAGCTTGACCAAGTGTGGTATGGTGGGAGGCGTGAGTGTAGGGTGGGAGAGAGTGAAGGCAAACGTGTGGGGATGCGCGTCTAGAGCGCCAGGGCCGTATAGCGCCGGATCAGCGTACTATGCCGTGTTATCGTTGAAGGCCAGCGGCGCTGCTGCTGACTAGCGGTTCGTGGGGGAGGGGATATGATGACGAGGGCGCCGAAGGTCAGCGTTACGATCGGCTCGTTTTTATCTATTTAGTATCGCGAAAAAATTTGAAAACCCATTTAGTGAGCTATTTTACAGAAGTACAAATAAAATCGTAAAGATATGTGCGGAAGTAGCTGAGGACACGTCAAGATAATGGCAAGGGGGGAGCCGTGACTGGCCGTCTTATCACCAGGAGGTCATCAAGATACGATTGCATCGCGAACGGCGAGCGCACGGGAGTATTAGGGGAGACTCAAGCATATTCTCATAATGAGCCGGCTACCGTAATGATCGGGGACCGCTGTGCCATAAAATGTCGTCTACCAAAAGACGATATTTTCTCTAAGTAGGTAACTACCAAAAAAAATTTGGAGTGAATTTTACAAAAATAAATAAAAAATGTACAAAAATTTACAAAATTTACAAAAAATTACAAAATTTACGAAAAATTTACAAAAATTTACAAAAAATTTACAAAATTTACGAAAAATTTACAAAAAATTACAAAATTTACAAAAAATTCCAAAAAATTTACAAATATTTCCGATTTACAAACTTATTCTATATAGCCATACGGTACCGAATCATATGTCGAGCGACCGCTCAGTGACGATGCAATGCGCATTTGATTAGGTGATTACGGTATTGAGAGAACTGTCCAAATGGAAAATTTATTCATCATGCCAATGCTCAGCCGTTGTCAACCGGGCCAGACATTTGCGTGCGGTTTAGCAGGTATACTGTCCATTGAAGGTGAGGACTGGACCGCGGCGGCTGTTGGCGAGCGGCTCGCGGGAGGGGGTATGATGATGAGGGCGTCGAAGGTCAGCGTTACGATCGGCTCGTTTTTATCTATTTAGTATCGCGAAAAAATTTGAAAACCCATTTAGTGAGCTATTTTACAGAAGTACAAATAAAATGGTAAAGATATGTGCGGAAGTAGTTGAGGACACGTCAAGATAACGGCAAGGGAGGAGCCGTGACTGGCCGTTTTATCACCAGGATGCGATCACCAGGAGGGCATCAGGATGCGATTGCATCGCGAACGGCAAGCGCACGGGAGTATTAGGGGAGACTCAAGCATATTCTGATAATGGGCCGGCTACCGTTAATGATCGGGGGCCGCTGTGCCATAAAATGTCGGCTACCAAAAGACGATGTTTTCTCTAAGTAGGTAACTACTAAAAAGTTTGGAGTGAATTTGACAAAAATAAATAGATGCTTCACGAAGGAAGGTAAGTGGGAGTCCTGGATGTCCGAGGTGGGGTAGGGTAGCTGGGACCTGGCGACCGATACCGCTCATTGGGATGTATAATAGGAGAGTAAAAACAGGGTACTACGTTTAACAATTTTTGGATTTTTTCTATTTTTTATTTACACTGGATTATCGAGTCGTGAATACGACAACCGGCTACTCGAGGACACGTACTCGTACTTCGGCCGTAACTCGGGATACCGAACCCACATGCATCCAGCGTCTAAAATTAAATACTTTTTACGAAGTTTACAAAAAATTTACAAAAAATTTAATAGAAATTTTTTTATAAAGGTAACATTTGATAATGAAGAAAACGTAGGGTAGTCTGTTAGGCAGAGTAGGGGGAAGCGGCTTCCGGAAATCTTTGAGAGGAAGAATTGGAGTGGGAGCATTAAGCCGGGACTCGTAATTGCCTGTAGGCAATACCGCAAAGGTTGAGTGGAAAATTGGAGTGGGGCTATTGGGCCTGAAACTCAGCATTAGCTCTCGTCAGCCGTCAGAAGGATATCATTGTAACGTCGAAGTTGTTCGTTCTGCGTTCACAGTTTTTCAGACATGGAGAGGTGAGTTTGATATTCCGCGCGTTCTCCGGTCTTCCATCTTTTCGTGTATTATTTTTAGTTTTATGAAATTTTACGCGGTGCATTGTATGCATTTACCATGTTTTACAGTCAAAATGTAAACGCGTTGGCCGCGGTCAATTTGACATCCTGGAGAGATCCCGCCAAGAAAGAAAAAAAAATGTGGATTGTGATTCGGACGACAAAAATATACGAGTTATTCCACCGTCGACGGATTTGTGGGGCTGTCACGATGGGCCGAGTTGGGATTCGGAGGAGGAACCGGATCTCTTCGCAGATATGCTAGAGGGTTTCGCGAACGAAGTTTTTGTCGATAAAAGGGAAACCTGTGGGCAAATCAGGTGTCGCCGAACCCGTCCCCGTATCAATGTTATCGAGTCGTGAGTACAGCTTTATTATTAATTTTGATATTTTTAGCAGCGTTTTCGTTTAATCTCTTCGAGCTATATCTGCTGAAAAGTATTCACGATGTTTGTCTTTCTTTTTTGTTTGTAGAAAGAACCATAAAAAACGTCAAAGTCCAGCATACGTCCGACAAGGAAATAGCTCGAAAAGACGTAGCGGCAAAGCGTGAATGAAAGACCAAAAGTGTAAAGTGACAAGTGATCGATATCGAAATCGTTAATTTGAAAGACATTCCCGCTACTCTCTGTATTTATTTATATTTACGGTTTTATGAAAAATGTATTTGTGATAATTTTATTTTATGTGATTTTATGAATATAGGCTCCATTGGAATAATTTAAAACAAAATCGCTGTGTCGTGCCATATCGGCGCGTATTCTTTAACGATGTTTCACACGTACCTTTCCTAGCAAAAATGAGATTTCACGAGAATTCCAAATACTTACCAATAGTATAAAAATCTAAAAAAATCATCAGCAATGTAGACATCAAGGACTATGAATTTGCATAATAACAATGCGAAAATGTTATAAACACATAACTAATTTAAAAAAAATAAATAAAAAAGAAATGCCGGTGAAATTTTTCCTCTTGTCAAATAAATCTCTTAATTTTTACCAACCATATGAATTTTCTAAATGTTCTCACTTTTTGAAAATCATTTTTTAAAAATTTTTCGTGTACTACTGAAAATGATATTTCTAAACAATTTACTGCAATTACTTTGGTTTTATTTATGTGAATATTGTAATTCTAGTAAACTTTTGTATCTAAATCTTTTCTTTTTGTCGATGACGGATATGCCTTTCTCTTTTCAAATGAATCTCTCCATATTTTAGCACGCATAAGTATTTAAATTTTCTTTCTTTTTTTTTACATTTTCGAAAATCTCGTTTTGACATTCTATTAACACTATTGCTACTTCAATTTTGGTACAACCATGCCGAGACTTCATGAGTGTGACGTGAAATGTTTTACGACAACATATACAAAATTTTTTGCTTCCTCATGAAGCTTTGTTTTGGTGAGAAAATTTTTTTCGTTTTTTTATGTAAACGTGTTCAGAATGTTCTAAAATATCGGAAAACGAGCGCGGTAGACTGTGATTAATGAACGAGAGGAAGCATTATGGCAATGTAATTGTCAGCTTTTTAAAATGTTAGAAAATGTATGTTTTCAAAATTCTAAAAAAATTACAACAAATTTACAAAATATACAAAATTTACAAAAAATTACAAAAATTTACAAACTTTACAAAAAAAATTACAAAATTTACAAAATTTACAAAATTTACAAAAATTTACAAAATTTACAAAGAATTTACAAAATTTACAAACTTATTCTATATAGTCACACGGCCCGAAACATATTGTGTTTAAAGTCGTCGGATACCCCACCGAAAGCTATTCTACATCCGTGGAAGTGGCCTGATGGTCCGAAACACAGACTTCACCCCGATTTTTTCGTTCCGATGGAAAAGCCGGAAAATCTAAGAAATGTGATTAATGAACGAGAGGGAGTATTATGGCAATGTAATTGTCAGCTTTTTAAAATGTTAGAAAATGTATGTTTCCAAAATTTATAAAAAATTTACAAAATTTTCAAAATTTACAAAAAATTTACAAAATTTACAAAAAATTTATAAAAAATGTACAAAATTTACAAATATTTTCAATTTACAAACTTATTCTATATAGTCTCACACGGCCCGAAAGATATTGTGTTTAAGGTCGGCGGATAACCCACCGAAAGGTATTTTACATCCGTGGAAGTGACCGAATGGTCCGAGTCACAGACTTCACGCCGATTTTTTTTGTTTTTATTTTATATATTTTTTTATACTTTTATATATTTTTTTGGCTTTGTATTTTTTCATCTTTATTGTACTCTTTTTTAGCATTGAACTTTTCATTTTAATGGATTCTTAGTATTCTACCTTTTTTCATGTTCTCTTATGTACGTGATACATTTTATTCATTAGTGCAGGCAGGAAAAAACTACGAGGCCTAGCGGAAGCTATTGATAAACACCCTGGAAATTTATTAACAGGCGGCGGTGTTTACGCTATAAGACCCATCCAACGCTGCGGTGCCCGACTAAGTTTATAAGCTTAATTTTTTTACTAAAAAGATAGAAATGTACACACTTGGTTTAAAATAAAATAAAAATATTTGTCATAATTTCTTTTTTCACTTACCTCCTGTCGACGACAATTATCAGGAAATAAAAAAAAAAAAAAAACCAAACATGGGGCCCAAACCAGTGCTCTACCGTGTCGCAGTGCTGACTAGCGGCGCGTGGGGGGTATGATGATGATGATGCGCCGAAGGCCAGCACTGCGACACGGTAGAGCACAGGTTCGAGCCCCATGTTTGGTATTTTTTTTTTTTAAATTTCCTGATAATTGTCGTCGACAGGAGGTAAGTGAAAAAAGAAATTATGACAAATATTTTTATTTTATTTTAAACCAAGTGTGTACATTTCTGTCTTTTTAGTAAAAAAAATTAAGCTTATAAACTTAGCCGGGCACCGCAGCGTTGGATGGGTCTTATAGCGTAAACACCGCCGCCTGTTAATAAATTTCCAGGGTGTTTATCAATAGCTTCCGCTAGGCCTCGTAGTTTTCCCTGCCTGCACTAATGAATAAAATGTATCACGTACATAAGAGAACATGCAAAAAGGTTGAATACTAAGAATCCATTAAAATGAAAAGTTCAATGCTAAAAAAGAGTACAATAAAGATGAAAAAATACAAAGCCAAAAAAATATATAAAATAAAAACAAAAAAAATCGGCGTGAAGTCTGTGACTCGGACCATTCGGTCACTTCCACGGATGTAAAATACCTTTCGGTGGGTTATCCGCCGACCTTAAACACAATATCTTTAAACCGTGTGACTGTATGGAATAAGTTTGTTAATCGAAAATATTTGTAAATTTTATAAATTTTTTGTAAATTTTGTAAATTTTGAAAATTTTGTAAATTTTGAAAATTTTGTAAATTTTGAAAATTTTGTAAATTTTGTAAATTTTGTAAATTTTGTAAATTTTGTAAATTTTGTAAATTTTGTAAATTTTGTAAATTTTGTAAATTTTGTAAATTTTGAAAATTTTGAAAATTTTGAAAATTTACAAAATTTTGTAAATTTTGTAAATTTTGTAAATTTTGAAAATTTTGAAAATTTTGAAAATTTTGAAAATTTTGAAAATTTTGAAAATTTTGAAAATTTTGAAAATTTTGTAAATTTTGTAAATTTTGTAAATTTTGTAAATTTTGTAAATTTTGTAAATTTTGTAAATTTTGTAAATTTTGTAAATTTTGTAAATTTTGTAAATTTTGAAAATTTTGAAAATTTTGTAAATTTTGTAAATTTTGAAAATTTTTTATAAATTTTGGAAACATACATTTTCTAACATTTTAAAAAGCTGACAATTACATTGCCATAATACTCCCTCTCGTTCATTAATCACATTTCTTAGATTTTCCGGCTTTTCCATCGGAACGAAAAAATCGGCGTGAAGTCTGTGTCTCGGACCATCAGGCCACTTCCACGGATGTAGAATAGCTTTCGGTGGGGTATCCGAAGACTTTAAACACAATATGTTTCGGGTCGTGTGACTATATAGAATAAGTTTGTAAATTTTGTAAATTCTTTGTAAATTTTGTAAATTTTTTGTAAATTTTGAAAATTTTGTAAATTTTTTAGAATTTTGGAAACATACATTTTCTAACATTTTAAAAAGCTGACAATTACATTGCCATAATGCTTCCTCTCGTTCATTAATCACAGTCTACCGCGCTCGTTTTCCGATATTTTAGAACATTCTGAACACGTTTACATAAAAAAACGAAAAAAATGTTCTCACCAAAACAAAGCTTCATGAGGATGCAAAAAATGTTGTATATGTTTTCGTAAAACATTTCACGTCACACTCATGAAGTTTCGGCATGGTTGTACCAAAATTGAAGTAGCAGTAGTTGAAGTAGTAGTAGTGTTAATAGAATGTCAAAACGAGATTTTCGAAAATGTAAAAAAAAAGAAAGAAAATTTAAATAGTTATGCTTGCTAAAATATGGAGAGATTCATTTGAAAAGAGAAAGGCATATCCGTCATCGACAAAAAGAAAAGATTTAGATACAAAAGTTTACTAGAATTACAATATTCACATAAATAAAACCAAAGTAATTGCAGTAAATTGTTTAGAAATATCAATTTCAGTAGTACACGAAAAAATAAAAAAAAAAGATTTTCAAAAAGTGAGAACATTTAGAAAATTCATATGGTTGGTAAAAATTAAGATACTCATTTGACAAGAGGAAAAAGTTCACCGGCATTTCTTTTTTATTTATTTTTTTTTAATTAGTTGTTACGATCGCGCCGGGAAAGGATCCGTTCTTAACGGAAAATTCCCCGGCGCGAAACGAGAACCCCTTATCGCGCCGATTAGGATACTCTCGTGTCGACCGTGGATGCGGTGACGAATTTCGCCGCCGCAGCCGCGATCGCACGAGGATATGTAATAGAATAAGTTTAGCTGATAAGTTAGATTAATAAGTAACGAGAGACGAGCTGACCACTGCGCACGTTCCGCGAATAGTAAAGAATACCGCGAGGGCGTCTTCGTTACCGTTTCCGCTGACCGCCAAAAACGCAAAGGCAGCAAGAATCCTCCCCGGCTGGCCACCCGCCGATCGCGAGATCGGCGGATGTGCACGCCGGAGAAGCAGTCCCGTTTAGACAACGAAAGCGAAAAGCTAGTCTCGGAGAAGCTCCTCAAGTAGCTCCTGCATAGCATTCTTAAAATCTATCTTGGAAATCCGCGGTCTAGAGAAATCGTTCGCAAGTCGATAAGGCCGAAGGGAGCCAAGTTAGTGTCTTGCGTCGCAGTGGTCAGTCTGCTCGTGTTAGTATAGTGTTCTACGTTACGCCACGAACAATCGAAACTGTCGTGTAGTCTTAATAAATCAAAACTAATAATCGTAAGTAGAGTTAGTCGGTATGCGTGTGTGAGTGGAGTGTGTGATTTTGTTACTTTGATAATTCTATTTTCTTTTAAAATTACCATTAAAACAATTTCTTTTTGTCGTATCAATAAATCAAATAGTTCACTCGAACTACCGAAGTATCATTCGATTCACGCAACCAACCTCAAGAACGTCCTGTACAGGGCGAATCAGCCCGATCCCCAAAAAAAATAAATATAAACTCCTCGCGCCTCACGCGAGGAGGTTTAACTTGACTCCCGAGACCGCTCCGGGACGTAACAAGTAAACTGGTGTCAGAAGTGGGATACGCTGATTACTTCTTGAGATTGGTTGACGTGATCAACGTCAACATTTGACTTTTTCAAAAAAAAAAAAAAAAAAAAAAAACTTTAATTCTCAATTTCGTCAAAGGCTTTATCTCAAGCCTATTATAAACCGGAATATTGACAATCAAGCAAACTCTTACGTGTTACCCTAATGGTGCAGCAAGAGTATGCACCCGTAGTTCCGGGTTATCCCGAGCACGAGATATTTTCCGAACAATTGGCGGAAGGTTCGGCAATCTTCGAACCCAACTTCAATTACGGCGTAAATATAGTCCGCCTTAGCGAGCTAGAAATAGGTGCCGAAATTCACTCCGCTATCCCCGCTCTGCTCATAAAGGGTGACGAAATATTCGAGTTCCTCGGAACGATCCTTATCACTACGACAGAGGGACCAGGGGGTATTGTGAACTCCACCTATCTTTTCTACATCGCGGAGAATTTTCCCGGTCCTTACGCGGGAGTGATTGGCTCGTTGGCCGCTTGGGACCCGTCGACTTATCAATATCAACCGATTTTAATCGCGCCGGGCGAATAATCCAAAAGTGAAATTAACGATACTCTCTAGTTATCCTCTAATTCCTCATTATTCATTATTCGCACGTCCCGAAGAAAGTAATAAATAACAATGGCGACGGGCGGGGGCAACCAATTGCCGGCGCTCGACGTCTCGACGCGGGCGTTGCAAGACGTAAGCACCGCGATGCAAAACATGACCCTTTATAATCGATACGCGAACTTGCCGACCTTTGATGGGAAGAATATGTCTCTGAGGGACTTCCTTCAGGACATTCAAAATATAAAAACATTCGTGCCGGCGGAAAACGAATCCGAATTCGTCGCGGCAGTAATATCCAAATTGCGCGGTAGCGTCCGCAATTGCGTATATGGGGAAACGGTCAGCACCGTCGAACAGTTGACTAAGTTATTAAAAAAAACGTCTCGCGAGGGGAAAAACCTACGCATATTATAGCCAACAATTGTCGTCCATTAGGATGAAAAAGGACGAAAGCATAGACGATTTTTACGACAGAATCCGTATTCTGGTTAGTGGCAGCCGCACTGCGTACCGGTCGCAACACGGCAGAGAACCCCCAGATAGGGATGCGGATCCTATTTACGACCTCGCGCTTGCGGCATTCATGGATGGTTTGCCGACGAATATTGGCCAGGCCGTGTGGCCTCGAGCGCCAAAGACATTGGACGACGCATTCGAGATCGCGGCGGAGTTCATCGAAAATGAAGAACGCCGGTCACGCCGCGACGGTAACATCGCGCAGGTACTCTACGGGAACTTCGGTGACACGCGTGGTCGATCACCGAATTCCCGTTCAAATTGGCCTAACCAACGGCCCGGATATCGCTCGCCGAGTCCCAATTGGCAAGCGAGAGAAGGGCGCGGTATCGCACCTCAGCAACCTGAGGGGGCGAGACGTACAGATGCAGAGGGCTGCGGGCACGAGTTCTGCTGGTTTCAAGGCAGAGGTTGCCCCTGCTGCCCGTGGAATCGGCTACGCGCGGCAGAGGCTCGGACGTCGCGGGCCGACGGTTCTTTAAACTCGCAACCGGCTCGTCCCGCGGAACTGGTGGCGAGCCGGACGCGATCCAATTCTCCGATGCGATCGAGCCGGTCGCCCGACGGGCAACAGTCAGTAAGGTTCCTGGGAAACAATGCCTCGTCCTCTGGAACCCCACCCCCGTCGAGGACCCAGTAGTTGAATTAACTGCGCCGGAGCTGCGTCGTAAGAAGGGACGGTTCTTTCTTGACACAGGCTCCGCGGCCAGCTTAATCAAATTAGATGCGCTAGATGAAGACCTGCGCGTAGACACACACGATATTATTTGGATAACGGGCCTGGAGGAAACGAAAATTCCTACGCTAGGTTCCGTTAATCTTCATTTTAACGAAAAACCGAGTAAATTTTACGTAGTTCGCCAATTGCCATTATCCAGTGATGCGTTAATCGGAAGACCGTTCTTTTACGACGAAGGAGCTGAAATCTCCTTCCACCATAAGGCTCTAGTAACGCGGAGCGACCCGATTCGCCCGAAACCGTTTGTCGAGAGTCCTCCCACGAAACCCGAACCGACCGCGGAAGTACTATTCACGAAAACGAAATCCGCGAACAGAAAGTACAGGTTACGCGCGCGGATGCGCGAGCAAATTGCGTTACCAATCGCGGAAACGGGCTTGAACGAGGGGTATTTGCCGCGAGTTGAAACTCTAAAGGGCGTGTACGTCGGGAACGCAATCGTAACGCGAAACGCAGGAGTCTGTCAAGTATTGGCGATTAATACGCGTTTCGAAGACGTGGAGATAGAAATAGGTCCGCAGGAAATTGAGTCCTTTGAAATAAAAAACCCGGGCGACTTAGACTCAGGGTTTGAGGATGATAGTACCACGGACGAAGATGCGTCTCCGCCAGCTGATCGAATATCGGCAATAATGGACGCGTTGCGATTAAACGACCTCAACGATGAAGAGCGTCGACACGTCCGGCGACTCGTAGAGGAATTTCCTTATCGTTATAAATTGCCAGGGGATAAACTGCAACGGACGGATCTGGTCCACCATCGGATACCGATGATTGACGATTTACCCGTAAATACAAAGCAGTATCGTTTCCCCGTGGTCTATAAGGAGGAGATGGACCGCCAGGTATTAAAGAAACTCGACGACGGAGTCATAATTCATTCCTGTTCTCCGTATAATTCTCCTGTGTGGATTGTGCCAAAAAAGGCCGATTCACAGGGACGTCCTCGCATGCGAATGGTTATAGACTTCCGCAAACTCAATGAGAAAACTATCTCCGACGGATATCCATTGCCAAATATGATCGAAATCTAAGAGCAACTCGGCGAAGCCAGATACTTTTCGACGTTCGATCTGGCGAGCGGATTCCAGCAAATACCCATGGATCCGAGGGATGGCCCGAAGACCGCGTTTTCTACGCTGAACGGTCATTACGAGTATGCCAGAATGCCGGAAGGGCTGAAAAACGCGCCCGCGACATTCCAGCGCCTCATGGACCGCGTGTTATTAGGATTGCAGGGAACCGAAATGTTCGTCTATCTGGACGACATAGTGGTGTTCGCCGCATCCCTCGAAGAACACGAGAAGAAGGTTCGCAGGCTCATGATGCGTCTAGAGGATGCGAACTTGAGCCTGGAGCCTGATAAGTGCTCCTTCCTGCGAAGGGAGGTTGCGTACCTCGGACATATCGTCAGCTGCGACGGAGTCCGCATGGATCCGAAGAAGCTCGAGTCCGTCCGATATTTTCCGGTACCAAAGACACAGAAAAATGTACGGCAATTTCTCGGCCTTTGCGGTTATTACCGTCGTTTCATTCTCGATTTCGCGGAGATCTCCAAACCGTTGTCGGATCTCTTAAAAAAGGGGCAACCCTTCGTCTGGGGACCTACACAGAAAAAGAGTTTTCGCAAGCTACGAAAAGCACTTTGCAGCGAACCGATTTTGCGATATCCCGACCTCGCGAGACCGTTTACCTTGACGACGGACGCGTCAGATATAGCTCTCGGTGCAGTATTGTCACAAAATCACGAGGGATGTGACTTGCCGGTCGCGTATTTTTCGCGCGTCTTGTCGCCCCCTCAAGTCAACTACTCAACTACCGAAAAGGAATGTCTTGCGATAATCGAATCGATTGAACATTTCTCGACATACCTTTACGGGAAGAAATTCACGCTCGTGAGCGATCACGAGCCGTTGAAATGGATGCAAACTACTCTGGATCCAGGAAAAAGGCTCAACCGGTGGAAAATGCGCCTGCGAAAGTATGACTTTGACTTCGTGTACAAGCCGGGTAAGCTAAACACTAATGCCGATGCCCTTTCGCGCAATCCGGTCGCGCGAGAGCTATCGAGTTCAAGCGATACGGAGGTAGAAGCACCTGAAGACACAAAGGAAAAGGGTATACAGGTATTGCCAATTTCATCTGGCGCAGCTTCCACTGATAAGGGGAACGTACCGAGGCCCAAACCGATTCTGAAAGCTCCGTCGGGGGCACGGAGGAAAAACCCTCCGCGGGCGGTTTTACCGCCGAGTACAGAGGCGGTGGCCGGACGGACACGTGCGAGGTTACGCACGACGCCGGGTGCCGCACCGGTTTACAAGGAGGTCAGCACGAGCTCGGAGGCATCCGATCCGCCGATACAACGGTTGCATCGAAGCATGCTGCCCGCAGTGCTGCTTCCCCCGAAACGGCCGATAAGCGCTCCGCTTGTCGCGCCTGTCCCGGAGGAAGCGAAAACTGATTCGGATACAGCGGCAGCGGAGGAACCGCCGATGAATCCTCCCGGTATTGCCGTGATCATTAGGCCACCAATGGATGAATCCGACGATGACGATGTATTCCAGGCTGATGAGATACAATCACGTGAGGAAGCCGGAGGAGACCGCGCATCGAAAACGATGCAAGATTCCCTACAATGGTTCGATGAATCGCTACGACTGTTGGAGGAACGGTTTGAAAACAAAACCAGCGCACAGAATCCCAAGCAGGACTCCTATAGCGAGGAAAATTTCGACTGGCCGGATTTCCTTTCCGAGGGAAATGAGGTCCCACCAGAGACACAGGAAATTCTCAACGCTCTCGATCCGATTGACGAAGCCGGACTCGATCTCGAGCTATCGCGACGGCTAGAGAAAATCGCGGAGCGAGAGAGAGGGGTAAGCGAAGCCGAATTACTTCGGCGCGTAAGCCTCAAGGGAGTCACGCTGCCAGGTAAGGAAGATGACACCGATGCCGATGACGAGAGCGAGGAGTCGAAAGAAGCTGACCCAACGCCGTTGGAGGTCATGGTACACGAGGCAACCGAACTAGAATCCGCCGCATCGGAGGGCCCGCGACGATCGGTGAGATGGTCACTGCCTCCCGCGGGCCATGATCCCATGGCGCGTTCCACACCGCACCCGCAGCGAGCGGTGCGCGCGGTGCCTGAGGATGATACTATTGCCAATCCAATTCCCGAGGACGAATCAAACAGTGACTCGATCCCCGGGGATGGAACGATTGATAATACGATCATCCTTGCGGAAGAAACACCAAAAATCGAAATTAATTGCCCTAATGTCTCGTTCGAGGTAGAGCCATCGGATAGCGAGTTCGTCAACGCTGGGCGCGAATCGAAGTCCTTGAGCGATAAAGTCGCGGAAAGGCACGATAAGCCGGTAGTCGGAACTCGCGAGTGCCTGACCTACCGCATAGACAATTATGTGCACTTTATTTCGGCGGACGGCGAATTATCCACCCCTATCGGGCGATTGTTAGCCGACCTGGGAAAAATCAACGCACAAGCAATAAAAAAACAACGGTTAAGGGTCGGCCAAATAGCTATAACGCCGCACGGTGAGCGGAATGTCTACAGCGTGGTCGTAAAGAACCGTTACTTTGACGAAACGCTAGACAATAACGCACTGCAGGGTTTAGAAAATTTAAAAAAAATTCTCATAAATTCGGACGTCGAGTCATTTCGAATTTCACGTGCAGGGGATTACTCTGACACCCTGTCGAGTGGACGACTCGTTGAAAAACTACACGAGCTCTTCGATAAGTCTGGCGTAGCGGTGACGGTCTGCTACGGCAAACTGTTATTGCCGCCAGCAGAGTCGAGAGCTAAGATAATAAATGAATTTCATTGTAGCCTCTTTGGAGGACACAAAGGGATAACGAAAACCTATCGGAAAATCCGAGAACGTTTTTATTGGCCCTCGCTTCGCAACGACGTCCAGAATTTTATTAGGCGCTGTAAAGGCTGCCAGGAGCGAAAGCTCGTACGGGCTAAGACCCGTGAGCCAATGCTGTTGACGGATACCCCCGCCGATACGTTCGACAAAATTTCACTCGACACCGTGGGCCCTTTACCCACGACGCCCCATGGCAATAAACACATACTTACCATGCAGGATCATTTGTCGAAGTATTGTCTGGTAGAGCCTATTCCGGATTTAAAGGCCACCACTATCGGCGAAGCCATAGCGCGCCGATTGTTTACACAGTTCGGCGCCCCCCGGGCTATTCTGACCGATCGAGGGGCTGCTTTCACCAGCAGTTTGCTACAAGAAATATCCGAAATATTTCAAATAAAACAATTAACGACCTCCGGGTACCGACCGCAAACTAACGGGGCACTCGAGAGGAGCCATATAGAACTGGTGGAATATATAAAACAGTACGCCACTCAGTACGACGATTGGGATAGGTTATTACCATATGCCGAACTCTCGTATAACACGTGCGTTCATGAGGCAACAAATTTCACTCCCTATGAAATTGTTTACGGGAAACTGGCTCGGCTGCCGAGCGAATTCCCCGTCGACAATAAATTAGAAACGTATAATTCTTACACCATCGAATTAATCAAACGACTATCGGAAATTAGAGCGATGGCGGGAGACAATCTCAATGCAGCGAAAGAAAAGTCCAAAAGTTATTATGATCGGAAGGTCCGCCCTTTCAAAGGGAAGATAGGCGATAATGTCTACGTCCTCAAAGAACCAAAGAAAGGGAAGTTTGATTGTCAATATCACGGGCCGTATAAAATCGTAGAAATTTCTGATCGAAGTAATGTAATATTGGAAACTGTAAATGGTCAAAGAATTCGTAAACACGTTGACAAAGTCAAGTTGGCGTACGAATAAATAGTCTAACTACCCTGTGTAAGCCGAGAGGCCCCGAGCGACACACGGCAAACGAGATACGTATGCCGCATGGAGTAAAACCGGGCGAGTGGGAAGACGGAACATAGTGCGCGCTCCTTCTGAACGCGCGTCGTCTCTGTCTTTCTGCCTATGCCACGTGCGGTCGAGCCCTCCCAGGCAACAAAGAAATGTAATCGAATGCCGTATGAAAGAGAACGAGTGTAACGAGGTGTGAGTGAGACGAGATTAGTCATGTGTTGTGTTTTGCAGACGTAGCTGCCAGTGCGCGATAATCTCCGCCAAATTCTTCCGGGCAACAAAATCTACCGGGAAGATGAAGCTGTTGATGTTATGCATGTGCCTGAGGCACGTCCTCGGCGAGTTGAACCAGCGCGACATATATCACGTAACCCCCGTGGCGGATCGCCCAGGACTGTACTACGAGCGAGTGGTGGCCCTTCGATTACAACATGTCGATTGGAGGGTGGCTGTTTTTATCGACTTACAAAAATTTATATCAAGTTTTCCGGAGGAGCAATCGCGACTGTCAGAAGTGTTAGAAAAGTGCCGCGAAGTAACATTCACGCTATTCCACGGCACCAACTTCCCACGAGGTAAATGCAGCGAATTACTAAATTCAAATCACCTGATCAGCCGCGTCGCGCACGCTAGAGCATTAGCGAATGAGCTGACCAGAATAGCTCAAGACTCGACCCCTATTAGACCTCCCAGTGACCTGCATCTGCGCACGATGAAAAAACGATCCGTGCCTCTAGGATTCATCGGGTCGTTGAGCAAATCGCTCTTCGGGACGATGAACGAAGAAGACGCGGAATATATAAACGGTCAAATCGATAGATTGTTTTCCGACCAGGCTAATATCACGCAGCTTATTGGAAAACTAATGCATCTCACTCGCTCCATCCTCCAAGAATTGCACGAGGAACATCTCGCAGAAACCAAGCGAGTGAACGACTTGGATCAACGGATAAAAGAATTATGGAAAACAATAGGAGGAATCACGAAGGATACCGCTGAAATGATTTTTCGGGTCGAGCTCGTGAATTACGCACGACGCGTTGAGATAAAAATCGATCGCTATATCGACGCGTGCGAGCGGTACCGCCAAGTCATCACAGCGGCGCGTGACGGACGTTACCATCCGGCGGTTCTCACTACGGGACAGCTGTCGGCCATCTCACGCGAAATAAGAGAGCGCGCGCCCGAGTTCGAATTCCCGCTTGCCGGCGAATACCTGCGAGGGGAGTTATTGGCACGAGTAGCGCGCGCCGATTTGATGTATCATTCGGGAAGGCTACTGATTATCGCACATATCCCGCTGCTGGACCGAATGAGTTACAACTTATATCGAATGCATCCATGGCCGGTACCGCAAACGACGATTAACGCAACCGGATCGGCCCATATCACGCCGGCTACCACGTATATCGCAGTATCCAACGATCGGCGGAACTATTTTCTAGCCGACGATATCTACGTCGCCGGATGTAGTCGACTCGAGCAAAAATACATTTGCACGATGGAAATGCCTTTGCACGAGGTATCGACATCGGAACAATGCGAAATCACGATGCTCACGAGACCGTCGGTAGAAGCCTACCGCAGCTGTAACGTGAGAATCCGGACTCTACACGGGGCCTCATGGATACATTTGCCATCACAAGGAGGGTGGCTGTTTTCTCTCAACGAGCGAGAGAAAATACATATTCTCTGCGCCGGACTCGGGGAAATAACGACAACGCTGCAGGGGGCCGGAGTGTTCCATCTTAGCCCCAATTGCGTCGGACGGACACGAACAACGGCGCTCACCGGCATCCGTACTTACGACAGCCGAGAGCAATATTTTTACGCGCCGGATGTATCTTTAAATGTGACTATCGTGGTACCAAGACTCCTCGAGCTCCCGAATGCCGCGAGTTTCGCACTGGCCACCGAATTACCTGACGAAATAATACCGGGAAAAATCTCAGAATCATGGAAGCTGCAGGAGGACGGCGAGTCGTTGTTCGAGTTAGAACAACGAATCATTGAAATAGGAACCCATCGACGCGAAAAGCAACGGCGGCAATATTTATTCCTCGCCGGATTTTCGTGCCAAGGGCTATTAATTACGGCGTTGATGTTTTGGTTTTGCCGTCCAAAAATACTGAGCGCATTATCTTGCCTATGCCAATCAAGACGTCGTCGGATCAGTGGGCTCGAGGCAGGGCGAGGGGGCGATTTTGAGAAACGAATCTCACGAACAAAACTTCGTTCAAAGAAGGGCTATCGCTTTCCGAGTACCACACGGGAGGCTACGGCATCGGCAACATTCGACGTCGAGAACGAGAACGTCGTAATCTCAAGTGGAGTCGAGCGCCGTAACCAAACACCGCCATGCTCTCTGCCCAGGCAAGACGCCGAGGTAGATTAGAACTGCATAGTCGACACAAACCTTTGTGCCCCCCACCAAGACGTCGGACCCAGTAAGGGACGGGGCAGCAAGACGCCGGAGGAACGCTCGACGACCGCTGGACGCCTCATCGTCACTTATTAAACTGCCGTCACCCGAGCGACATATACCTTCAACGTTATACCGAGGAATACCGCCGCGAACAAAGTGTTAAGTCGTGGCGAGTGAACTCTGTGCATAAGTGCTCGACTAAGTGGTCAATAACATTAACAGTGGACAGACATTACGCGTGAACGTGTGAAACGCGGACTTAGTGAAGATCGTGTCAATTGTCGGAGCCGAGTTTCGCCGCGTTGACCTGTTCAGGTTACCCCGTGACTAAATTCGGCTCACCCTCCGAGTACCTGTCTATTCTGGCAGTGCTCAATCAAACCGCACCTACTGTGGAGGTCACCTCGTGACAATTTAGCGAAATCCGCTGATTTAGCGTTAATCCGCTGAATTAGTGTAACCGCTGACTCCCCCTGAGTGCGAGATTGAGCTCTGTTCTTCCTCTCCTTGAGCGATCCTCCGCTCAATTTCCTTGTTCTGTGCGAAATCCGCTCGAGATTTTCCTGGCGGACCCTACTGAGCGATAATACCGCTTAGCACCGTCTGCCGGAGTTTCTCTGAGCGTACATCCGCACGAACACCCCGAACCTTATTTCCTGCGAGGAGGGTGACCGGGATAGTTTACGGCGCCTGCATGGGTCGGCGAGCCGGAGCGAAGCACCGTCAACTACGCGAGAAGGCGATCGCGGCGGCGACCGCGAGGAACGAAGGCGAGCGAGACCGCGAAAGCCTTGCGCCTACGGGTTCGGCTGCACCCCTGCAGCCGTCCGGCGGAGCAGCACAACCAGCTCCACCCTCCACATCAACCGAACCATCGACAACCGCGAGCAGCGAGAAACCGGTGGCAACGATACTGCCCTGGAGAGTGCCCTTTCCATATATCACACCGGATCGGCCACCCCGCAGAGCACCCGTCGCGCGGACACCGATAGCAAACGAGGGAGTAGCCGCTAATGCGGCAGAGGAACCGATCGCCGGACCATCGAGGAGACGACGAGCCGTCGCACGTGAACCGACGGCCGACGAACCGCCGAGGAGACGACGAGCTGTCGCACGTGAACCGACGGCCGACGAACCACCGAGGAGACGACGAGCCGTCAGTCGCGAACCAACGGTCGACGCACCAGCGGAGCCGGCCGACGAACCACCCAGAAGACATCGACCGGGCCCGCTATCGTCGAGACGACGTGCCGCTCGAGAAGCGGTAGAGCCGGCAGTGGCAAACCCGGCGACCATCACGATTGAGTGAAGTTCGTGTCAATCGTGACCTTCGCGTCAATAGACTTCCGCAAGTGCAGTCCGCGTGACCGGGATTTTCGCGAGTGCGGTTCGTGTCGATCGAGACTTCCGCGAAAGACTAGAGTTCGTGGAAAACCGAACCGAGTGCGCGACGAAATTCTAAATTCAGGGGTGAACGATGGAGCAACGCGCGATCAACACGACCCTGAAGGGACTCTGTGCGTGCTGCGGGAAATCGATCACGCAATGCCCGAGCTGGACAAATTGCTATGAGCGAGTCGCCATGCGGCCGGGAAGAGGCGGCGAAGGACGCACCTGCGCCCTTTGCTGCTCAATCCTGGCCCACAAGGACATGGCACGTCACGCCGGCGTATGTGTCGCACAATACGCCCGATGCCTCCGGGAACTGCAGGCCGGCGGAGCCAGCACTTCCGCCAACGAGGCAAAGATCGTGACAACGGGCCTCGCCGCCGGTCCCCGCCAGCCAGCCACCAGCACGGGACAACGGCCGTCAAGAACGATTTGGCCGACCACGAGACCGGGCGCCCCGGTCAGGCGGCCGGCCACAATAACTGTAAAGGACAAAGGACTACAAACGGAGGTAGCCGTCAAGGACAAGGGAGTACAAACAGTACCCCTGCACCTGGAGCCCGGCGAATGCTACCCCTACATACAGTGGGTCGGGCCTATACGTCGCGGACGTCCGCTCTACCCCGCCGATAAGCGGCGCCTGGAGCGGGCTTTTACCTCTCTATGGGGAGAAATTTACTCCCTCATCGACGGGGCGGATGAGGCCGACACGATGGCGACCAAGCCAACAGCACCTCCCGCCGAGTCGGAAGAAGCGGCCGGCCCAGTACCACCTGATCAACCACCAGAAGACGAAGAGGACGATGGAGAAGATCCAGGAGAAGCGGTGTCGGCCGATATCACGAAAGCACCAGCCGCACCCTCTCCCCCGCATTTCGAGCCGGCATCATCGATGTCCGAAGACGGCACAGGCCCCGAGAAACCAGATGAGGCGCCGACAACCTCCAGGATCTATGGACCGCGGAACAAAGATCGGGTCGACTTTTGGCTGGAGGCAGGGGCCCTGTTCGAGGAAAAGGCCGTCGAATACATGGACGCGGAAGGCCGAGCGGAGCACCGGAGGCAAATCGCCCGCGAGGAAACGGAAGCACCGCTCGGGACGAGGACGAAGGAGGCCGAGCCCGAGCGTCCAACAACTCCGACAGCCGGAGTCGACACGGGCCCGAAGACCGCGGCTCCTCCTTCTCCGCCATCGCCAACCGTGGTGAGAGAACGTCTCCGACAATGGCTCGAACAGGAGACAACACCAACGACAACCGCGGATGAGGACGTCGCCGAACCGGCTGGAGACGGTAACGATTCGGCTGGGTCAACCGGTGTTACGGGCGGTGCAGCCGAGATCGAGACCGCAACCGAAGACGCCGGCAATGGAGAGGAACTCGACCGACTACTGTGGCTGCAACTACATCTGCAGCCACAGGTATTCGAACGAACGTCGGCCGAGTTCTTCGCGAACATCGAAGACGACGAGGACCGCCCAAACGAATAGACAGCGAGGGAGACACGGCCGTCGATCCACCTCACCAGACACCAACGCCATCGTGTATCGTTATTTCCTATTTTCATATGTTTTAAATTTTCACGTTTTTCATATTTTCAATTCTTACCTTTTCCCTTGTACTTCATTTCATTTCATCATTAGTTTTTCTTCTTATTTGCTTTTCCTTATTGCTTATTCCCGCTATTACTTTAGTTAGCATTACGCTAAAAATTACCACGCCATGGTCCCCGCGGCGAACCGGCGGAGTTCGCGCGCTCGTCCATCCGATCGTCGCGATGGTCGAGTCGACGAGGGCGTCGACTCCTAAGGGGGGAGGGATGTTACGATCGCGCCGGGAAAGGATCCGTTCTTAACGGAAAATTCCCCGGCGCGATACGAGAACCCCTTATCGCGCCGATTAGGATACTCTCGTGTCGACCGTGGATGCGGTGACGAATTTCGCCGCCGCAGCCGCGATCGCACGAGGATATGTAATAGAATAAGTTTAGCTGATAAGTTAGATTAATAAGTAACGAGAGACGAGCTGACCACTGCGCACGTTCCGCGAATAGTAAAGAATACCGCGAGGGCGTCTTCGTTACCGTTTCCGCTGACCGCCAAAAACGCAAAGGCAGCAAGAATCCTCCCCGGCTTGCCACCCGCCGATCGCGAGATCGGCGGATGTGCACGCCGGAGAAGCAGTCCCGTTTAGACAACGAAAGCGAAAAGCTAGTCTCGGAGAAGCTCCTCAAGTAGCTCCTGCATAGCATTCTTAAAATCTATCTTGGAAATCCGCGGTCTAGAGAAATCGTTCGCAAGTCGATAAGGCCGAAGGGAGCCAAGTTAGTGTCTTGCGTCGCAGTGGTCAGTCTGCTCGTGTTAGTATAGTGTTCTACGTTACGCCACGAACAATCGAAACTGTCGTGTAGTCTTAATAAATCAAAACTAATAATCGTAAGTAGAGTTAGTCGGTATGCGTGTGTGAGTGGAGTGTGTGATTTTGTTACTTTGATAATTCTATTTTCTTTTAAAATTACCATTAAAACAATTTCTTTTTGTCGTATCAATAAATCAAATAGTTCACTCGAACTACCGAAGTATCATTCGATTCACGCAACCAACCTCAAGAACGTCCTGTACAGGGCGAATCAGCCCGATCCCCAAAAAAAAATAAATATAAACTCCTCGCGCCTCACGCGAGGAGGTTTAACTTGACTCCCGAGACCGCTCCGGGACGTAACATAGTTATGTGTTTATAACATTTTCGCATTGTTATTATGCAAATTCATAGTCCTTGATGTCTTC
This sequence comes from Cryptus armator, assembly GCA_963971235.1. Taxonomy (NCBI): domain Eukaryota; kingdom Metazoa; phylum Arthropoda; class Insecta; order Hymenoptera; family Ichneumonidae; genus Cryptus; species Cryptus armator. The sequence goes on along the minus strand of CAXARG010000111.1, from coordinate 1,633,129 downwards.
ATTGCTGATGATTTTTTTAGATTTTTATACTATTGGTAAGTATTTGGAATTCTCGTGAAATTTCATTTTTGCTAGGAAAGGTACGTGTGAAACATCGTTAAAGAATACGCGCCGATATGGCACGACACAGCGATTTTGTTTTAAATTGTTCCAATGGAGCATATATTCATAAAAACACACAAAATAAAATTATCACAAATACATTTTTCATAAAACCGTAAATATAAATAAATACAGAGAGTAGCGGGAATGTCTTTCAAATTAACGATTTCGATATCGATCACTTGTCACTTTACACTTTTGGTCGTTCATTCACGCTTTGCCGCTACGTCTTGTCGAGCTATTTCCTTGTCGGCCGTATGCTGGACATTGACGTTTTTTATGGTTCTTTCTACAGACAAAAAAGAAAGACAAACATCGTGAATACTTTTCAACAGATATAGCTCGAAGAGATTAAACGAAAACGCTGCTAAAAATATCTAAATTAATAATAAAGCTGTACTCACGACTCGATAACATTGACACGGGGACGGGTTCGACGACATCTGATTGGCCCACAGGTTTCTCTTTTATCGACAAAAACTTCGTTCGCGAAACGCTCCAGCATATCCGCGAAGACATCAGGTTCCTCCTCCGAATCCCAACTCGGCTCATCGTGACAGCCCCACAAATCCGTCGACGGTGGAATAACGCGTATATTTTTGTCGTCCGAATCACAATCCACATTTTTTTTTTCTTTCTTGACGGGATCTCTCCAGGATGTCAAATTGACCGCGGCGAACGTGTTTACATTTTGGCTGTAAAACATGGTAAATGCATACAATGCACCGCGTAAAATTTCATAAAACTAAAAATAATACACGAAAAGATGGAAGACCGGAGAAAGCGCGGAATATCAAACTCACCTCTTCATGTCTGAAAAACTGTGATCGAAGAACGAACAACTTCGACGTTACAATGATATCCTTCTGACGGCTGACGAGAGCTAATGCTGAGTTTCAGGCCCAATCGCCCCACTCCAATTTTCCACTCAACCTTTGCGGTATTGCCTACAGGCAATTACGAGTCCCGGCTTAATGCTCCCACTCCAATTCTTCCTCTCAAAGATTTCCGGAAGCCGCTTCCCCCTACTCTGCCTAACAGACTACCCTACGTTTTCTTCATTATCAAATGTTACCTTTATAAAACAATTTCTATTAAATTTTTTGTAAATTTTTTGTAAACTTCGTAAAAAGTATTTATTTTTAGACGCTGGATGCATGTGGGTTCGGTATCCCGAGTTACGGCCGAAGTACGAGTACGTGTCTTCGAGTAGTCGGTTGTCGTATTCACGACTCGATAATCCAGTGTAAATAAAAAATAGAAAAAATCCAAAAATTGTTAAACGTAGTACCCTGTTTTTACTCTCCTATTATACATCCCAATGAGCGGTATCGGTCGCCAGGTCCCAGCTACCCTACCCCACCTCGGACATCCAGGACTCCCACTTACCTTCCTTCGTGAAGCATCTATTTATTTTTGTCAAATTCACTCCAAACTTTTTAGTAGTTACCTACTTAGAGAAAACATCGTCTTTTGGTAGACGACATTTTATGGCACAGCGGCCCCCGATCATTAACGGTAGCCCGCCCATTATCAGAATATGCTTGAGTCTCCCCTAATACTCCCGTGCGCTTGCCGTTCGCGATGCAATCGCATCCTGATGCCCTCCTGGTGCTCGCAGCCTGGTGATAAAACGGCCAGTCACGGCTCCTCGCTTGCCGTTATCTTGACGTGTCCTCAACTACTTCCGCACATATCTTTACGATTTTATTTGTACTTCTGTAAAATAGCTCACTAAATGGGTTTTCAAATTTTTTCGCGATACTAAATAGATAAAAACGAGCCGATCGTAACGCTGACCTTCGGCGCCCTCGTCATCATACCCCCTCCCCCAAGCGGCGCTAGTAAGCAGCAGCGCCGCTGGCCTTCAACGATAACACGGCATAGTACGCTGATCCGGCGCTATACGGCCCTGGCGCTCCAGACGCGCATCCCCACACGTTTGCCTTCACTCTCTCCCACCCTACACTCACGCCTCCCACCATACCACACTTGGTCAAGCGAGTCAAGTGTTCGAGTAAGGGCGGGTGGTTGGGACCTGACAGCCGACGAAGCAACATCTCCCCCGATCACCCTAGCCTACCTCGGGCCTCCAGGGCCCCCGCATCCCCACCCTATTGTCTTCACTCTCTCCCACCCTACACTCACGCCTCCCACCATACCACACTTGGTCAAGCTAGTCAAGTGCTCGAGTAAGAGCGGGTGGTTGGGACCTGACAGCCGACGAAGCAACATCTCCCCCGATCACCCTAGCCTGCCTCGGGCATCCAGGGCCCCCGACGGCGCGATGTGGTGGGGGTGACTCACACACACACCCAGCAGAGGCTGGCAACAGTCCCCACCACCAACCGCCGCCATCTTGAAAAAATCCGTATAGGTACATTACCTACTCTTGCCTTTTAGCTTCGACGCGATCAAAATTCGCGTGGAATTTACATCCAGATTATAAGTAGGCTTTAGCAACCGTACTTGTTTCTCCCAGTTTTGATACGCATCGTTTCTACCATCATAATCCGCAAGTAAATCGCGAACTTTCGATACACTAATCTCCGAACACGGACGCTCTTCGCGAACCGAGGACTCTAACAACAAACCGCGGTCCGATTGTCGCCGTAGCAACTCGTTTTCGCGCGTTACGAGTACTAATTCTCGAGCAGCGAGAGCCGACTCTCTACGTATGATTTCTAACTCTCTTCGCAAAGCGTCACACTCTGTTTTCGCCGAATCAACTTCTTGATTATGTCGATCATTACGGAGTCTTTCATCGTCGTCAAACTCGTTACCCAAAACACTATCACCTACTGCGCCCAGATGTTCTATCCAGGCACCAGTCGGATCAAATTCTCTTAAACGAGCAACAAGCTCTGCTTTCGTGCCCGACGATTTCAAATTATTTTTTTGCAACATATCTTTAAGTATTGCCACCTTTAACGTAAGAGGATCCAAGAGTATCCGAAACGTTCGTTCGATACATAAATATGAGCTATAACCGAGTATACTATATTTTTATTCGAAGTGTTCTAAAGTTCCAAAAACAAAAGTCGAAAACTGTTTACCTCTCTCACGCACGACTAGGTATACCTCTCCGAAATCAACATGAGAAAAACCGCTCCGAAAATCTCGTTGGGCTCGGATGACTCATCGCGCACACTGTACAATAAAGTACTGTGCCACAATTATATTCACGCCCACTGCGAACTTTTCAATACGGACATTTACCCATAGAATATTGTATCTCGTTTCAAACAACATAACTCGAACATCGTTAAGTCACGAAATTTGAAATTTCACTCGGTTTTCACATAAACCTACAGTAGTAAAAAGCGTTCTCAAGCATTAGCCCACGGTTTTTACTATTTCCTCGACAGTACTAACCAGCTTCCCTTCTCGTTAATACATGATCGGCTTCAACTTTTCGGGACCGTTAACTCCCAGTCACAAGTTTTATTCAACTGTCCGCTATAGTTTTTGCAGGGCATTCCTCTACCCGAACGCAGAACCTCTGCACGAAGCACACCCGCTGCGATCTCACCACTTCCGAACACGAATTTCAGTTTTATCTGACGGGCCACTTGTGGCATAATCCCACTTCTGAAGTTGTAAGAGACACGGGTTATTGGTAGTTCAAACGATAAGGAATACACAGCCTTTATTGTAAATGAAAGAAGTACAGTTTTATTTGATCGGCACATTTTATAACACGTCTCTTTCGCTCATGAGCTCATCAACGACTGCCGATCCTCGGCACGCACTACTTTTCAAAACTATCTATCGTCATCGCTCGAGAATATTCGGTAATCGCAGCGCCGAATATTCTCCAAAATCAGCGTCTAAGAAAACAAAGGTTCACACTACGGGTATTCATCGATATATTCCGAGGCGATCTGGACCGATAAAATTGATTTACCAAACGTATAAAAAACGAAGGCATTAACCACATTTATCTCGTGTATTCTGTACACCCACTGGGGTTTTAACCACTAACTGGTATTTAATCCCAATCAAAGTCGGAAACCCATTCCCAACGCCGGACTCACCTTACCTAACCGAGTGTCAGCGGTACAACAATATGACATTTGAGTGAAATCTGTCGTGTGCTTCGAGAGACAACAAAATTTTGTTAATTTTTTGCCAAACATTCAAGGGCTGTTTACCGCTAAAATCATTACAACCGCCAATTAAAAAAGTGGATGAATCCTAGATTTCGTAAACTGACAACATACTATATTGAAATACACAGAATCGGGATGGGACATTTGGAAATGGTTCCTTGTTGGATCAATCCTAGTTTAGGAGAAGTGCTCGCGTTGACTACTGAATTTTTGCCACGCTGTATCCTTAAGAGAATATTAAAAAACTAACCTTGAGTAACAACTTTTTTCCGTCTTCGATGAATCAAGAAAATCCCTAGACCAAGTCCAAGAATAATTGCCAGTAGAGTGATTGTTCCAATTATAATTCCTGTTGTGTGATTGATCTGCATCCATTCTATTGTATGGCTTGTGGACCCTGCGAATGAAATAATATTATACTTTGAGCGTTGGCGCATCGTTAATTTGAGATATCTCTATTGTTCAAGCATGGTAGAATTATCTACAAGTGGCTGGGCCACACGTAGAAGTATTTTTACCTTACTGACGCCATTGCTCAATTCATAGAGTTTATGGCTGCTATGTAGTGGGCAAGCAGTTGTTGCGTGCATTTTTTCCAATCTACATGCTTGATTATTAAAGTCGCGGGTATTGGGCTTCACAGCAATATTCAAGTCCATTACAATGACGACGACAAGACTTCACACGACTCTATTATGCAGCGTTTGGAAAAAACGATTGGCAACGACGTACGCGTTGCCATTGCATGAGTACATTGACACCATTTAATCTTCTGCGGTATGACTTCTCAGGCGCGACGTGTACTGTAGATTAGACAATTGCATAATTTTAACCCTTAAAGTGCACACCTCCGTAGCGAATCTTTAACTGCACCCGAGGTCAACTTGACCCCATGCTATTTTTGGTCTCGAATATCTCGGTAACTATGCACTTTTTGGAAAAAAATGTTATACACTTTTTGTAGTAAATCGTTCAAACTTTAAGCCCGGGCAGACGGATTTCCACAAAAACTTTTCGTACCCATTCAAAAATGTGCTGAAAGTTGACGTTAGGTAAAAAAAAAACACTTTTTTTATTAAAAAAAACCGTAACAATTCAAGTTTGAGTTTTGAGGAAAATCGTTTTAGGGTTTTATAGGTAAGGGTCCACACCCTGAGGGAAAAATAGTCCGCTTTGCAGCCGCTTCAAAAAGTATATTTATTTTAGAGTATGAAGTCGGTCATTTTTCAGTCTTACGTCCTGACCCTCAATCGACACGTATCTCCTAATTCTATTATCTTTTATTACTTTTCTCATCCAACGGAACGAACTCAGAAATAGAAACATTCCACCAGATAATTAATATCATATTTTGTCAATTCATATCCGCTCGCGACTTTACCTGAAAACGCACATTCCTATTTTCTCTCTCGGACCATCGCGCGTGTCGCGCGAACTCAGCATTTTCGGCTGCCTCGCAACGGCCAGTTTTCTCCATTGACATATCAGTCTTTATACCTTATGTAATCATATCTTTATACTAATCAGTCGGACTCACTCGCGCGATTACTTTCCTCCGCGATTTAAGATAGTTTACGTTGAGCTTATATTATAATTAGAGTCTTTCACATTCTCGCGTATTATCATTGTACCATTAGTAATTTCGTTTGAGCGAATAAACGCGAATTGTTAAACTCGAAACGGGATTTTAAATCTTACTCGATGAACGAACCCACAAATCTTTAATATTCCTGATTACGTAATTAAGTTGAACGCGTGTGTGACCGCTGAAACGATAGTCCAAGTCGACGCGCTCACTATTAGACCTTTGAGACGTAACATTCAGCTTTCGAAAAATGTAGAAAATTACAGATTGCAACAAATAATTTAAATATAAGCATACAAAATCTATTTTATTTTTTATTTTTTCGAGTAAATACATGGATAATAAAAGAAAAAGGTTTCGGTGATGATTATTCAGTCGGTACAGCCGCAATCGGGACACATATGCGCGGTGGTCGACACACATTGGACGACGACAGGAAGGACACTTCGCTTAATCTTATGGTCCTTGACGCAACGGCTTCTGGCTCTCAGCATTCGTTACTTGAATTTTCAGCATCGGAATCGTCGAACGACATTTCCTCGACGAAATCCTCATCGTCGTCGCTCAGTTCACATCCCAAATTCTCTATCGACGACTCATTCGAGTGGCCTCTCGACGAGGATAGCCGCTCCGACATTCCGCGTCCGTAAATTATATGCCATAGCTATATGAAAAATACATTGAATTGAAGAAAAGAAAATCCCCGTACATTGCATATTCAGATGTACTTACCCGTCATGAAAAACGATTAAAAACACTCAGGTTGGAAATTCACGGAAGCACTCGAATTGTGCACACAGGGGGTCAATTTGACCCCACGTTTATTTCGCGTCTGTGTCGCGCGTAAACTATAGCAGCTATAAGCCTGACCCAGCTCCCTAGTTTTAGGGAAGAGATAACAGTTCTTTTGTGTGAAGAATTAAATGTCCGAGGCGCTTACCTATGAAAGCTATTCAAGCGAGAATACAATTCTATTCATTCAAAATGACCCCTAATGCAGAGTAAGAGTTACCATGTGTCCCCATAAAAGACAATCTATCACTCAAATAGTCCTGAGAAATACCCTATCACATACATATATTAGTGTTCCTTTCGCGAATGTTTTCTAGTGTCTACCCGAGCAATTTTTCCCGTGGATAGGCTAAAAGCGAGGCACCCACGAATCCTAGCCGCTTCGATAACGTGTAAATTGATTACGTTCATTGACCAAGATGACTCCTCATTTAATTCACGATTTGCGACGCAACAGCATGCATTTACATCTACGAGGAACTTCGTAATATTAGTGCTGTGATTTCCCACGCCTAGTCAGTGACCACTTCTCTGTATTGTAACGTCGGTACATCTGCAAACCGACAATACCCACATGATCAAACGCCATCTGAAGGACATCAATAAAAGGAGACACAAGGCATCGAGCGCGATCAACCATTGGTCGATACCCGAGAGGCATGCGTAGAAGCCCATACTGCAGGGAGACCTCCCGATTGGCCAAAAACAAGCAAGGTCCAAGACGCGGCCAGCGCCATCCGGCAGGCAAGCCTGACACTACGACCGAGGCCAACGACGCACGAAGGGCGAGACAGGGTCACGTGCAACGGAAGCGCACAACACAACACCGCAAAACGATCTTACCATTCGCGGATAATGACTCCACGGGGCGTGCGTGCCGGCTAAGAAAAAATATGATTGGGCGAAAAACATCCAAGCGGAAGATCATCAACGTCAAACTACAGTACCATTGTACGATACAACGAGGGATAATTGACCAATGGAAATTTTTGATAAGGAAAATCAACAGCGCAATCGCGAGTCCGCGCAAACCTCGGAATCTAGACGGGGAAGAAGGGTATATAAACACAAGCAGAACGCGAGTAAGCATCAGTTCTTTTTTACCATCAATCAACGAAGTGATCTCCAGCCTGTACAAACATCGGTACAAAAGTGAAAAGAAGTGAAAACAAAAAGTGGACAAACCCTGGGCAACCCGGACGGAAAATCGAGACGACTTGGCAAACGTAGAGTTCGAAAAACCGGTAATATTTGAACATTGATACGTGCTAATACCAAATGATAATTCATGTACGCAACTAAGACCTCCGCCAGGGCAAATAGTGGGGTGAGACCAATGGGTATACGTTGGAATAAGAGAAATGTGTGGTAAAAGGAAATATTCATAATAAAGAAAAAAACACACTACGCACCAAAAGTCAGCAGACTGACCCAGGCAATAAATCATCCGTGAATAATTAACCGAGAGTTGGATCCGTGGATTGAGAATCACCACGCTGGACATCGATTAAAAAGCATAACACGTGAGATGCCCCGCCCCCCCCCCCCCCCCTCCCTCTTGATTAAGGATTTACTAAATCGATAACAGTACCACGGCGTGGAGACGAGATGGCGCCACGGTACGCCAAGTTGTAGAGACTGCATGCTTCCTGCCTCGTCTTCAACGCTATTAAGCGTTTCCGTCGATTCTGGACATTTTCTGCTTCGTAGCCAATAAGCCCGAGACTTTGTCGTGTCGCCACAAGCTAAGCGTGGCGCTTTAATCGGTCTTTTCCGTCTTCTTCACGACTCTGTAAAAAGACATCAACAGACGCGGTAGCGTCTCGACGCCAAGTACCAGTAAAAAGTATAAGAACCTGCAAATCAGTCGAGCGCTACGAAGTAGTTATACGCCAATATTGGATACCCTCATGTTCCGACGTTTTATTCTCGTGAACGACTAAGTTAATAGAAAAAATAAAACATGTCTAATCATATAAATCGACTACAAGCTTTTCCACGAGCCCTTCAGCAACCCTATTCGTTCATACGTTCTCGAGATCTGAGCGTGTGGCTCGAAAAATCCACACTTTCACGATGTTTTCATTAGACTGTCCCACTTTCCTTGTGCTGTCCTCTGACGTCACGGTCAACGCTGCTGTGATGTGTCGGTGTGCTCGTCCGTGACTCACGCCCACAGATAAATTATCGATCGTGCCACCCGGCAAGCATCGGGGTGACCGCTCGGATCGACAATCCAGTACTTGGATGGGTGACCGCCCGAATCGACGAAATGTGTATAACACTACGCATGTGTGGAAGTGTTATACGACGCTAGCGTAAACGGATAAACATGTTCATTTCAGAAATTCACTGCTAATTTGTGTAAACAACAGTAATTCACTACCAATTTGTTTAAACAATAGAAATTCCGTACTGATTAGTTTAAAAAATAAACATTCACGCAGATTTCAAAAAAGAATGAAATAAAACATTTAAACATTTTTCTTGCGAAAAATTGTAAAAAAACGCCGCCAAGTACCATGAATATGGTTTGATAAAAAAAATTTTTAAATAAAAAAAGTCGGATTATTTTTAAAAATTACGAAAAATTATGCTTAAATTCCAATTCAAAACCTTGGTGTTCCAGTGTTAGCTCTCATACACGGCTCGTTAGGAGCATTAACGAGAAAGAAACCGTCAGTAATCTGAATGGTATGCGAAAAATAGTTTTGGGAGGTGAGAGAGAGAAGGGTGGGGGAGTGTACTTTGTCATTAGAAGTGAAGGTAGTCGTGGTGGCGAGTGCGGGAGGTAGTGGATACGGTACTCTCGGACGAAGGAGATACCGATACTCTAGGGATAACGAACTTGGTACAGTATTGAAATCAGGGGATTGCAGGTTACAAAGTGCCCCTATGCGTTGATTGCGACAAAAAATTATCCGCATGTATTAATGTTATATTTTACTTTACCAATGTTTATTCCTTTAACACGGAAATTAGAACACGTATCAAAATTATCAACCGATTAAGGTTCAGGTGCACATCAATGCACATTCAGCTTATGCCTCCGCGATTCCCTAACAAACCGTGTCCGACAACTAACACTGGGACGCCCAGGTTTTGAACTGAAATTTAAGCATAGTTTTTCGTGATTTTTTACAATGATCCTACTTGGCTTTTTTTATTTAAATATTTTTTTAACAAACCATATTCATGGTACTTGGCGGCGATTTTTTATAATTTTCGCAAGAAAAATGTTTAAATGTTTTTTAGTACTGCTCGAGAATTAAGACTATCGACACCCCGAGTGGCAGACGATATATTTTTCCGACTACGGTGAAAAGAACATATTTTTGTGCCTGTAACAGCGCAACATTACACTTCATAGCTGCAGTTACAGCAGCGATTGGGGTCCAGGGGCGAAGCCCCTGGTGGGATGCAGGGCGAGGCCCGGTCGGGGGTTGGGGGCCAAGCCCCCCCACTTACAACATAAATATTATTATCAATAGTATGTATAGTATCCGCATAAACCGAAACTAGCCTCATTTTTTTGCTTATAATAATAATACGAAGTTATGAAAAAAAAACAAATTTTTCAAGTAGTCCGGATTCAAGACATTTCCCTATTAATTAATCAGCTTTGTTATTAAGTTGATTAATTAATAACTATTAATAATAATTTATTTAATTTTTTTTCATTAATTTGAATTTTTCATTTAATTTCTTACGAAAAAAAATTGTAGCGGTCATATACAAATTGATTAAATAATTAATTATTGTTTACAATTTGATTTACCAATTAAAAAAAAATTTAAACCAATTATCAATCAATTATTATTTATTTAGATTTTTTAAGATTAATTTGTATTTTTTATTTTTTATTTTACGGAAAAAACTGCAGCGGGAAGAAAAGTGCTACTGCGGGCAGAAAAGTGCCGCATTTCTGCCCGCTCCGCTCCGGTTCAGTGGACAGAAATTTAAGATGAAATGACAAAATATAAGTATTTTGACATTTCATCTTAATTTAGTCTCGAGTACAAATTTATTTCTAACCGGTAACCGAAAACTAAGAATAATACCCTCACATTATTGGTGACCCCGATGTGATCATCCAAAATCGAAAATCGTAATTTGCAACAGCGCGTTCGGCCGTGGCGGCGATTAGCCCGCGCCTCGTGTTTTCGCTGCGATGTGCAGACATCGACGTTTAACTCGTCCTGAAACACCTTTCAACCGCTTTAAATAATTTCGTTCGATTTTTACTCGATAAATTCATACTATGGTGTATTCTTGCCTAAATTTTATCTATTTTTTGACTCCGATTGGTATCGGATCCGCTTGTGAGCGACTCGAACATTGCACATGTGCATCGATTAATATCGCGGTGATCCTCGTGCAATCATCGCTTTTTCTAGTGCGGGGATTTTCCGAACGCTCCTCCGATTACCTCTCGCTAGATATTTTTGTGAAGTATACCATTATTACTCCGTAATCATGCCCGATAACGTTGTGCCCGTTCCCGAAGTGCACATGTCGCGCGTCACCAAGCTCCCTCTATTTTGGAAGCACGAACCCGCCGTTTGGTTTCTACAAGTGGAAGCTTCTTTCGGAATCGCGAACATCACCGTCGATGAAACCAAGTATCAGTATCTGCTTGACAATCTCGATCCCACGGTGCTTCTTTTCGTCACGGATCTCATCCAGAGTCCTCCGGCCACTCAGAAGTACAAGGCCATCAAGGAACGCATTCTCAACGCCTTCGCCGAATCAAAAGAAAGCAAGGTTCGTCGTTTAGTAAAAGGTCAGTTACTGGGCGACCAGAAGCCCTCTCACTTTCTCCATCATTTGCGGAACCTTTCATCTGGCCAGTGCGAAGACACTCTTCTAAAATCTTTCTTTTGGAGCAACTACCGCAACAGGTTAGCGCCATACTTTCAGCCTCGAGCGAAGAAGATCTCGACAAGCTCGCACTCTTGGCAGATAAAATCCTGAACCTCCAACGACCAGCCTGCGTCAACGCTGTTAGTGTACCTGTCTCGGAGAAAGTTCATAACGACTTAACTCGTTGTATCGAGGCTTTCACTTTATTTTTTTTTATTTGTAGAAAATTGACGGGCAAATCCCATTTACATATGATGATTGATCATCATTTTAGTATAGATTGTAGAGAGATGTTCTATACCTAGTAACAATCAGTAAATGCTGAGAAGTGGGAAATACCATTTTTTCATCAGTTATTATTTTCCTTTATTTCTATTTTTATTATTTATTTAATTACTTATTTATTTATTTTTATTTTTTTCTTTTTCTTGCTGTTTTTTCTTATTATTATCGCATATCTTTTTATTCATTTCGGTTTTGATCCCCTTCTGCGAGGAGTCTACATACGCGATAACGAAAATACGCTATCGATCCTCCGAAGAGCTCAATCCTACCCGCGAAGCCATTCTCGTCTCGTGATACGGCCCAGTCTCGTGATACGGGGGAGCCAACTATATGCCGCGTAGTTTACTCGATAGAAAGGCACTTCAAATAATACAATCCGCCGTGTAAGCCTCTGCCTATCCCGCATCCGAATCAGGCTAGTGAGCTCCGGGGAATCAATGTTGTTATTTATTACTTTGAACAAAAAGATTAAGTCCGCGATTGTACGACGCGTCTCCAACGTCTGAAGATCGAGAAGATTCAGTATAGGTACGTAGTTGTGATCATCGAAAGTCATTAGTCGCCCAATCCTGAACGCAGCGAAACGTAAGAATTTGTGTTGAACCTTCTCGATGAAATATATTGAGACGGTATAAAACTCACGACTCTCCCCTACACTAGAAAAATGCAAATAATTAGTACCTAAAACCACATATTGAAACTCTCGCGATAAGTGATAAATCGATAATCGGTCATTTACCGTTTTGGATAGACCTTTGGGTAAATCAGCGCGTACAATTACCGACCGCGCACTCAATCGATCACAACGGTCAATAGTTCAAACTGCCCGGTGGGATTGCATCATCGATGCGTGCGAATTTCGTAAGCCGTTTCGGCACACCCCGGGCCGTGATAATAAAGGACAGCGAAGTTTGACGTACTTCTTGCATCAATAGACACAAAAAAGGGCCGCGCCCTCGGGTATATAAGACCCGATCGCGAACACAGAAGACACTTCGGTCAGAAACTCCAAAGGGAGTAGAATTCATGTGCGGCTACGGCTCGTTAGATCTTGAGTCTCCAAAAACTTTCGATAATCGATAATTCTCGATAGTCGAACATACGAAATATTTAATTTTCGAATAGAGCGTTGCTCTACTCGACAGAGTCCCGACGCTAAGAAGAAGCAAGGGATAAATATTTCATCGACGATCCAATCAATCGAAGGAAGAACCAACGTCGGCCATTCATCATTATCAACGCATATTAATTATAAAATTAATAAAATTCCTTTTCAGTGAACAGATCCTTTTTGAGTTTAAATATTTCCTTTCCGAACACAGCGTCGGCAACCGCCTTGGGGGACCTCGGCAACCGCTTTCGTCTAGTGTTACCTTTCCTATAAAAAACCAGCGCCGGCAACTACCTTGGGGGACCTCGGCGACCGCTTTCGTCTCGGTTTATCCTTCTCATCATAAATTAACGTAAAATCAATTGCATTGTGATAACGTATTAGTACACGACAGCGCCGGCGACTGCCTTAGGGGACCTCGGCGACTGCTTTCGCCTCGTTGGTGGCTAATATTGATCATCTAACGTAGAATCATTTTTGCACGGCTTATCTCTTCGTGACAGCGCCGGCGACTGCCTTGGGGGAGCTCGGCGCCTGCTTTCGTCTCGTCATTAACTGATAAGCGACTGTTTAACGTAGAAGCTAAAATCCCAAACTTCCACGAATAAAATAACCTATCGATCTGTTTCCCAACTTAAAAACACTCAAGAGCTAAAAATCCAATCAAATTATTGGACACAATCCATCATTTATCTTGTATTCACGTCATTGTCTTAATAAAATCAAAATTATTGTTGACAATTCGAATCAACGAACAGATTTCTTATTTACAGCACCTGCCCTCACATCTACGTGAGCCAAAAACTCACAATAACGAACTTTTCGGAGCAAAGAGCTGTAAGCGTCCAAAAAGTAACCGTTACAATATATAAGTTTGTGCATACAGCGACTAAATTGTAGAGGCTGTAACGGTATTGGGTTTTCACCTCGTTATCTTCGGCCATGCGTTGCTGTCCTCGTCATCGCGAGAGCCATTGGGCGCCAGCTAAGCTTTTGATTCAACGGCGGAACTCAGCAAACCGCTAAACGTAACCGAAATATTAACAGAAATTAAACACAACAAAACCAAAAATCGACGGCGACGACGAGAGCAACAACAACTGGTAGAGGTATTCTCGGTTCGCTCAGTGTGCAGATTGTGGAGAGAGGGTGTGTACGGCGGTCTGACTCGCGAGCATACGGAACACGAAAACGAACTCCCAATTAAAAAAAAAACTCAAACATGCGCGCATGGTTCAGGCACTTAACTTGAGATTTATTTCTTCAACTTCAACATATAGATACTCAAAAATAATCGGTAACCCCAGTAATATTCGAGACCGCAAAGGTAATACGAGAACTTGGTTACAGTTTGTAATACGGAACCCCGGCGAGAACGATCGAGAATCGAGAAACGGAAATTACGGTAACACGATAACTCCGGTAACTTGCCTAGCAAAACGTGAACGATCAAATACTCGGGAACACCGAAGGAACAACAGATCGAGAACAATACGGGAACAAAAATCGGTAACGTCAAAGGTAACACACGATACGCGGAAACTTCGATAACACTACATTGTAATTTCGATAAACGATAACAACACATCCGACAACATCAAAAATCGGTAGCGCTAATTTAACGATAACACCGCGAGTCGAGAGCGGATACTCGATAACCGTAGGAAAATATTAAGTACGGAGTTGTAGGTTCCCCCCCGGACCCATCGTAAACGATGTGACCTCTGTGATGACCTAAAGGTAAAGAGAAATTACGAGGAAATAATGATTAATCCATAACGTCACGATAACTGTAGAATAATCGATATCGAGGACGGTAGCATAAATAATCCGGTAGCTGTCAAAAATTCGATAGCGATTCATACGATGACATTTTTCCCAGTAGGTTACCAGAAGGTAACATTTTTAACGGTACCGAATGAACAATTACCACTCAAATGCATAACTAGCGATCCGGCGATCCGTGGCGACTGGGCGATCGCGAACCCAGGCACCAACGGCCTTCCATATGTACCCGCAACTCGCAACCCGCAACCGAAAATCTAAAACGTATTTTCGTTAACTCACCCAACGGGTGGCGTGAACCAAACGATAACGAATCCTTAGCTCACTCACGAGAGTGGCGTGAACTGTTCTTTCCCATCATCCCACACTTAAAACATCGAGAATCTCACTCGAACCTCTATACTGTCTCTCGCCACGAACCAAAAGGTAACCGTGAAGATATACCGGGTGGCTCGTTATATTGTCCCTGATCCACGGTATTCTTCACACCTAACCACGACTAACAGATAACCGAAGGAATTCATAAACTTAAATGCACCCTAATTATCTTTATTTATCGGTGTCGTTAACAAAAACCCTTGTCGGAACCGACCTGTGACGACATTTCGGAAAATAGCGTCACAAGGTATACTCGAGATGCGATTGAACCAGGGCTGTATAAAGTGTTCGCAGTATCGTGGGATTATTGAAACAAGCCGCCGTTCTGCGCATATATCCAAGCATACGTAGGGCAGTACCGATTGCAGTATGGATATGAGTCGTAAATGTTAGGGTGCTTTCTAAGATAACACCAAGATCACGCATAGACGTTACTGTCGTTAACGTATGCCCGCTCAGTGAGTACGGATAATGAAATTGAGTCACCTGTCGTGAGAAGCTCATAATTACACATTTCGTTAGATTCAAGGTCATATCATTCTGCTCGCACCACCGTACTATCCGATCCAGATCTGATTGATAGTCTGTTGCATCATCAATTGATTCAATCGTACAAAAGACTTTCATATCATCTGCAAAGAGCAACACCCGCGCATGCTGAACAACTCCGACTATATCGTTTATAAATTGGTTAAATTATAGAGGCCCCAAATGTGACCCCTGTGGAACGCCTGATACAGCATGTACTGCACGTGAGTAATCAGTCTTAACACGAACAAACTGTTTGCGATCAGATAAATAGCTGGCGCTGGTCTAAGGCAAATCCTTCGATACCGATTGTACGAAGTTTCGCGATAAGAATCTGATGGTTTACGCGGTCAAATGGCTTAACTAAATCTGTATAGACGGAGTCTATTTGTTTACCCGCACTCAGAGAATCCGTAATATAGTTCGTATAATACGCAAGGTTTGTTACTGTCGATCGCCCTTGGGAAACACCGTGTTACTTCTTGGCAATGAGACCCTCTGTTGCGAGTGTAAGTTTAGACATTACTATTGCCTCGAACATTTTCGGTATGGTATTGAGTATTGAGATCGGTCTATAGTTATTAATTAGGTTTTTATCCCAAGTTTTGTGAATCGGTGTAATCGAACTTATCTTCCATGAGGTCGGGAATAACCCGGTCGCCAAGGATCGAGAGAAAATCATATGTAGCGGAGTTGCTAGAGAGCAGCAACAGTGTTTCAGTAACGCCGGTGGGATACCATCAGCGCCAGGACCCGCGAGCACGTTAATCGTTGACATTTTATCAAATACTTCCGCTAGCGACACCGCGATTTCGGTATGCTGATTCGGAACGCGCGGCAACAGTGGCAAGAAACCCAAGTCGATGGTGTAGACCGCTTCAAAAAAATCCGCGAATAAATTCGCAATCTCGATTGACGTTGAGGCCGTAATATCATTAAGCAACATTTCATTCGGTATCAAGTTATCTCCGCGTCCAGAGTTTGCAAAGTTCCAAAATGCTTTAATATTCGTACAGATGTTCACTTGTATACGGTCGATATAATTCCGATGGCACTGATCCGATAATATTTTACAGCGCGCTCGAAGACTCGAGAACGCCTAATAATCTTCCGCCAAACGAGTCGATTTAAATTTTACGTGAACGAGCTTTTTAAGACCTACAGTACGTCTTAACTTGGCGGAAAACTATGTCGGAAAGTTCGAACTATAATTACGTTTCCACGGTGCATACAAATTAATTCCGTGCTTTATTATTGTTTCGAGTGTTTCCGCCGCTTCATCAAGTGACACATTTGATAAAATATTGTCCCATGCTACCATATTGAAAAATGTATTAAGTGATAAAATATCCTCCTTTTGAAAGTTAAACGATCCCACGAAATTACGCTTCTCAAAAGTCTCTAGCTTAGTCTCAATTGTTGCAATAATCGCCGGATGGTAAGTATCACATCTTAGCTAAGGCTCAGCCGCACGATCGACCTTGACGTAATTATTCGCGGAAAAAATTAAATCTAGTATATTCCCGTGCTCGTTTGCCACACCATTCCATTGACGAAGATGCAAACTAGCGTATTCGAAAGCTATACTAAATGCGGCTTGAGATTCGTTTGCTGTTAATGCCCCCGCTACATCCACAGACAAAACGTGGTCTTCATAGCTCCAGCTTGCGTGAGGTAGGTTGTAGTCTGCGTGCACGTGTAGCTGGGTAGTTGGATAGCTCACTGCTATCGTCCGAATATTTTCAGCGTGCACCTCGTATAATAGAGCTGCCGTAGCGGGAGGGAGGTACAGCGCGGTTACCAAATGATGAGACTCCCCGCTTGTGACGTAAACGAAGAGCTGTTCGATATAGTTGATTGGCGAGGGGATTAATCGGTTAGATAGTGAGCACGACACTGCTTTGAGGACGCCCCCACCGCGACTTGCCGCACTCGTATTTTCGTTTCTGTCGCTGCGATATATATGATACTCCGCGAGCCCGAGCTCAGCTGAGTGTATCCCACTCTCTAGCCACGTTTCTGTCAACACAATGATATCGTAATTTTCACTACTTGTAGCCACCGACGATGCTAAATTCACGAGTTTTGTTCTCAAGCCGCGAACGTTCTGATAACATATTAAGAGTTTTATCAGTTTTTTTTCACTAGCGACAATGATCCACTTTTAACTACTTTTGGAGCACCACGGATGCACTTGATCGTTAGGTCACTTTCACCGTTTCTCTTGCGGTCCTCGAGCTCACTTCTTGCTGCGGCTAGTAGTTCCCTCTGGCCTGATGTTTGGTCGTTTCTAGCTTGTATTTGCTGATCAGCTATCTTGGGCCTCGAACGATTCTTTAATACGTGGATTGGGTCAGAGCGCGAGTTCAGTGATACGAGTAACGGACGTACGTTCCGACGGCTCGAAGTCGCGGAACTCGAGCTTGTTCCGGCAGCTGGACCGCTCGCCGATCCAAGCCTAACTACACGGATTGAGTCACTATTTACTCCATTGCGAGTGAGCATCACTTGCACCTGGGCAAGACCTTGATCCTCGGCTTCGGGAACGTCAAAGAGAATTATATTCGAAGACCTTTTGATACGATCGTCGAGTTCAGCAATAATCTCGTCCTTAGTCATGCCCTTCTGCTTCAATTCCTCGATATCTGACTGTGCAGTTGTAGGAGACTTTCCCCCACGGATTCGCGTACTTTAAGCAACGAAGGGATGGGTATGAATAAACGTTATCGTCACTTGATTATAACAAATAATAATTTATTAGAGAAAAAAGCGTTTGTAGCCCCAAGACCTCCGCTCGCTTCGCAGTCTCTAGCGAACTGCTTTCTTCGCGCCCTTGTCTTCGGGCGGTAGACCGTCACGCTTGACGATCCATCAATCCGGAAGCTTAGCGTAATCGGCAGCTCCGACGTTCGCGCAAAATTTTACAAAATCGCCTACAGTCGGCCAGCCTGACATTATGGCCGTCCCGGCCATATCGAACCAAAGATTTTCTTTACATCTCAAGCAAAACTCAAACACACACACAAAAAATTACATTGCTGTTTTTCTTTTCACAAAGTATAAATTAATATCAAACTTACAATATAGTTTTAAGGCATACTCCTTATTCGCGAGGATATGGTTTCATCTGATCGACGGCAACCACACCATGGTAAGGCAACTGTGTGACCTGAAAGCCCTCTATATCGTTTACTACGTAGCGGTCGGAATCCAATACTTTTGTTACTACGTACGGGCCTTTATATTTCGGTATCAACTTCTTATTACTGCCGAAGTATCAATATTGCGAATCATAACGTAATCGCCGTCACTATAACGTTTCGCTTCTTTATGCTTTTGATTGTAGTAACGCTCGTTTTCTTTTTGGCTTTTATTGATTTTCTGCGAGGCGGATTCTCTTATCGCTACCAAATCTCGCTCATCGTTCGCATACGATTCGAGGATTAGTCGAAGACTATCGTTTATTTCGTTTCGTTGATCGATTCCGAACAACAATTTACTCGGCGTTTCTCCCGTTGATCGACATACAGTGTTATTAATCGCATACTCGACTTTATTCAGAACTTGATCCCATTTACTCGGATCATCGCACAATTTCGCGATCATCGGTGTCATTACGCGATTGAATCGTTCTACTTGGCCGTTTGCGCGTGGTGTAGCAACAGCAACCAGAACGTGTTGAATACACTCACTATTTGTAAACGCCTTAAACTTATCTGAGGTGAACGCGGTCCCTCGATCACTAACTATTCGTCGCGGTTTACTATACGTCTGACAATAGCTCCGGAGATGTTTAATCGTTTCTTACGAGGTCGTCGATTTACAAGCGTATAATTTTATGAACTTTGTACATCCATCGACGATTGAAAGAATATGTCTGTATCCACGACCAGTTTTCTCGAAGGGGCCACAATGATCGATATGGATCGTTTCGAACGGCAAATTTCCTTCCGGTATGCTATGCAGCTGGCCTTCCTTTTTCCCACTCGGAGGAGAAAACTCTATACAGCGCAAACAATTCGTAATATATTCCTTTACTTTCGCTCTCAAGCGCGGAAACCAGTAAACTTTACTAATATTGTCAACGACTTTATCAACTCCGACGTGACCGACGTCATCGTGACATGTACGGATTACATTATTTTCCATCGATGAGGGTAGGTAAAACAATAATTTTTTATTTTTATCCTTTCGGTAAACGAGACCATCGCGTAGCTCGTAGTATTTATCTTCCGCGCCGTCCAATCGATCGCGGATTTTCAAAATATCAACATCGCGGTCTTGTTGGATCGACAATGTTTGTTCGAATGTGTTTGCCTCCAGAATAAAAATGCTGTGGCAACGACTTAACGCATCTACATGACCCGTACGCATACCGGGTCGATGTACGATTTCGTACGTGTATTGTTCCAAGAACATAGCACAATGATAAATTCGCAGGTTAACAGTTTGTCGACTTAGTGTGAGGCGGAAACTGTCACAATCGATGACGACTTTAAACGGTATCCCGGCGAGATAAATTTGAAATCGTTTAGTCGCGTAAACCACGGCGAGATACTCGAGTTCAAAGCTGTGGTATTTCGATTTTGCGTCCGTCGTTCGTTTACTAAAATAAAATACAGGACGAATCACGTTATCGGTCTGTTTTTGCAGCAAAATTGCGCCGAAGCCGCTCGCACTCGCATCGCAATGCAACTCTGTTTCGAGATTCGGCGAATAAATCGCTAATATCGGCTGTGAAGACAGCAGTTCATTTAACTTTTCGACAACCCGATGTTCTTCCGGTCCGAACTTAAACGGAATGTCTTTCTTTATCAGATCATATAGCGGTTTAGCTAGCACCGAGAAATTCGGAATGAAACGACGAAAATAACTAGCTAGACTTACAAATCGGTGGACTTCTTTAGTGTTTCGCGGTACCGGATAATTAGTCACGGAGTCGATGTTTTGCGTACTCGGCCGTATGCCGTGCTCATTAATCAAATATCCGAGATACGTGATCTCCCTTTGTATAAAAAAACATTTATCGAGTCTGAATTGTAATCGATATCGTCTCGCTATTTCAAATACTTCTTTCAAAATGCTCAAGTGCTCATCTATACTTTCGGTAGCGATCAAAATGTCGTCAAGATATAGCAAAATCTTTTTTTCTCGAATAAGTTTCTCAAAAGTTTCGTTAACGAACCTTTGGAAAACGCGCGGTGCATTCGTCAACCCAAACGGCATACGCAGAAATTCGAATTGTCCAAGCGGTGTCACGAAAGACGTGTATTTTACTGAACACTCGGCCATTTTCACGTGATAAAATCCATTTTTCAGATCCAAACTACTGAAATATTTTTTATCTTTCAACCGATCAATATGATCGTCTATCAACGGTGTCGGAAAATTGTCATTTACCGTGATTTTGTTTAGCTCGCGAAAATCAACGCATAGTCGCGATTCGCCATTCTTTTTCCGCACGAGAACGATCGGACTCGCGTACGGCGATTTACTCGGTCTAATCGTACCTGATTCCAAAAGATCATCAAGAATTACTCGCAATTTCCCTTTGTCGGAATACGTTAGTCTCCTAGGTCGGAAAGTAATCGGTTGCTCGTTTTTTAATGAGATTTTCATTTCCGGTTCTGGTTCTTTCGCGTCTGCATCCCATTTAGCAACGTACTCACTATCGTATAATTCGCGTGCTCTTTTCGCTATTCCCGGATCGATATTCGGATTGATATTGAGTTCCTCATTAACTTTGACCGGAGTTTCGAGATACTCTATTCGCATAATCTCAGAGATAAAGTTAGCTTCGACCGACGCGACGCTACTTTTTTTTATTTTTATCGTATGACTCAACTCAATTTTTATTAACGGATTTCGTGTAAAATCTCGTCCAAGCAAAACTGCGCACGACATTGTTTCGTGAAAGTACCCAAAACGTGAACGGGAGATTTATTTATCCCTCGAAAATTCTCACCATTAGGTGGTACAGGCTCACGCAACTTCGCTGGTACGTACTCGCTTTGAATAAGACTTACGGGAGACCCCGGGTCGACTACCGCCACTACTGAGAGACTTTGATTATCACCTTCCTTTACCGGGCCTGGAAATTTGAGTCTCACAAAATACGGATCACTAATATCTATCGGCTCGATGAGATTTGTTGCCTTCGCCGTTGCAGACGCGGACTTCTTCGATTCTTCTTCGGTGCAATCCTTCTGCAGATGATCTTTCGAACCGCATCGGAAACACGATCCTTTCTGTTTCTTCGGTTGTGGACACGCAGGAGCAAGATGCCCTTTTTCGTTGCAGTTATAACATTTAACTGATCTCTGTTTCGTTGACGACTTCTCGTTCGACGACGTGGAACCTCCTTTGGACGACGATGAATTCCTTTCCTTCGACGCTTTCTCGTCTCTACCACCCTTTGGCTCTTGATCGTTCGATTTTCTAAACTCGCGATCAGCGGACTTCTTCGATTGCAGCGACACTTGTCTGAACGATTCCAGTAATGCCGCGTGAGTGTCGAATCGTATAATGCGTGTCTGGTCGCGTAGATTTCGATCAGATATACCGTCGACGAGGTAATCGATAATTTCATCGTCATCGATCGGCACACGGTTCGCCATGATTAATTTGTCATGGTAATATTCGGTAAACGATTCACCTGGATTCCAAATTCTCTGTTCGAACTCCTTCCGCAGTGTCATTTTCGATTGACGTAGATCGAACATCCCCTTCATTGTTGTCAGCAGGTTTTCGATGCTCTGCGTAAGATGGTCCGGTTTAGAATGAAACCATTCGAGAGCACGCCCTTTTAACTTTGAACTGATTAAAATTCTCGTCGCGCTATCGTCCAAGGCATACGTTATTCGCAATAGACGTATTTGTTTCTCCCACTTCCAAAATGTACCTTCACTACCGTCGAAATCGCTCAATAAATCGCGAACGACTCTCACATTTTCGATTATAGAGATACCACTACGTCTACCCCCACCGTCACTCGATCGGTCTGTACCTCGGCTATCCGCACGCTCTCGTCTCATCAGCTCGCGTTCGCGTTGGAGAAGGGCCCTCTCTTGTCATAATAGCTCATTCTCTCATCGCACGAAATCATTTTCCCACGCGGGATTCACGATAGGATCGACTATATTCTCCCCACCTCGATTTCCATCCCCACCTGCAGCGTCGTCCTCCGGCAAGTGTTGCTCGACGAATGCCTCGACATTTTGCATCCGATTGACACGCTCCTCGTTCAGAGTTGCCCATATATTCGGATCGTAATTCGTCAACCGATTTACCAATTCGGTTTTATTACCGACCGACGTCAGATTTTTTTCCCGCAGGATTTCCTTGAGCTCGGCGACCGTATATTTGTTCGGTTGTTTTTCCGCCATCGCGTACTTTGTTGTTACACCCGACTCGCGCCGACACGCGCTCTCTCGCACTCAGCGTCCTCACTGTTTATAGTCGTGACCCCGCACACAGCGACGGTTATCGCGCTCTATTCTCGCACTCAGAGACGTTTACTACGCGCACTCACTCGCACTCAGCGAGGAGCGTCAGAAACAAAGAATCGCGTCGTATTACCGACACACAGCTTCGATAATTCGACGGTACGTACAGACACACAGTCGATACGTATTTTCGTACACACAGCTCGAATATTCGCGGCACACAACGCGAAATATTAATCGATTCACTCGATGTAGAATTTACTTTTATATTCGGTCCCGCGTATCACACGCGTACCATGAATTCACGACGAATCTACGGTGAATCTACGGTAAATCCCACTTCTGAAAGTTGTAGGAGACTTTCCCCCACGAATTCGCGTACTTTAAGCAACGAAGGGATGGGTATGAATAAACGTTATCGTCACTTGATTACAACAAATAATAATTTATTAGAGAAAAAAGCGTTTGTAGCCCCAAGACCTCCGCTCGCTTCGCAGTCTGTAGCGAACTGCTTTCTTCGGGCCCTTGTCTTCGGGTAGACCGTCACGCTTGACGATTCACCAATCCGCAAGCTTAGCGTAGTCGGCAGCTCCGACGTTCGCGCAAAATTTAAAAAAATCGCCTACACAGTCATTACAGCCTCCTCGAGCGACTCGATTTTTTTGCCAGTTTGGTCCATGCGTGCAAGCAAGTTTGCCGAGTTATTTTTCACAGACGTACGTAAACGTTTTTGCTCCTCGACAACTGCGCTAACCGACTGGCTTAATTCGTCTTGTTTTCGTTGAAACCTATCATAGATCTCATCTTGTTTATTATGAAACTCCTTGAAGAAGCCAGCCAGCACCGACTGAAGCACTGCCTGTATAACGGGGCCGAATTGATCCTGGTTTACCGGTTGTGTGGTTCCCGTCGGTGTCGAAGGGCGAGAGCTACAGCAGCGAGAGAATCCGCCGTTCGCGAGCACTCGAAGTCGAGCTTGATCGGCGCACGACGAGTGGTACGGGGCATTGCATCTCGGACAGAAAACTGGCTCCCGAAGGGGCGCCTTTGTGCAGCCCCTGCACATTAACGACATTTGAACCGTTTAGTACTCGTTATACCACTTTTGTTCGTATTTATCTTCCAGTTGGCTAATTCGCTCAGTGTGCTGGTAAGTCAGTATACTTGCTGCTCGATCACCCGAATTAACTCGCGAGAGACACTGCGTGCGGTAAATGGGTACGCTCAACTGACACCAAATAATCAAGAAGCAACAAGGTTATGGATCCATCGATCACTCGTTAATCAGAATAACAGACTTTCTCTACCAGGAGTAGGAAATATTCATTCGCCGGATTATACTACCACGGTCAAGGTATCACTCCACTACCTCAGAGCAATAAAAGACACTGTTAATAATTCGGAATCTGATCAAATTGACGGAGTATATACTTTTACGTTATCTCTCTCTACTTATCGACCGAGATAATGGTCACTTCGAGGCTCGACAAGTTCATGGACTCCGACTAACGGCAATCTCGTGGAAACAACCGTAGCAGGTCTTGACCAAAATCTCCTTGGCCTTCGAAACGCGGTGGAACGAACAATAATAACAACGGTAGCAACGGGGCTAATAAAAACTCGAAGCTGTGTTACTATCATAATCGATAAGGTAACAATGCTCGCAACTGCCATCGTCCCTGTGCGTGGGAGGCTCGTGACGACAGTTCGGAAAACTAACGACGTCATCTCACGCTGAGATGGTAACCGACGACGCTCCAAAAATATGTTACCAGTGCCGGTGCGTTGGTCCCAATTTGGTGGATGAGTTACCGTTTCACGAAGGGGAAGATGTGAAATAATTTTCGTAAGAATTAAAAATTATTTATTCGCGGAACGGCGGGAATTGATGGTCGTAATTCGGGTCCCGTTGTTGCCGACCGGTTCTGATTTCTGTGATTCCCGAGTCGAGATAGCCCGGTCAAAGAAAGAGTACGATAGGTAAGGTAAAACAGTTTATTTCACCCCGAGTTATATGCGAAGAAATGGAAGATTATAAAGAGTGAAATAGGAACAGTTTTATTACGTAATGTTAAGAATTAAAATATTTACAAAGAGTTATTTGGATTGTTTATCGCGGCACGCGAAAACGAAGATTTTAGGGCCACCAGGGACGGTGGCGTTTTATCGCACCTGAGACGGTGGAATTTTATCGCGCCAGGGACGGTGGAGTAGATTGCTCGCGGAGCTAACAAAAGTTGTATACGCAGTTCGATCGGCGATCGTGCCTAGCGCTTCTCCTGAGGGGCGGAGATCCCCGATGCCACCAGAGATGGTGGCGTACGCAAAGAAACGGAGAAATGATAAGGGCAGACGAAATAACGAACATAAGTTTTTATACGAATAATGCGAAGAATTAAAAGCTGTACAGAGATTTATATATATGATTTATCGCGGTGCGCGAATACGAAAAGATTAAGCCACCAGGGACGGTGGCGTGTTATCCACCAGGGACGGTGGAGTCTGATCCACCAGGGACGGTGGATTGATTTTGCTCGCGGAGCTATCGAAAATTTGTACGCGGTTCGATAGGTGATCGGCACCTTCGCGTTCTCCTGAGGGGCGGAGATCCCCGTGCCACCAGAGACGGTGGCGTACGCCCTGAGTCGGCGTTGGGCTCGGCTTCTTATGGAAGTCGCGAGACCCTTTCGTTCGCGAGAAACTGTGGCGCTTTGAGCACACGTGCGCGTGCGCGCGTTTGGCCGAACGAGAAGCGACGAGAAGCCTTCCCCTACTGGCTTGGCGTGGCGCTTTTGTGATACTACGTTTTCTCTTTCTTCCGCCAAAAAAGTATTACGACGAACACGCGTATCTTTTCTTGTAACGAAATAAAATAAATATAAATCGTTTTTATGTATGTTATATCTGCGTAACAACGTCCAGTGTTTTCTTTCACCCTTGCGCAATAAAACTACAAAACTTTTGGCAAATCGCCACCTAGCGGCGGATAGAGGAACTATCCCCGTGGTGCCAGTGGCGCGAGATTTGAATAGCCGGTTTTCGCCGAACGAACGCGAATCGGTATAAAAATGCCAGTATTATGGCGGTATGCGATAATTAAAATATAAAGATAATGAAATTAATATTAATTACATGTTTTTGAGATACGCCGCGGACCGAACGAGCGGAAAACGACTATGTCGCAAATAGGCGGCGTACAACAAATATACCGTCTCATTATTCTTGACAACGAAACCGGTTTACGTTTTCTCATCGACACGGGAGCAGATATTTCGTTAATTCCGCGCGCGCGTTTTAGGAATATCGGTTCCACTCCGCCGTCTATTAAATTATATGCCGCGAATCGTATTGAGATCAATACGTACCGAGAAAGACTTGTTACATTAGATCTCAAACTTCGCTGTAAGTTCCCGTGGAAGCTCACTTTCGCCGATGTGGGTCGTTGCATTCTCGGTGCGGACTTTCTAGCACACTACAGACTCCTAGTCGATCTCGAGAACCAACGGCTTATCGACGAAACAACTAATTTGTCTTCGATCGGTATCGTTTCTTATGAAGCTTATTCGTCCGTTAATACTGTTGCAGCTAATTCACCGTTTCACTGTCTCCTGAGCGAAGTTCCAGCCATTAGTTCCAGTTCAACATCACATCGTCACCAAGGGAACTCCTATCGCTGAACCGGCTCGCCGCTTATCCGAAGAGAAACTCGCTGCTGCCAAAGCCGAGTTTGAGTTCATGATGTCTCAAGGGTTTGTTATCGCTCCGAAAGTCAATGGGCCAGTCCGCTGCATCTTGTTAAAAAGAAATCGGGTGAATGGAGACCTTGCGGTGACTATCGGAGACTGAAAAACATCACCGAACCTAACAGGTACCCGATTCCTCATCTAAACGATTTTTCTCACCGGCTCCACGACTGCAAAATTTTTTCAACGATCGATCTTACGCGTGCCTATAACCAAGTACCTGTTGCCCCGGAAGACCGTCCCAAAACGGCAGTTATTACTCCATTTGGGCTATTCCGGGGAATAGCCGGGTCATGACTTTTGGACTTTGCAACGCCGCGCAATCTTTCCAAAGATTTATGGATACGGTGACTCGAGATTTAGACTTTGTTTTTTGGTTACATAGACGATTTACGCATCGCTTCAAAGAATCTCGAAGAACACTCGCAACATTTAAGAGCTCTTTTTGAACGTTTACAAGAGTACGATCTGTCCATTAACGTCGCGAAGTGCGTGTTCGGTGTCGAATCGGTTCGCTTCCTCGGGCACGAGATCGATGAGGACGATACTCATCCTCTCCCTGACCGCGTCGCCGCGATATTAGACTATAAAAAACTAGAAAACATTTCCGAACTTCGTCGTTTTCTCGGTGTGATAAATTTTTATCGTCGATTCATCCGCTACGCTAATAGACCTTAAGCCGTGCTGAACGCCTATCTTGCTGGAGCAAAGAAAAACGAGTATCGACTCCGGAATCCGTAAAAGTTTTTTCCGATTGTAAAACTCAGCTCGCCAACGCTTCTCTTCTTGCGCATCTTATCGAGAATGTACCCTTCGTACTTCAGACGGATGCGTCTGATTCTGCAATGGGAGCCGGTCTTGAGCAATACTACGATGGAAAATGGGAAACGCTCGGGTTTTACTCCAAAAAGTTTTCTCCGACTCAAATGAATTATAGCTCGTACGACAGAGAGTTACTCGCTATATTCTCTAGTCTCAAATTCTTTCAGTTTATGATCGAGGGTCGTTCGCCTTCAATTAAAACTGATCATAAGCCTATCGTTTTTGCTTTCAAACAACGCAGCAGCAAAGCTTCTCCACGCCAACTTCGCCAACTGGATTTCATTGGCCAGTTCACGACAGACATCGTTCACGTTGGTGGGCCTGACAACATCGTAGCCTCTTCAAGGATTGAGATTATCGACATGCCTACGCTGTATTCGACCGACGAGCTCGCCGAAAAGCAATCTGCTGACATTGAACTTCAGAACCTGCTCTCACGACGCCGTTCGTTCTTATATTCCAAAATGTCTCAGGAAACGTGTCTTTGACGCGACTCACAGACTCTCACATCCCAGCGGTCGGACAACGAAATCTCTTATTCAGAAGATATTCGTTTGGCCCTCCATAAGGAAGGGTATTATCGAGTGGGCTCGTTCCTGTTTACCTTGTCAACGCAGTAACGTCTCGCGATATAATAAGAACATACCGGAACACATCCCGATACCGGATGTGCGCTTTGGTCATGTTCATATCGATATTGTTGGACCTTTGCCTCCGTCTCAAGCTTACAGATATTGTTTTACTGTCATAGATCGATTCACCAGGTGGCCAGAAGCCTTTCCAATCATCGACATCTCTGCTGAAAATATCGTGCACGCCTTCTTCTCGTGTTGGATTTCTCGATACGGTGCTCCTATCACTATCTCTTCGGACCGACGTTCGCAATTCGCGTCTTCACTTTTCAAGGCCCTCATTAAATTCGTGGGTTGCGAACGAATCCGGACGACATCCTATCATCTGGCATCGAACGGAACGGTTGAGAGATGGCACCGATCTATGAAAACTGCTATCATGTGTCACGAAACCACCGATTGGGTTAATACTCTTCCAATCGTTCTCCTCGGTCTGAGAACGTGTATTAAGGAGGATATTAAAACGACGTCTGCCGAGCTCGTTTTTGGTACTACACTACTTATCCCAGGTGAGTTTTTTGTCGACTACGAGGAGAACGATCCGCAACCGTGTTACGTTCCACAGCTCCGTTCGTATATGAGAGGCATACGACCCATTCCAACTGCGCATCACTCGAAACGAAGACCGTTCGTTCATAAAAACTTATTCGACTGTACACACGTTTTTGTCAAAAACAATGCGAAGAAATCGCTCGAACAGCCCTTCGAGGGGCCTTATCTAGTGATTCGCCATATTTCTAATTTGGTTTTTGAATTGTTAATCAACGACGAGTATGTTACAGTTTCTACTGAAAGATTAAAACCGGCCTTTCTAGAAACTAACGCTAGAAACCCAAACGATGAGATGGAAAACCGATCGAATTTTCAACTCTCGTCGCAGCCTGTGGCAACACCGACGTATTCCACATTGCCTGCAACATCCATGCATTCCGCGTCACCTACAACTCCGACGCATTCCGCGTTACCTGCAACATCGACGCATTCCGCGTTGTCTACATCATCGACCCATTCTGCGTTTCCTTCAACATCAACGCAATCAACGCAATTAACGCAATCATCGCATCGAGCAAGAATTTCAGTTCCTGTTGCTCCTCCCTCGCTTACTCTACGTCCTGATTTACCTCCGTGAACCTATCAGGGTTCGAAAAATAAAAAAACAGTGCATTTCACAACCTAAATCGGTTGCTAGAGGGGAGTGATGTAGAGACTGCATGCTTCATGCTTCGTCTTCAACGCTATTAAGCGTTTCCGTCGATTCTGGGCATTCATGCTTCGTCTTCAACGCTATTAAGCGTTTCCGCCGATTCTGAGCATTCATGCCTCGTCTTCAACGCTATTAAGCGTTTCCGTCTATTCTGGACATTTTCTGCTTCGTAGCCAATAAGCGCGAGACTTTGTCGTGTCGCCACAAGCTAAGCGTGGCGCTTTAATCGCTCTTTTCCGTCTTCTTCATGACTCTGTAAAAAGACATTAGTACTACTCGAGAATTCAGACTATCGACACCCCTTTACAGTGTCTTCAATCAATAAAGATATATTTTGTCATTTCATCTTCATTTAGTCTCGAGTACAAATTTATTTCTAACCGGCAGCCGAAAACTGAGAATAATACCCCTACAACGTAACACGTTTAGATACCTGGGTACCTCGGATAATCCCGGGGTAAAATAGAACGAAAGGAGAAAAATAAGAGAAACTAAGTAATAGACACAGAAAAATCCTGCCCCTGTATTAGAATGAATAAATAAAGAAATCGATATACCGACATTAATACATTTCGGGCTTCCAACCTTTTTTTTGCTCGAACCTCGAATTCCATAGATTTTAAGTAATAAATGTAACGGCTACCGTTACATTTGGCGCCCAACGTGGGGCTCGAGCAAAAAGAAAAGAACGATTTATAATAATAGAAAAAAAAGAAACGAAAACAAAATGTCGAAGAAGTCAATCGCTCAAGAGGTCGGAGAACTCGAAATGATGGAAGGAGAAGAGGAAGTTCGACGGAAGGGGAAGCCTTCGGAGACAAGAAATAAATCGCCACGAGGAGCACGCAGACATTATCCCGGAAACTCAGCAGAAGACACCATCAACTTAACAAATCTAACACTCACCTGGGAATCAACAACGGCGGATGGCATTCTCCGCGGAGAAGCATTACGAAATCGAAACGAGGTGAACAGGCTCTCAGCGATCCAAACACCCGCCGACGGCACGAGGGCAATGGAAGGAAACGACCCGAGAAACCCAGCTGATCAACATGTAGAGCTCAAAGACGTCATGGGGTTACTACACAAATGGACAGCAACCAGAAGAAGGAATTCAATGCGATCAAACAAGCCCAGCAACAGCTAAATGACACATGTATCTCCAGAGGGACAGTTCTCAGGGAAGGGCTGCGCCAAGAAATGGGAAAAGCGATCCAAGAAGCCGAGAAAAGAACACATCGACAGGTCACAATCAAACAAGAAATGATAAGGAAGGTTCAGGAACCGATAAACGTATATCATCGTGAACAAGCTATGCACCGGGTTAAATTAGACAAGTTAGCAGAAGAAATTGAGAACGGGCGTTTTATTTGGCCTTCCCTTGCCGCGGCCGGGGTTTTCGGCTGGCAAGGCTCATGGAATATTTTATTGTTGGGCGCCAACCAGTGATGACGTAAAATATTTTATTTAATATTTGAGGATCTCAGGTGGTTCCATTGGGGACCCAAATAAATTGTCAATGAATACAGAGAATCATTAATGATTGTGAATTTTACTTACGTCGACTATTCCTCGACAAAACCAAATTCCGGATGATCAAAGACGATATCCGAAGTATTCTCGGTATCTTGACGAATTAACGTATTCAACACCAACACAAAGTAATTGAAAATAATAATTTTAATTTGATGGAATAATTAATACAATGATCAACTGATATTCGACGACTATTCAATTTGACGATAAATAATAATTTGGCAACGATTATCGACGCCTCGAAGACCACTTCCTTGCTCAAGCGCAATCAATCGGGAAGTGCTTTTCGCTTGATTGCGGTGATAAGTTTACCCTGTTCTTTTTGGGGCTCGTGTGCCTGTTCGTCTAAATTCAGCGCTATGGTGATTGGCTGATATGTCGCGATAGAGTGCGTGATTCGACAAAGTGGGCTTCGACGCTAGAATACACATGATTATAATAATTGGTATGATCTCGAATGTTTCGACAGTACCAGTATTTCGATTATATATTATTTCGACTATACTCTATTCTAATGGCTAATGTCGGCATTCGAGGTGTCGATCGCGTTGAATGTTGTCAAGAGCGAACCTCCTGTCACAAAATAGAGGGGGCCGCGCGAACCTCTGCCCGAGGATACAAATTGGCGGACGAACACGACAAAAAGATTAAGAAAATTAGAACAAACACTGAACCACAGGCCACCAACCCTCATGGGGAGCTCGTTCTATTGAGAGTTAAAAGCAAGCAAAGCGTATGTTGCGGCACAAAAATCCAGATCATATAACGGAGACGGGAAGGAACGACCCATGAATTTCTTGAGGAGTCTACAAGACTACTGTGCGACAGCTGAAATCTAGGGGGTGGACTTTAAGGTTGTTGTGGGGCTAAGTCAAAATGCTACCATAGTTATAACATTTTACAGGAATGTATATTGTCCCTTTGTTGATCGCCTCGCGAAATTTGAGAACGATTGACAGCATAGTTTTTGAGAAAGAAAATTGCGAACCTGCCGTCTTCCATGCACCATACGCATGGGTCTTGTGGAGAATTCCCGAACCTTCGCCGTATTTAAGTAATATCGTCTATAAAAATACTACCACGTATATGAAAAACTATGTACCGATAGAATAATGGCCGCATTAACGTTTGGCACCTGGGGCGTGGAGATTTACAGCACCGTTAAATAATTATTCAATCGATACTACGGGGTATCGGCCGAAAATTTCGCACATCAGAGAATGAGGGAACGAAACACGGCAACGTTGCGGTCGACCTATACGCTCCCCACCTTACCGACATACCCTTTCGTCAACGATCAACATTGCCCATATAAATAAAGATATATGAAGGACTCAGTCAAAATCATATTTGCGAATAATGATATTTCTTAGTAATAATTGAAGGACGGATTACGATAATTAATCTAATAATAAATAGCTTTACTCGTTAAGTTTTCATTTATACTTTTCTTATTTTTTAACCGTGGCGTAAACTTTTTTATACGCGTAAAATTTCACAAAACTTTATAACTTTAAATAAAATTTAACAATTGTAATAAAACTATTCGTTACGTCCTTTACTCGACGCTTATTTGGCGCTCAACAGTTATAAAATCCATATATTCGTCTATAAAATCGACTAGTTTATTGGTCACGGCGCAGCTTTTCGTAACTCTGGGGATTCCGTCGACAAGATCGGCTAAGAGTGAGCGAATATCGTCAACTCTGTTAGACGTGTAAGCATCAATTATCGAATTGAAAGAAACGCCAGTAAGCCCCATTTTTTTATCAATCCGTCTGACACAACTTCGCGGAGAGGAATCAAAATATTAGTGATGTTTCGCATTTGCTTCGATGCAGCATCTTTCGCAATCGTCGATTCGAACGTCGTCATCTTTGAAATGAGAAGCTCATTACTAATTTTCAAGCGATGCGCGAGCATTTGGAGAACCTCAACATCTCGCAACGCATTATGAACTCCGTCATCCGAAACGTTTAGAAATTCGGCTGCCAAATCCGTTTGTTTACAACGATCTCTTCGATTCAGTAGCTGCCGAACGATCGGAAGAGTGTCTGCGAAACCCGCAATGACGCCTTTAAATTTAACCATCATCGACGTTTGATTGATCGCGTTAATAAGACGAACGCTGTCGAAAGAACCATTGTGTGCAGCGAGCACACATCGTTTATTTCTCGTCGTTAAAAACTCTGAAAACATCTCCAACGCGATACGGAGCGGATACGATGTAACTCTCACACCGTTCAGGAAGAGTTCCTTGTTAATTTTTACGAAATCGTTGACGGTCGATGCGGCGAGAGGAATAGGCTGTCTCGGGAGCACGTAGACGCTAAGCGATTCATTGTCGCAGCGAGCTCCGATCTGCAATATTTCGGTAATCTTTGACAAGCCTGCTGTCTCCAAGTCGTAGAATACGATCTCGAAAGTGAGTGAATCGTTTGTAGATAAGTGTGAAGAATCCGGTAGTGATTGATCTTCTATCTCATCGCTGTTGGGAGGTGACCGTGTACAAGAATCTAGGAGACCCATACCGGCTTCGTACGTAACGCCTTCCGTAGTCTCTATTCTCGTTTGCAATAACGCTCGATGCTGTTTTAGAATGTTTCGTCGGCTTTTGAATTCACGACTCTGAATCTGCGTAGCGCGACTTTCAGCATATCTCGTAACCGTATCAATATATTTCGCCGTATTTTCTCCAGACGATATTCCCAAAACGCCTGTTACTTTGTCGATATAGGATTCTCCCATATTCTTGTTGGCAACGGTGGTAGCAAATCGATAGTCGGCGGAACCGCTGGTACTATAGGACCGCTATTTCGGCGCTTTGCTAGCCATCATTGCGTTCAAGTTTTGGTTAGGATTGCTCGATGCACCGTGCGCAAATTTATCGGAGTTGTCAGCCAACTTATCGAATATAATAATAAGATTTTTCAATAGCTTTTCATCGCTGAAACCGTCGGGAATCGTGCTATGTTCATAATTTTCTTTATCTCGTTTCCATCCGCACCAATCTCCGCAATTTCCGTGATTGTTGAATGCGTGATGAGGAATTTGTCGAATCGCAACGGCTAGCGCCGTACTGTCCCCCTTATTTTGTGCAACTGCGTATGCAAAGCACTTATGCAGATATGCTATTGCGATGGACGTTAATTTCTTGTGGTCTTTTTGGATGTTATATAATTTTTTTGTCACACGTTTCGAAGTGTGATTGATGTCGGACATCTTCACGATCGGATGGTCACTTGAACTACGTATTCGAGCGATTGTAGAGCTGTCGTCATCGCCGATAAATACCCCAATCTCGCAGTTCGAGCTTTTCAAAATTTCACTCTTATTAACGATTCTTATTCGTTCGCCAGATGGTTTTCCATATTCTTCGCACTACCTGCGTAGTTCGACCTGCAGTCGTGATCTTCTGATGAGTCGCCAAGATCGCACTTTCGGCATTTTCGATTTTGTGTGCCGTAATCTAGAACTTTTTTGGTGTTGTAACCAATCCAAGCTCCGTAGCCATTGAGGCTGTCGTAGGATCGTCCGGTTCCTCTCTTACTCCATCCCATGTCGTATGACGCTATCAATCGAACAATGGTTTCCGGAGTAATGGATTTTCCGTCGGCAAAATGAAGCCTGTCTGCAATTCCGTCGGCCTATAAACAATTGTCAAAAATCCGCGAATAGTTTCCAGTCCCATGCAACTTCAGCTGGTGATGTTGGGTCAGAAAAATGATCGCATTGTATATTCTGTATTCTTTTTATTGTATATAACGTATTAATTGTATATATATTGAATTCTTGTTGTCGTATGTACATAACTTTTTTTTGTATATATTGTATATTTTTTTATTGTAAATGTTTTTTATTGATATATTTTTAAAAATCTCAAGTTACGAAGCGCTATTCAATTATCAATTATCGTCGACGTTATTTGATATTTCAGATGCGAATGAAAATATAATTATAATAACGATGGCCTGCCGTCAATTCTTTACATGATCGCGTCAGTATATACGAAGTAGAAGTGATTATTTCTTTCCCACGAACAAGTTCATACTAAATATTCTGTGTTTTGGAAAAAAATTAAAAATATAAATACATGATTTCAGTACGTATGAGCCGCGAATTACAACTGTGATATTATCAGCCATAAAACCAATTTCGGTTATCATATAGATTTTGAAAATGCATCAAAGGCTGGTGCATGTTACGTAGAGTGTAGAACGTAGTATATTTACAGCATCATCTCAAGCTCCTTCACATTCGCAATCGTCATCGCTCTTTCGGAAAGTGTTGCAAGTCGGCAAGATTCCTTTGGCACTGTCTCGACGGACGATCCAACTTCTTGTTCGTGTCGTTTGAATAAATGAGGGTCCAGTGATGGGATATTTAGGCACGCCTACAAGTATATAGTTAGATTATAGTTACATATTAATGATTTATTCCTCTATTAACTAGCATATAAGATATACAAAGTTTATCATACTCACCGAGGGCAACCTTTGAGTTGACATCGTAAAGCTTCCTTTTTTTCACGTGGTCTCCGCTGGTCGGTACGAGGTTGACAAGGAGGCAATTTTTGCAACGTACGTGGAACACAGAGGCCAATCCACTCCTATTTTCCTTTTCGATATTCACCAAGGATAATGAATGTGCACAACATATGCATCGTATGCGGTTCACCAGAGCATTCATATCGACGATTCGACATCCTTCAATATTCGACGTAGAAAACGGCGATTCGTCTGTAGCCGAACCGGACTCATTCTCACTTTTTTTTTCTCTTTTTGCCACATTCGACTTGAGCACACCGTTTCTTAAAAACTGCTTCAGTGCAAACTTTTCCTTTCCAGCGAAAAATCTTTTGACTCGGACCGGCGTTCATCTTCGCGGAAATACGATATCGTTCGAGTTTCGATACACGGTTGAGCGTGAGGTTATGTGGTAAACACGGCGCGGCATTGCTGCCAAGCTAACGATTACCGCGTATTTTCCGACGTTGCCCAGTTGTGTCGACGAATTAATATAATGAAAAACAATGATAAAAAATTACGGAAACGCTGCATGAGAGCACAAATAGTTGATAAAAACGTATTTTAATCGATATCTGTGAGAAAATCGTAAAAAAAAAAATTTTAAGATTACGATTTTTTTTACTTTTTACGAGTGGCAACAGTCAGTCGGCCCAATGCATAAGCATAGGAGACTCCCCTCGTAACATACCCCGCCAGCTAAGCCCTACAATAACCTTAAATGCCTCATTGACAGGTCCCCCAAAAAAACCGCAAATGACTGGTGGCACATCGTTGAAAGCGACGTAACAAACATGCGAGAATTTGCAGAAGCATTCCAGCTATGATACTGGAACCGAGATATGCAAGATAAAGTGAAGAAAAATCTTGAGTTCGGTACCTACTACCTTGAGAACCAGCGACTGACGCGAGCAGAGTACGCAACGCGAGTCATGGGAAATGTCCGGGACCCGACAGAAAAGATTTCGGATACTGAAACGATAAGAAGACTATCCAAACACTTCGACGAATCAACCCACACGGCAATTACTCGTAAAGAACATTACGGAAGTCGGAGAATTACTGGAACTTCTCGAAATCACCAATGGTGCAGGATCCGTAAATCGACGGCAAAACTGCCAAAAAGGGAATAACAACCCTGAGAGATACATGGACAACGGAGGACAAACGTCGCAACAAAATCCACAAACCACGAACGGACAACAATACACCCATAAGAACAACCACAACCCACAGAAACAGGGTTATAGGCAATGGCACGGAAACCTGCCCCCACAGCAATGGAATGCGGTGGTCCACCGCAACCAACTCCACAGTGGCAAAACACGGGAACCACCCAGCGGTAGGGGCTAGGTGGAACGGATCAAACAACACCCAGTCCTGAAAACAAACAAAACGGTGCAACATGTAACCAGGGGAACATCAATGCGCATAAAACCTGGCAAAACGTGGAAGCAATCCCTCAATTTGAAGCCCAATGCTCAAACATTAATGGAAACCCATCCAATTCGGGAAACGCATAGCCGTTGCGCCCGTAACAGAAAAACCCGACCAACAACGCGCAACGGAAGAGACGATAAATAAAGCAAAGGAGATCGCGACAGAATACAAAAGGATAAGGCGGACTACGAAGAAGGCAAAGAAAGAAGCGGCAAAAGAAACTGAAGCATCGGAAGCAAGCAGCAGCGAAGAATCGGGGGAACAAACATTCGAAGTGTCAGAAAAAGCTTTAATAAGCGACGACTTCAAAGGGAAGCCAATCCTGATGGATTTATGCACCATCAAGACAAGCAAAAAGGTAGAAAACAAAGGAACTACAAACTATAGGGAGCCTCTTCATAAGGAGATATGCACTATCAAAAAGGGAAAACAGGGATGACAAGAAGAAGACGAAACGACACGACTAAGGATGATATATAGTGAGACGGTGTCTCCGGTCCCCGAGGACACCACACGTTCTCGAAACTTCCGCGAGATATCGCATTCTAATTATTTTCTCAATAACGAAGTATCCGCGGTTAATTGCCGAGGTGGCCGCGAGATTTCGCATTTGTAATGTTTTCTCGTAAACGAAAGGGCACCTGGATGCATGTAAAAAGGCGAGCGCGAACAGAATCGCCATCAGTTCCACCGGCGACGGTGAGCTGATCACTTTTCCTCTACCTTCGGGTCCGAAGAGCCTTCGGTGACGTTGGCTCTACGAGTACTCTATCCTCCCGAACCAGTCAACGCCAGTAGGGAACCGCGATAGGATAGGTAACTCGGATGAGAGCGAGCCGGAAGCGAGTCGCGGATCGACGACGTGGTGACACTGTCGATTCACGGTCTCGTGGAAGCCGGACTCTTTGAAGAGGGCCCTGCTCTACGAGTACCGGGATGACATGGGGTACCTCGTAGGCACGGCAGAATTGCTTTCGTTAATTCATTCACGGTTAAATGTAGATTCACACGCGTTTAATCTAAAAATTAAAATCAACGTTCTTCATGTCGAGAAGCGTAGCTCGGTCGGTAAAAACTTGTAAAAAGTAAAATTTATTGTTTTTCATTGAAATTTCGGTAAAGTCGGTTTCCAATTATTCCTCACTGGATCAATTGAGAAATTAAGGGTAAAAAATTCATAAAATCTTTCTGATTCACAATTTACCGACATTCTGTCGGTAAATTCTAGTTCTTTCGTTTCTTTTGAGTAAAGTCGAATTTTTAAGTTTAGAATTCTGTCCGTTCAAAGAATTGAGGGGAGAATTCGTATTTTTCGAGATATTTTTAGTTCTTTCAGCGCCATGAGCGAAAACTAATGAACTAACATTAAATTGTTTGATAATTACATTTTGACGACAAAACCAGTGTGTTTCACTATAAGTTTCGAGCGACGAATAAGGTAAGCGTCGCTATTATAAGTCTCTGAATTTTGTATTGGTATTTTATGTGTGTTTTTTTTATAAAAAATTATTAATTACCGAGTCGACAACGTCTAATGATTTTTCGCTCGCCCCGAAATCCTAACGCGATCCTTGAAACCGAGTGCGAGGCATTGGTAAAAAAGGTAACCGTTACAATAGTGAGGAGGAAAAAATCAACAGCTTCCCAAAAGTACACACAATCTTCGGAAACCCACAAGAATTCCTGCCCGAAGAGCACGACACGGAGGAGAGCAAATGGCACGACGATGTGCACCCCATGTGTCCAGAAATACCAATCCGACTAGAGGAAGTAGTCACGGAAACACTTATCCATAGTGGCAGTGAAGTGTCATGCATCTCGCTGCAGTTCTACATCAAGTACAAAGAATACTTTGCAAACTGTCCAAAATAACCCGTCACAGCGACAAGTGTAGTAGGAGCTTTCGGCGGCGGATCAGGAAGGCTAACACAACAAACATTAGTAAACGCTGAAGCATACGGCATGTGTGCCAATCTGCCAATCCAATTATTAATCATACCTTGCTTACTTAGGCCAGTACTATTAGGAATAGTTGCAAGGTTAAAATTCAAAATTGACGCCGACACGAACGAAAGAGTCATTCGAGTAAAACAACGGGTCGTCTCCCGACTAATTCGGAGACATTGGCACCTAGAAGATAAAGAACTAGCAAAAGAAAGAAGAATCCCCAGCAAACCAGATCGTGAAGGAAGAGCGGAGATCAGCAACATCCAAAATCCACAAGACGATTTATAAGAAAGCGAAGTCGATCAAAATCTGGCAATGTGCAAAGACGTAACCCCGAGGTCCTGGCAAACTTTAAGAAACTAGTCTACGAGTACCGCGATATCTTCAGGAAGAAGCCCGGCAGGATGCAGGCGTATGAACACCATTTGGTTTTAAAGAATCCACAGCCATATGTACACCGATCATACCCAGTGCCAATGCGATATCGAGAAAAAGTCAGCGAAGAAATTCAAAAGATGATGAATCACGGAATTATCCAAAGGTCGACGAGCCAATTTATCAACCCATTGGTCTCAGTAATTAAACCTAACGGGTCGGTACGACTATGGCTAGATGCACGATAACTCAACAGGTTCCTGGAAGATGACCACGATACGGTTTTACCAACAGAAGAAATCTTCCAGAAACGCGGAGGCGGAAAAGTCATGACAACCCTCGATCTAACGAGTAGGTTCTGGCTTTTCACGCTGCCGTCTATGCCACGGGGTGTCCTCCTCCTGCCGGTCATCAGGGACATGCGTGTCCAGAAGGCCGCTGGCGGTCTCTCGCATATCCATGGTGGAACATCCGTCAAGCCGGATCGTGCTTAGCACTTTCTCAATTCGAAGTTTGTCCGCCTGGTGCTTATAGACGAAGCCCCAGGGCTCCGAATTCCCGTACGACGTGATGAATTTCCTCCAGCTGTCGTGCTTTGCCTTCTTCACCTCACGGCTGTACTTTCGCAAAGAAGTGTGGTACTCTTGCTGTTTAACGAGGCGTTCGGGCTATGCTCTTTCCCTCTGGTATGCACGCGTGAGCCGGTATACTCTCTTCTTCATATTTGTAAGTTGGGCCGTCCACCACGGATTGGACTTTCTAAAGCAGACTTTTCGTGGCATCGGTGCAGGCTTCTGTAAGAACGCCCGTAAGAAGCTCTGCCATAATTTCGACATCTTTCGCTGAATCAAGTGCAAGTCCCTCCAGCCTAGCCCGTGAAAGAGCGGTCAGGATTTCAGCGAAACGATCACAATCGGCACGACGAGTGTTGAACCGTTCGAGACCGCATCCCTGATTTCCTACTGCGGCCTTTGGTACTTGCAGCTCGGAACAAACATTCCATTCGTTGACGAAGCAGGACATGGATGGAGTTTCCAAGGTGACGTCAATCCACGACTCACCTCTTGGGGTCCAGAACGTCGGCTGTTGCTCAGTGTCGTTGAAGATTTCCTGGCCGAAATCCTAAATGAGACGCTCGAGACGAGCTCTTCGCTCAATCGTCTCCTGACGTCCCCACAGGGACGATCTAGCTTTGGCATCTAACGGGATAAATACTCTCTTCCCCCTCAGCGCATGAAGCACCATCCCGAGGTGTCTGAGGTGCTCCTCGATATCGTCTCTGAACTGGAAATAGTGAGAGACGACGTAGAACGAGAAGCGGGACGCCGGCACTTCCGCACAAACACAGTGCGCCGTGCTGTGCTGCGAGATGAAGACCATTTTGAAGGTCGGATTGCAGACTGCTACGGAAGCCTAAGGCGCACCCCGCCGTTCAGCTGCAACCTGCACTGACGATCCTAGTCCGAAGAAGGTGTGCCTCTCGTCCGGCTTCTGGACATATGGTTCTTGCAACAGCAGGATGTCCAGTCGCTTTTGACGTATGAGGGAACGTATCTCACCTGTTACTGCTTCCGAACGCCTCATGTTCAGATGCAGTATCCTAATTCCCGTGGTACTGAAGGGGAGGGCAATGTTATTGGGGGCGCAAGGGACAGCGTCGTTTATTGGGGGTGGCGGGGGTCGCGTTCGCGGATCTATCCTGAGTAATGCTATGTGTCTGTACCACGTCGCGCCTATCGGTGTCTCTACGGACCTCGCGGGGTCCACAATTCGCGAATACCCGTGACTTTATCGCGTCGCACGTATCGATGACTATATGGACCTCGCGGGGTCCACAACTCGCGAATCTATCTGATTCTATCGCGTTCAGAAGTTCCGAGGACTCGGAAACGACCCTATCACACCTATCCAATACAACATTGACGGCACGAAGACCGAGAACACTACGCTAACATCTGAGGCTCGAACAGCCAACGCTACCCGTGGGCAAATGGTGCCAAACGAAGAGGCTCAGGAGTACACTCTATACAGTCGAGGCATTTCGGAGCCGCAACCTATGGAAGACAGGGAAGTTTTCGAGCACCCGCGAGAGAACGTGGAACACAAGATCGGAACGCCGAACGCCCGCAGTCCGAAGGTCGAAATGAACACCGAGAGCGGGTCCAAATTTGATACTGTTGTGAGGGAAAGAACCATATCAGATCAGAGTGCACGTGACGTAATAAATACTGCACCGAAAGTGGATCGAAAGGACATATCTATAAAATGTGTCGACGCAGAAGCGCAGCGGGGAACCGAGGGACAGCACGAAACCAAACCACATTGAAGCCGACGATGCATCGGAGGGGAACGAAGACGAAGACGAAGAAGCATCCGACGGCGGCCGTTTCAACAGCGATTTTTACTCCGTACAGGCCATTGACGGAGGCCAAAGTGAGCTGAAATAAAGTAAAATAATCGCACGCAAAATAATAAAGAAAAAAAAGTAAAATAATCGCACTGCATTTCGAGACAATTATCGTGAATAGTATACCGCTAAAGATGGAGGTAGAGTCTGGCGCTGTCGTCTCAGCTAGCTCGAAAGAATGGTACGAGAATTTTTTTTCTAGAACGCCGATAGAATTGTCAAAGATTGCATTACGCGCGTACGAGAAACAAAAATTACCGATTGTTGGGTACATCAAAGTTCAGGCCGAAATTGACGGTATCACAATAAGAGAAACATTGTACGTTGTTGAAGGAGGCGGTTAAATGATAATCGGTCGAAACTGATGCAAGAATTCGGGATGTGGCCACTATCACTTACAAATAAAGTAAACAAACCGAAATAAACAAATAAGCTCAACATTTTGGGAAGGAGTTTCTGGGGGTTTTCGAACCGGGGATCGGTAAGTTCACAAAAGGTAAAATAAAACTTAGTTTAATCGAAGATGCACGCCGTAAATTCTTGCAATCGAGAAAAATACCCTGGGCACTCCGCGATAAGGTCGAAAAAGAACAATCGAGTTTGAAAAGCCTTGACATCATTTCACCGGTCGAATTTCCGGATTGGGGGACACCGATCATGCCGGTGTTAACAAATGACGGCACGATTCGACTTTGCGGAGATTACAAAGTCACCTTGAATAAATATCTCGAAGTAGACAGATACCCGCTCCCTCGGGTGGAGGAGGTTTGGGAAATACTGCGCGGTGAGCAAATTTTCACAAAATTAGATTTATTCGAGGTTTACCAAAAGCTACCGTTATCGCGCGATACGCATAAACTGGTAGTCATTAGCACGCATATAGGCCTATTCAAGTATCACCGACTTCCATACGGGGTTTCTACAGGACCGAGATCTTTTCAGACAATAATGGCCTCACTATTGTTGGGTGTTCCGGGTACGATAGTATTTATTGACGATATTATACTATCAGCGCCGAGCGTAACAGAATATCTCAAAAGATCATGCGAGGTATTGGAACGATTGAACGACGCGGTACTCAGACTAAAGTTCGAGAAGTGTACATTTTTAGAAGATGATGTTTGTTACCTGGGTTACCTAATAAACAAAGAAGGCATCCGGCCACGAGAACAAATCAAGGGCGTAATAGACGCACCACGACCAAAAGACGTATCGGAATTGAGGAGTTTCGTGGGGTCAATACTAACTATTACGGGTGAATTATCAAAAGTATGGCGCACAAATTGAAGCCTGTCTTCGCGTGTTTGGAGAAAAATAATTTCGGGTGGGACGATAAATGCAATGCTGCATTCGAAGGCATAAAAAAAAGCTCGTTTCGGAACGAATCTTAATACACTTTGACCCCGAGAAACAAACAGTTCTCACTTGCGACGCGTCTCCTTACGGTATAAGCGCGATCTTAGCCCGTCGAGACGAATCGGAGTTCAATCGGCCCGTTTGCTTCGCTAGCCGCTGTCTCACGGCCGCGGAAAAAAATTATACACTCCTCGACAAACAGGGATCAGCAATTATATTTGGAGTACGGAAGTTTTTCGAATATTTATACGGATGCCGGTTCGTACTGTAAACCGAATCGGTGGCATTGGCGTGGATTTTCGATCCGGCGAAATCGGTTCCGGAGATTGCGGCAGCGAGACTGCAAAGATAGGCGTTATTTTTAGCGCCGTTTCACTACGAAATGAAACATATTCGGGGAACTAAGAATTACGCAGATTGGCTTAGTAGGTTGCCTCTGAAAGGCACGGAAGATAAAGCAAAAGAATTCGCGATTTTGCAACACATGGCGTAGACTAATCTAGACGTAGTTAAATTTCCCAAAAATTAAAAAAAAGGTACGCCAAGAACTGGAAAATACAGTTTACAAAAATTATTCAAAAAAATAAATTAAATAATACGGGCCAAGTTTAACAAAAAACATACTTCTATATGGCAATAACAATTGTCTTTTTGATGCAAAAAAAATTGTTGTAAATAATTGGCTTTCCAATGTTTGCAAGCATCACAATAAACCGCTAGCGGTGCGGTGCGCTGCGGTTGTAAGTTTAACTTCGTAAATCGTCGAAAAGAAAAATCTCGTGAATGGTACAGATTTGCGCTATGACTGAGCCACAAGTTGGTCAGTATAACGTTCGAAACGGACGAAATTTGTGTAAACGCAGAGTCTACTTATTACTCGAAATTTTGGGTCTGAATGTCAGTGTAACTGTGTGTGTCCCGAGCCCTCAATTGCGAGAGTTTTTATACCTTTTTTCTTAACGATATATGGTGGGGTGGAATATAACTATGGGAGTGTCTTTTCGTATATCGATTTCCCTATGATTTCGATGCAGTCACCAAGAAGATGAGGGAGGTGCTTTGAATCTATCCTTTTGATTGGGCCGAGGGTCCTTTTAGGCCCTTCTTCTAATCAAAACTCGCGTGTGTCGGGCCCACGCCGCAGGTGACGGAGTGGGGTATCAAGTGAAAAGGGCGCGAAACAAATCACGTACGCACCATTCCCCTCTTCTCGCTTTCCGTATTCCGAGAATTCGTTTATAGTTTCGGCGGAATGCAATGACTCCGAGGCAGGGTATTTCTTGGTAGAAAGCACTACACTTGAGCCTATTTATAGGATTGATCTCATCGATGCAACAAAGAAAACCGGTCTTATGGATTGGAGATGTTTTGCGCCGCGTACTCTATGTGCTGCTATGCGGATATGGATTTAATGTAAAAGTATCAATCTTTTAACTTATAATTTAAGTAATATTCGGTAAATATACGCAAAAAAGGTTTCTTATTAATTATAAGAGTTTTCATGAGAGTATACATTTCTCAGAATGGTTCTCGTTTGCCCTAATGAATAATGTAATGAATAAGTGTCTATTTCATTGTTCCTGGCCCTTAAATGAGTATTGGGTTTAAAAAAAACTCGGCAAATCTCCAACGAACTGCCAATTTTGACCTTCCGTGGGAGAATTCTCGGGGTTCGATCATCCTATGTGTTGTATGTGAAAAGAGATTGCATAATGATTCGAGTTTTTATGATTATCGTTAGGAGTGTATGGATTGCCTTTGACCTGAGGTTCGGAGTGTTTCTTTTGTGTGTCACCGGGGAGTCGAGCCCTCCTCCTGCATCTACGGTTGTTTCACCTTTCATACTGTTTTAAACTTATTACCTATGTATGCTTATTTCTATGAAAGGATAAACACAGGCGCATAGGAGAACAAATCTCGCACAAGAATATTTCTCATT
The DNA here is from genome assembly GCA_963971235.1 of Cryptus armator. Classification (NCBI taxonomy): domain Eukaryota; kingdom Metazoa; phylum Arthropoda; class Insecta; order Hymenoptera; family Ichneumonidae; genus Cryptus; species Cryptus armator. The sequence goes on along the minus strand of CAXARG010000111.1, from coordinate 1,588,216 downwards.
AACTTGTATATCGAATACATTATCGGCGTTGTGCCTTTGTTTTCGTTATTTGTTTTTTATTCGAGCGAACGCTGCTTATTATTCTGTATTCTTCAAAATTAAATTCTTTCCATTTCCACCGAGATCACCGATCGAAACCCCCTTTCCTTTCTGCTAAATCAGTGGAGCTTTGGTTCAACTATTCCACCGTTTGAAAGCGTGGTCGTTGCCGAGGATAATTTGTCGACCATTCTTGAGTGGCCCAGGGCATGAAACTTGAATCGACTGACCGTAAGCCCTTCCCTTTTCAAATGCTCTTTAGCCATGGTAAGGTAGATTTATCGGTCTATGGATCTATGGGGCCTTAGTCGATACAAGGTAATAGTAGAGCTCCGAGTTGACAACTAGTGGGTTCTGCGTTTAGTTTCTTTTTGGCGCTCCAGGGGAGAGCTCGGAGGAAGGGTCAGAGACCGCCTTTTCCGACCTCTACCCGAAGCCCCCTGGGCCTGTTTTATCTAGGCCTGTTGCCGTCAGTAGACATCAGTACGTCTATGGATTTCAAGATGGCGGCTAGCGCCGGTGGAGGGGGACCCTAGAAATCGGTACCTCTACGGATTTTCAATATGGCTGCGATGGCCGGGTTGCTGTCGCGTCGGTCCGCTGCGGGTCTCCTCTCTCTCTCTCTCGCTGTTCTCCCCTCTCCCTCGGCTACGGTGAGGCCCTAGGCTGCTTCTCGAGCCGCTCGACGGCGGGAATGGGAGGGAATGGTGTGGGAATGGGAGATGTTGCTCCGTCGACGTTGCGTCAGGAGTGAATGTATTTCGCCGTCTTGCGTTCGAAGCGCCAGGGCCTTGGAATGGAGGGAGTGAGAACTACGATATACACGAGTGAGCCGAAGGTCGCCGATCCTGCGCTCCGTATGTTCGCGTTGCATCGCATGCCACGAGATCTTGCGTAATACCTTGTGCTAGCTAGGTTGATGGCGCGGGCGAAGGTGATGGAATCGTTCGAAGCCCACCCTTCAGCAATGCTTTTTAAATTATTTCAGAGAAATATCCAGCAAAATTATTTTATTTTTTGAAAATTTTCTGAATTTTTAAAGAAAAATAAATCGCGTAAAAGGAGAAGGTAGGTGAAACAAAAAAATTTTACAATAATGATTTTTTTTATTCTTAAATCTAGATGTACATTTTTTTTACTTAAACTTTAATATATATATATATATATTGAGACGGTATTAAATTTTCAACTATCCCCTACACTAGAAAAATGCAAATAATTAGAACGAAAAATCCATGTGAAAATTCATATGGTAAATGCCGGATCGATTATCGGTCATTTACCAGACTTTGCGAAGAAGTCAGCATACGAATTACCGACCGCGCAGTCAATCAATAACGACGGTCGATAGCGGGAGCTGCCCGGTAGTATTGCATCATTTGTGCACACGGTTTTCTTAAGCTGTTGCGGCAGACCCCGGGCAGCGATAATAAAGGACAGCGAAGTTTGACGTACTTCGTGCGTCAATGGACATAAAAAAGGGCCTCGCGCTCGGGTATATAAGACCGATCGCGAGCACTGAGACGGCACTTCGATCCAAAAACTCGAACGAGGAGGAACTCATGCGCGGCTACGGCTCGTTTGATCTTGAGTCCTCCATCTTGCTTATCGATAATTCTCGATAAGAGGAGTTCAACACTTTTCCTTTTCGAGTAAAGCGTTGCTTTACTCGACAGAGTCCCGACGCTAAGAAGAAGCAAGGGACCAATTTTTCAACGACGATCCAATCAATGAAGGAAGAAATCAACGCCGGCCATTCATCTTAATCATTAATCAAATCAATTTTCTTCCAGCGAACAGATCCTTTTTGAATTTAAATATTTCCTATCCAAACACAGCGCCGGCAACCGCCTTGGGGGACCTCGGCAACCGCTTTCGTCTAGTGTTACCTTTCCTATAAAAAACCAGCGCCGGCAACTACCTTGGGGGACCTCGGTGACCGCTTTCGTCTCGGTTTATCCTTCTAATCATAAATTAACGTAGAATCAATTGCATTGCGGTGACGCATTAGTACACGATAGCGCCGGCGACTGCCTTGGGGGACCTCGGCGACTGCTTTCGTCTCGTTGGTGGCTAATACCGATCATCTAACGTAGAATCATTTTCCTTGCACGGCTTATCTCTTCGTGACAGCGCCGGCGACTGCCTTGGGGGACCTCGGCGACTGCTTTCGTCTCGTCATTAACTGATAAGTGACTGTTTAACGTAGAAGCTAAAATCCCAAAAACTTCCACAATAAAACAACCTGTCGATCTGTTTCGCAAATTAAACATTCAAGAGATAAAATTCCAAGCAAATCATTGGACAAATTTCCTCTTTCATTTTGTATTCACATCATTGTTTCAATAAAATCAAAATTATTGTTGACAATTCGAATCAACAAACAGATTTCTAATTTACAGCACCTGCCCTCACATCTACGTGAGCCAAAAACTCACAATAGCGAACATTTCGGAGCAAAGAGCTGTAAGCATCCAAAAACGTACCGTTACAATATGTATATTTTTCACTCGTTCGTTTTTGCAACATTATCCATCACTTTACGGAAAATGTATTCATGATGAAGACAAATCAATTCGGATCCGATTAATCGGATCTTATTGTTCACCTCATCATCATCTTTGTGATAGAAATTTCGTATACTGGTACGCTCCCATACATCGCTCGCGTACTCATCTCTGAACATTTTGACGCCGGATGCGGTGACTTGTTCCCTCTTGAGCACTGGCCGTTCTTTTAGAGCAGTTTCCACGCTGATTCTTTCTATGATTATATCCTTAAGATTTTTAACGAGTTCGAGATCTTCGCGAAGTATATTGATCTTATTGCTGATGCACGGAATGAGTGCTAGTAATCCTTCCTACGTCGTCTTCTGCATGACGATGTCGAGCGAAAACGTTTTCTTCGTCTTTTTCAGCTGACTGTGGACTTTATTGTCCTTAAGTGCTAGGACGATGGCTTTCTCGTTGTAGGTCGTTGTAAAATTGATCCTCTGGCGGCCGACCCAGTGTATAGTCGGCGGAGTATCATTTATGATTGCTTGACGCCCATTGAACCAACTTGTAATTGCTGGCTCCTGCGAGCAAAACTCCTGCCACTCAGCCTCGGTCAAGGAAAGTCCAGCGCTGTAGCGGCCAGAGAGCTTTATGGCCACCTCGAAGTCTTGACCGTTTACAAGCTCGAGACCAATTGTAACCATTTTAGTACAAGAGGTATTTAAGTTGTACGTTGTAGTTAATATCATAGCTGTATTCAATGGACGCCACGCGATTATTGAGCCCACTTGATGATCTTCTCCCTCACGAGCACGCTTAGGGGTCTGAATATTATTCACAACGGCGGCAAAATTTTCCATCTTGCACTATTTTTTTGGAAGATGCTGGAGAGTAGTGAACCGTATTCTTCGAGACTCTGAGACGTAATAGCGTTTGGCAAAGTGAGCCAGGAGTGAATGCAATTTTTTGGAGGAGAAGGGGTGAGGGCACGCCTCCAAGTACACTGTTACGTCACACGCGAGGGCGAGCGTTGTGATTTGGGGCCTAAACAGAACTACAAACCACCCAAATAACGCCGACGTACCAAATGTCGCTAGTGCAAACTTATTACCAACACCCTCACAAACCCCCGTTCTTTTCGAAAAATAGATAGCATAAGACGGCCACAATATCCGGTGATCAAAGGGCCTCGGGTAAGTCTTCGCCGAGAAAAATAAATGAAAAATATGCGCCGAGACGCAATACCACTCCGATGCAAACGAGGAATTTGTAGCAAAGGTTTTAGCAGTAATAAAATATTGATACCATCGCTCGAGTGACGTCTACCTACAGGGTTGTACCTCGGGAGACGGGCCGCTTACTCATTTATTACTGGCAATGTCTTAGCATTTATTTTTTATGGTAGTGGGAGGTAGAGAGATCCGTAGGGGTATGACGTGTCCAAAACTAGAAAAGGATGCTCTGTAATGAGCCAATAGTCATCTTCGAGACATTGTATACTCGTAGGAGGGGATGAGGAAGTAAAACTGCAACTTTAAAAATTTTCACCAAAAATTACATTGTCTCGTCTGAACTGCCAAGTGCAACTCGTTCTCGTTGACCAGTGCATCTGTCAGATTCTGTTCGGTGATACATCTGTGTATAACTTGCAAGTTTCGTGGAGAGTGAGTATACACGTTGAACATTTTTGTGAAGTAAAAAAGTGAACTGATCAAAATGCCGAAATTGGGTGAATTTACGACGAAGAGTGATGCGGCCGTGCGCGGCATGATAAAAAAAGTTGTGGACGCAATGCCTGAGGAGCCTTCAGTGGCGTTAGAGCATCTGCTGGCGAAATCAAGCCCGCGATCGATAAAATCGATTGGCGGATCGGCCTTAATCAAGAGGCTCAAGAAACTTCTTGAGCATCTCACGGCAAGTGTTACCGTGAAATTGTATCGCGCCGGTGTGTTTCGCGGGCATTACGACGCAGTAAGAACAGTGTGCGACGTGGTCGGGAGTTCCCGACATATTTCGTTGCGGGATGCTGATGCTCTTCGAGAAGAGCTCGCTCAATTGGGTAAGTGTTATTATTTTTAGAAAAATGTATAAAAATTAAACAATTAAAATTAAAAAATTAAAAAATTTAAAAAATTAAAATTTAAAAATTAAAAAAATTATAATTTAAAAGATTTAAGTCGCGGCCGATTTATCTCGCGCCAACACGGCAAAGTGTGTTGCGGAGATAAACGCGAGTCTGTGGGGTAATACCCAAGACGAGCCTCCGACACCACTGAATTCGGATGTCAGCCATTTTGCCACGAGTGAAAGTCAAGGTAAGATTTTTGTTTAAAAAATTCATATATACATATATGTATAACAGTTACAGTTATACAGTTTATGTATAACAGCGATATAACCTTTTTTTTTCTTCTATTTCTAGCATCAGCCCATTTCTCGGCGCTCCTTGATTCGACGCTGAACTTGTCGATAGCCGACGATGAAGAAGTTCAGCGCAGCGGGGACGAGTTGGTGCTGAGCTCGCCACCGGTAGCGACGTCTTCGCAGGTGGGTGGCGGGGTGGTGGAAGCGCGGGATATGATTGTGGCGGATAGCGACGATGAGGATGACTACATTCCGTCGTCACAAATCAAAAGCAATCCGCCCCATCACAGTATGATTGTGGCGGAAAGCGACGACGACGACGACGACGAGGATTTCATTCCATCGTCGCAACCCCCGAGATCCGGTATACTGATTGATCGGATCATCGAGGGCCGCTCGCAGCCGCAGCCACAGTCGGAGCCACGGCATCTCACGCCGCAGTCGCCGGAGCCACGGCATCTTACGCCGCAGTCGCCGGAGCCACGGCATCTCACGCCTCAGTCGCCGGAACCACAAGCGCCGGAGCCGCAATCACCCGAGGCTCAGCTGCAGGACGCGCAGCAGCAGCCTGATCTGGATCAGTCCGGTGAGTCAAGCATTATTCACCGCGTGGAGAACCGTCGGTGGTTTGATAAATTTAGGAGTATGGGGTCGACTATAACTTTTAAAATACGCGAGCCGCCTGTCGATGCGAATGTTGTTGAGTGGTTGGAGGCCGCGTTACGCGAAATTCACACCCTTCTGGTGAGCGGCAGTGAACCACGCGACATGATAGGTATAGAGTTTCGTAGTACAACGTTTACACGGGGTCCCGCGGGTATGTCATACCGCCCCGTAGCCGGTTTCAATTTCGATCAGCTCTTTAAGATGATCAGTAGTGTGGCCCAGAGCTCGGCGGGTTTTTGTATCGATGATGCATTCACGATCGTGAGCAACGTAATTTCTATGCCAGTGGGCGCCGGAAGACCCAAAAAACCAATAGGAGGAGATTTCTCAAAGAACTCCATATTACATATTCAGAACGCCGACAATCTCTGTCTTCCGCGGGCAATTGTAGCCGGTAGAGTCTACGCGAAACGAGGCCACATCCGCGAAGGCGAGCTTCAAAGGGAGTGGGATAATGTCCATCGAAACCGCTCACCGCGGCAGAAAGAGCTAGCCGTAGCTCTGACTGCTGTGGCAGGGGTAGAGATTCCGGACGACGGGTGTGGTTACGCGGAGTTAACCGCTTTCCAGGAGGTGCTCACGCTAGAGGGTATAGTGGTAGTACCGTGTAAGCGTTTTTTTCGCGGTGATGAGTGCCTTGCCCGACACGGGGAGGTTGGATCGCACGGTGCTCAAACACGTTTGTGCGATATGCTTCAGACGTGTAAAGATTGTTTGAGACAGGTGTACGAAAAAGACAGTGCGACACACGAGTGTGATCGATTCTACTGCAAAATGTGCAAGCAGATGAGACCTGAAAACCATCAGTGTTTCATGGCCCCACTGCACCCTGCGAAACCATCGAAGCGACCTGATTTATTTATCTGCTACGATTTTGAAACCCGCCAGGAGTGCAAAGTCGAAGGAGTAAATGAAGTATATCTGCACGAGCCAAATCTATGTGTTTGTCAGCAGCGCTGCTCAGGGTGTATAGAGATGCCGGATGACACGTGGGAGTGTAGGTTGTGCGGGGAGGATAACGAAAAGATTTTTAAAGAAAAACCCGTAGAGGAATTCTTAGAATTCCTACTGAAAGCTCGCGAAGTTGGTCAAATAATTTGCATAGCGCATAACGCTAAAGGTTTTGATGCGCAATTTATCCTCGAGCATCTCGTCGAGCAGCAGCACGAAATGCCTAAATTGATAACGAACGGGACGAGCATCATGGAGATGAGAATCGGTAAATTGCGTTTCATCGATAGCTTAAATTATTTTCATATGTCTTTGAGTAAGCTCCCGAAAGCATTCGGCTTGGGCGAAAATGTTTTTATGGGTACTTTCCCTCATTTATTTAACAGAGTAGAAAATCAAAAATATAAGGGACCATTACCACCCCTCGCAACCTACTCCCCCGATACGATGTCACCGGCCGACCGAAAAATATTAATTGACTGGCACGCGCGAATGTCAGCGGTTGAGTACGAGTTTGATTTTGAAACGGAGATCCTCGAATATTGTCGAAGCGACGTGAGTATTCTCAGGAAAGCGTGCGTTGCATTTCGGAAAATCTTTGTAGAGCGCGGGAAAGTGTGTCCGTTTACAGAGGCCGTTACCATTGCCTCTGCATGTAACAAAGTATTCCGGCGAAACTTTTTAGCTGAGAATAAAATCGCTGTTTTACCGCGAAACGGATATCGTCGGGCCGATAGACAATCAGAGATCGCTATCGAGTGGCTCCTATGGGAAGAGCATTGCTTCGGCAAACAAATCATTCACGCGGGCCGAGGTCGGGAGCATAAGTTACGCGATGGTACGTTCGTAGATGGTTTTGTCGTAACCGATGACGGTGTAGAGCACGCGCTACAGTTTCATGGATGTTTCTTCCACGGCTGTGATAGGTGCTATACCCCTGAGGCTAAACGAAACGAAGAATTCTATGGATGTACCTTGAACGATCGATTCACGCGCACGCTAACTACTTCGAAGCGTATAAAAGACCTCGGCTACACTCTTCACGAGATGTGGGAGTGTGATTATGCTCGGCTAAAAAGCGAGAATCCCCTGGTGCATGCAACTGTAAACGGGCACCCGGTCCTCATGAACAAGCCGCTGAACCCTCGCGATGCATTTTTTGGGGGACGTACGGGTAACACTCGTAGTTATTACGAGACACAGGGTCGCGAAAAAATCCATTACATCGATGTATGCTCGTTGTATCCATATATCTCGAAATATGGTAATTTTCCCGTAGGACACCCACGTGTGTATACCGCGGACATTTGCAGCGATCTTGTTGGGCCGAATAACGATTTGCGTAACGTCGAGGGACTCGTTCGACGTACCGTGCTGCCTCCTCGAAATCTCTATCACCCTGTGCTTCCCGTACGCATGCACGATCGCCTGATGTTCACATTATGTCGAAAATGCTGCGAAGAGATGCGACAGGGTCCGTGCGATCACGATGATGAGAATGATCGAGCTTTCGAATGTACATGGGTATCGTGCGAGCTCCAAAAGGCTGTTGCGAAAGGTTACGCGATATTAGCTGTTCACGAGATCTGGCAGTATGAAGTCGAACAATACAATAAAAACACTCAAACTGCAGGTCTGTTTGGTCAGTACATTAACCTCTGGCTTAAGATAAAGCAAGAGGCTAGTGGACGGCCATCAGAGTGCACAACTCGCGAGAGTCAAGACGCGTACATTGCCAGTTTTCGCGAAGCCGAGGGCGGGCAGCTAGATCGCGAATGTATCGAGGTAAACCCCGGATTAAGATCGGTCGCGAAACTTTGTTTAAATTCATTTTGGGGTAAGTTTGGCCAGCGAGAAAACATACCAAAGACAGAGGTTGTCATGACGCGTCACCGGTTGTTAGAACTTTTATCCGATCGTAGTTGCATTGTTTATAAAATCATCCACGTGAATGACGATACGATGTACGTGTCTTGGGAAAAAATATCAGATAGTGTCGAGGTAAACCCTCATGTAAACGTTGTAATCGGTGCATATACCACCGCGCAGGCTAGATTAAAACTTTATTCATACTTGGAGCAGTCAGATAAGCGTGTACTTTATTACGATACCGACTCTTGTATATACGTGAGTTCTGACACCAAGGGAGAGTATGTGCCACGTCGCGGAAATTTCCTCGGTGATATGACGAACGAGCTGAATGAATACGGAGTCGGTAGTTATATCAAGCGTTTTGTGTCAGGTGGCCCTAAATTCTACGGTTATGTGTACAAAAGCCCGATGGTTCAGAAATCGCGACGTGTAAAGTAAAAGGAATCGGTCTCAATTATATAATCGCGCAGACCATTAACTTTGAATCGATCTGTAGATTAGTTGAAGAACCCGGTACAAGTATAACCGTAGAATTCAGCTCCATACGACGTAACGCTTTTCATCAGGTGCACACACGGCAGGAGTCGAAGACTTGTAAACCCGTCCTCGTCAAGAGACGACGATGGGGTCGACACGACTCTCTGCCGTAGGGCTACGTAGGATAAGTTGTGTATATATATATTTTGTAAATAGGCAACGACGCATTTTGTAAATAAGTAACGACGTATATTTTTTGTCTTGTCAAATTAGGGGCCGGATGCATGTACGACATGTTCCCCGGATTATGGTTAGATCAATTCACGGGGTGTCATAAAGAAGAGTGTAAATGTAGTTTGTGTATTATATAGAATTAAGTAAATAAACAAGTTTTGTACATTATGTAACGGTACGTTTTTGAAGGCTTACAGCTCTTTGCTCCGAAACGTTCGCTATTGTGAGTTTTTGGCTCACGTAGATGTGAGGGCAGGTGCTGTAAATTAGAAATCTGTTTGTTGATTCGAATTGTCAACAATAATTTTGATTTTATTGAAACAATGATGTGAATACAAAATAAAAGAGGAAATTTGTCCAATGATTTGCTTGGAATTTTATCTCTTGAATGTTTAATTTGCGAAACAGATCGACAGGTTGTTTTATTTGTGGAAGTTTTTGGGATTTTAGCTTCTACGTTAAACAGTCACTTATCAGTTAATGACGAGACGAAAGCAGTCGCCGAGGTCCCCCAAGGCAGTCGCCGGCGCTGTCACGAAGAGATAAGCCGTGCAAGAAAAATGATTCTACGTTAGATGATCGATATTAGCCACCAACGAGACGAAAGCAGTCGCCGAGGTCCCCCAAGGCAGTCGCCGGCGCTGTCGTGTACTAATGCGTCACCGCAATGCAATTGATTCTACGTTAATTTATGATTAGAAGGATAAACCGAGACGAAAGCGGTCACCGAGGTCCCCCAAGGTAGTTGCCGGCGCTGGTTTTTTATAGGAAAGGTAACACTAGACGAAAGCAGTTGCCGAGGTCCCCCAAGGCGGTTGCCGGCGCTGTGTTTGGATAGGAAATATTAAATTCAAAAAGGATCTGTTCGCTGGAAGAAAATTGATTTAATTAATGATTAAGATGAATGGCCGGCGTTGATTTCTTCCTTCATCGATTGGATCGTCGTTGAAAAATTGGTCCCTTGCTTCTTCTTAGCGTCGGGACTCTGTCGAGTAAAGCAACGCTTTACTCGAAAAGGAAAAGTGTTGAACTCCTCTTATCGAGAATTATCGATAAGCAAGATGGAGGACTCAAGATCAAACGAGCCGTAGCCGCGCATGAGTTCCTCCTTGTTCGAGTTTTCGGATCGAAGTGCCCTCAGTGCTCGCGATCGGGTCTTATATACCCGGGTGCGAGGCCCTTTTTTGTGTCGATTTACGCACGAAGTACGTCAAACTTCGCTGTCCTTTCTTATCGCTGCCCGGGGTCTGTCGCAACAGCTTAAGAAAACCGTGTGCACAAAATGATGCAATACTACCAGGCATCTCATGCTATCGACCGTAGTTATCGATTAGCTGCGCGGTCGGTACTTCGCCTGTTAACTTCTACGCAAAGTATGATAAATGACCGATCATCGATCCGGTATTGATCATATGAATTTTTCATATGGATTTACTGTTCTAATTATTTATTCTATCTTGTAGATACAGAGGTCGAGGGTTTTATACCGTCTCAATTAACTTTTCACTTATTTCAACCCTTCTTCCTACCCTATCATACGCCTCAATAAGCTTCTCCTTGCGTATGTATAACCGCGGTACACTCTGGAGATTAGCTCATATACAGTGGTAGACCGGTGCTACATACAAATAAGCTTGTTATGTATGTAGCCGCGAACGCGCGGCGGCGGCGGCGGCTGCGAATGCGACTGCGACGGCGATTATGAGCTCATTTACGAACGCAAAATAATTTTTTTGTTCTGTTTCAGATCCGGATCTCTCGCTGCGCTTGCTGAATGATAGCGTCGTTGACGCGATGTACGAATTATTAATAGACTCGGGGTACGTCATTAGCCCGTGGTAAAGAATGACATTTTTGTAAATATTTTTTTTTTTTTTTTTCAATAAATTTTTTAACAAAATATCATGTATTCATGTGTATATATATATATAAATACCTTCATACTCCTGCATCCTTTCATTCATAAATATGGACCCGCGTTGGAAACACCCTTGGACTTCAATCATCGCTGGTCCTACGGGGTGCGGAAAAACGTGCTTTGTAAACAAGTTTTTAAAATACATCTCTTTCGTGGCCGACACAAAGTTCGCGAGAATACTTTGTTATTATTCCGAATGGCAAGATGGCTATAAAGACTACGGAAAAGAAATAGAATTTTTAGAAGGTTTACCACAGAACTCTGATATCGCCGGTGACTTTAGACCAAAACTTTTAATTATCGATGACTTAATGCGAGAATCTTCGAACGGAGAAATAGTAGATTTATTTACAAAAGGAAGCCACCACAAACATATTAGCGTCATTTTCATAACGCAGAATATTTTCCATCAAAGACGGGGTCAACGTGATATTTCTCTCAATACAAATTATATCGTAGCTTTCAAAAATCCTCGCGATCGTGCACAGATTTCCCATCTGGCTCGCCAAGTATACCCGGAAGACCCAAAATTTTTACAAGAAGCGTATTACGATGCAATATCGAACCCCCACGGTTATTTGTTACTAGATCTCAAACAATCTACTCCGGATAATTGTCGATTTCATACGTGTATTTTTCCGGACGATCCGCGAAATTTTGTATATGTGCCGAAGCGATGTAGTGGTGCACGCGTATAAATAGCAGATTCCGAATTCATGAGAATCATTCGATTCTTTGCTATGGCTCCGGCAACAACGGCCAGGACTTCTATTGGGAAAAAGAACATAATATTGCTGCATGCTCTATGCCACCTTGATAAGCAGCAGCGTGCATCATTATTGCGCGCCATAGATAGAAACGGTGTGCGGTCCATCTGCGAGTGCGCGTTAAACACATTAACCGGCGTGGTACCATTGAAAAAGAATGAACGTTTGCGATTAGCTAGGCATAAGAAAGTTTTACGCCTTCTAGTAAAGAAAGCCGGCTGCTGGAAATCGAAGAAACGCGTAATTGTGCAAAAAGGCAGCGGTTTTTTACTACCTCTTCTACTGCCTATCATTGGCAGTGTTCTCTCAAGTGTTTTCACACGTAGCTAGAAAAGATTTTTAACAATGCAGCACGCAAAGAAAATGGTTCTGATGCCTCAAGACGCTCTCATGCCATACCGTGAACAGATGGAGCAGGCGAGAACCGTTCAAACTCCTGGTACTACACTTAGCAGACTCGATGCAGAGATGGATGATATACTTCGCTCAGTAACACCTTCGAATCAACGGGAGAAATGGAAAATGTATGAGCAAGTATTACAGCGTTATCAGTTCTTCAGCGATGAAGAGCGCCGTCCCAAAAACATTACGACCCCCGCGGGCAGTGAAAAACCTGACGATATATCCCCAGTAGTTGAAGAAACACAGCAAGTATCCGCGGAAGCGGCAAGAATGAGCGACGAGATCATTTTATCTACCGTGCCGAAAACATACAAGAAACAGGCAGAGCAGTTGTTGAAGCATCTCCACTCGAGCACCAGTAATAGGCTATCTTGGGATAAAACGGGGCTGGTTCGCGTCAACAATGAGTCGATAAAAGACTCCATCATAGTAGATCTCGTAAATGACGCTATGCGTAATAGAAAAACAGTGCGTGCGAAAGGTCGTGAGCAGTTTGGTGCTGAATTCCGTCGGTTGGGCATCCCTCGTGAATTCATCGGTAATACAAGCCTATTGTATGAAAATCTTTCATTGGACGCTGCGATAAACTCTAACTTGAGCGGGCTCGACGCGTCAACCTCGTCAAATATTATTCATACGCCTAACACGAGTTTAAATTCTTCCGGTAGTACAGTAAAACCTCTCCATTAGTCCAAGCGCTGTTTCGGAACCTCTCTAATAGTCCAAAAATAGGCGTAACTCTGCCTTCGCTCCGCAGCCAATGCGCGAACCTCTGTCAGAGGCGAGCTGTATTAAATAGGGCCCTGTCGGTATAGGGCTGTACGACTGTAAACAGGCACCCGGGTATTTTTTTAACTTTCCTTCGCGTTTGAAGAATTTTAATTTGAATGCATCCAAATCGACACAGATACTTAGTTAGAAAATTTATACCAATGCAAGTGATTGAATTTTTGTCAAAAAAGCTAGATTATCTTTAGTCTAGTGCATCACGGTATAACAAATATAGAGTAAAAGTAAAGTTTATTAATAAATTGCAAATTAGTTTGTATAATAATATATTATAATTTTCGATGATATTACATTTTTGAATTTATTACAATAATATATTCAAAGCTTTACTTTACTTTACTTTACTTTATCATTCATCATCGACGATGGATTTACTGAAAATTGCACTAGACTTGTAAAGAATAAAGCTATACATATCTTTGAAAAGTAATTAAGTGAATCACTATACACCTATAAAACTAGTGTTCAAATCACTGTACCGCACAAGAATAATAATTTTATTATTCACTAGCGTCTTTTCTCATTTATAATCTTTATTATTATTGTTTACGACTAAAGCTCATTGTAAGGTCTGTACTGGTACTCGAAAAAAAAAAAAATTGTTAATTGAATGGTCTGGTACTAGATGTTTTTATGCATAATCGTTACATTTAATGTACACATTCATGCATAAAGACCACTACTAGTATATTACATTTTTTACAAAGTGTAAACAAAATGAATCGTCTGACACGGATTGAGTACTACACTAGGTACGCAAAACGTTATAAATTTGAATTCGGCGACGGCGCACAGCCATGCACACAGACGCTCGGATTAGTTTCTTTATGTAGGTAGCAGGTAAGCGGAGCCTTTGGACTATTGTAGAGGTTCGGCTTGGACTATTGTCGAGGTTGGACTAATACAGAGGGGACTAATTCAGTTTTACTGTAGTGGTCATCGTCGTACACCTACTAGTGAGCTATTAAATACATCGTGGAAAAAATTGAAAATTTAATGGCTTTATTGAAAAAAATTTATTACGATCCGACGCACCCTGCTGGATATGCCGGTGCACCAAATTTGTTGCGCACAGCTGATAAAGAAAAAATTCCTCGAGCCGATGCTATTAACTGGCTGAGAGCTCAGGATGCCTATACGCCACACCGTCCGATACGACGAAGATTCCCGTGACGTCATTATGCAGTGGAAAATATTGATGATGTATGGGAAGCTGATCTCGTGGATCAGCGAGCTCTCAAAGATGATAACGATGGCAATGTTTATCTTTTGGTGGTCATAGATGTCCTTAATAAATATGCGTGGGTTGAACTACTACGTGATAAAACGTGTGCTGAAACTACAGAAGGGTTTAAGAAAATACTGTCAAGGAGTGGTGGTAGGGTTCCTGTATGGGTGCAGACAGATCGAGGCAAAGAGTTTGTCGGTAGCATTTTACAAAGATTTCTAAAGAGTCGTGGAATACGATTTCGTGTTGCTCGAAATCCCGATATCAAAGCGGCTATCGTAGAACGTTTCAACAGAACACTGAAGGAGCGAATGTGGCGATATTTTACTCATAAAAATACACGACGCTACGTCGATGTATTACAATCTATACTACAGGGCTATAATGATACAAAGCACTCTACGATCAAGATGCCTCCGGCCGCAGTAACCCGCTACAATGCGGCGTTAGCACACGCAAATATTGAAAAGCGCTACAAATCATATTACAAAGGGGTTAAATACAAGATCGGAGAGTTTGTACGCATCAGTAAAGCGAAAGCAGCATTCGAGAAAGGTTACGAGTCCCGCTGGACCGAAGAAATATTCAAGATTCACAAGGTTCTCACAAATAGACAACCGCCGATTTATGAGTTGGTTGATCTACAAGGCGAAGAAATTGACGGATTTTTCTACGAAGAAGAATTGAGTATCGTCATAAAGAAGCCCGATGCTGAGGAGTTTGTGATCGAAAAAATTCTCAAAACTAATGGCAAAGGCCGTAATAAACAACACTTTGTTAGCTGGAGAGGGTATCCAGAAAATTTCAACTCGTGGATCGCCGCCGCGAATATAGTGAATAAAAAATGAGAGATCAGTTCTATCTCGTCTTGCCTAGTAATAGTAGTATGAAGTACTACCCCGAGAATACAGTGACCCACTACGTTACACAGCTATCAAGTCCGCTGAGAATGTCCGGAGAATGGGTCGTGTCCCTGACGGAAATTCAATTTCCTCGCACATTTCTTCATATAGATCCGGCTGAAGGGCAACACCGTACGGCTAATCCAATTACAGCCTATACTACTCATAAAATAGATCAGCCTAAATCATCAACAGTTGCAGTGGCTAGTACCACCAATAAAAACAACAAACGAGTAGTGAGGGAGACCACTGGCGACGGTGAAAACAAACAAGTACCCGTTAAGACGCAAAAGGCTCATAAGGTTGAAATCCCCTCCGGAGTCTACGCGTCCGTCAAGACCCTAGTTGACACTATTAACAATACGGAAGTATTTAAAAATCATATTCGTATTAAGTACGATGAGAATATTGGTGGACTAGTACGTATAAGCGTGATCCGCGATAACTGCGTTGCTGAGGAGTGTGAATTGCCTCATTTGTTACATTTAGACGCTAAGCTCTCCAAAGCTTTAAGTTTTATATACAGCGAAGAGCTTCGGGACATACATGAATACATGTACATTGCCAACTATCCGGCAAACCTATCCATGAGTCTCCCCGACAAATTATTTGTATATACAGATATTTGCGAAAGCTATATAACAGGAGATGTCCAGACACCTCTGCTACGTATCGTACCTGTGGATAACACAAATTATGCTTATGGCTCTACCCAAACAAAAACATTCGCGCCACCACTCTACATATCCTTATTACGCACAGAATTCAGCACGATCGAGATAGATATAAGGACCGACACAGGCAAGCCAGTACCATTTCAACGCGAAACGCTGACGGTTACATTACATTTTAAGTGTGTGCGATAAAGACATATATCGCTATGGATCGTTATATCGATCACTACTCAAATCAGGTTGGGGGTGGGGTGGATCGAGTGTTTATCGGTGCTCCTTATCAGAGAGGTCATGGACTAGGAAGCTTTTTGAGTGGCTTATTTCGACGTGCGCTACCTTTACTGACTCGTGGGGCTCGTGCCGTTGGAAAAGAGGCTCTACATACCGGGTGGAATATATTGGGTGATGTTACGCATAATACGCCATTCAAAGAGTCGTTTAGAACGCGCATAACTGAGAGTGGGAGGAATCTTAAACGAAAGGCTGAAGAAACATTTGAAAATCTCATGAAGGGCTCGGGATATAAAATACACGATCGTTCTTCACAGCATCATTCGTTGTTTGGCCACCCAGGCTCGCACATCGATCCTTCAACTCTTAAAGCTTTGAAATATACTAAGGCCCGTAAGGCTAAAAAATCTACGAAGAAAAAGAAGAAGAAAATTTTGCCTGCTAAACGCAATAAAAAAGGAAAAAAATCGAAGAAAAGATCGGGCAGCAAGACTAAAAATCGAAAAATTGTGAAGCGTAAAAAACGCACGGTTGCCGACATATTTGGATAATTATTAACAAATTGTAAAATGTCGTTTCTACATGCACACTCGTGTGAATGTCTAAAGTCAGAACTGGATTTATTCGCTCTACCGCCAACTCAGACAAGTATAGAAGCCTCGCAAGGTTTTCATTACAAACCTATCTCATCGCTTACCGATGAAGCGCCCATTGAATTTGTTGTACCAGGACATGGCGATGAATACATTGATCTAGCACATACTATGCTTAGTCTGCGTGTTAAACTACAGCCCAGGAGTGGTGAAATGGGCGAGCACGACAAAGTAGCACCCGTGAATAATTTGTTACACTCATTATTCAACCAGTTAGACGTCTCATTCAATCAAAAATTTGTATCACCGTCGAACAACGCGTATGCATATCGAGCATATATAGAAACACTGCTAAACTACAAATCTTCAACGAAGGCAAACCAACTAGCCGCCAGCATGTGGATTGACGATACATCTCCAGAATTCGATGCCGGGCCTGTTTCCACCGCACCGGTGGCTGCCGGAGCTGATGCACCCGTCCAAAAGAATAAGGGTCTATCGGCCCGACAAGCAATGATGGCAAACGGCAAGTCGGTCGACCTTATTGGATATTTACATTCCGATATATTCAATCAGGAGAAGTTTTTACTTAATGGCGTTGAGCTACGTCTTCGTCTTGTACGTTCGCGAGATGCGTTTTGTCTAATGGATGCCTCAGGAAAAGATTATAGTCTGCATATTACCGACGCGAGTCTCATTGTTCGACGCGTGAAAATTAGTCCTGGTGTTTTAGTAGCACATGCTAAGGCTTTAAGCAGAGGGACGGCCAAATATCCATTTACACGTGTAGAAGTAAAACCATTTACGATTCATGCGGGTGTACACGGTGAAATGTTAGACAATGTTATTCTCGGTCAATTGCCTAAGCGTATGGTTATCGGGTTTGTGGACAATCGTGCATTCAATGGAGATAGAGCCTTGAACCCATTCAATTTCTATCACTCTGACGTGAATTTCTTGTCTCTTTACGTGGATGGTGTACAGGTTCCTAGTAAACCATTGCAGCCTGATTATCAGCATAATTTGTACACTCAATCGTATCACACCCTGATATCTGGTACAGGAATACTCTGGGATGACGATAGTTGCGGCATAACCCGCGAATCGTACCCATATGGTAATTGCCTGTACTGCTTCAATTTGACACCGGACATGTCTGCTGGTAGAGCCGAACATTAGAATCTTGTACGTCACGGCAGTGTGCGTCTGGAAGTACGATTTACTACTGCTTTAAGTAATACGTTGAATTGTATAGTTTACTCAGAATTTGACAATGTAGTCGAGATTGACTCTTCGCGGCAAGTTGTCGTAGACTTCTCAGGATAAGCTTCAATTTTTTTTTGTTTTAAGTAAATAAACATGTATCCGTAAATATTAAGGTGCTAATAAGAGAAATAAAATATGTCAACACAATATTATAATTGATTTCTTTTTATTTTTACTGAATTACAAGCCTTTCAAACGCTTCCACCAAACCCATCATTGCATCATCATCATTTTGTACATGTTTATTTCCAGTCTTTTCCTGGTATTCATTTTTTTTACAATTCTTCTTCTTCGCCAGCTTCTCTTCTTCTGAATGTTTACAGAACTCCCGGGGGTTATCCTCCTTGAAGCGCTAGATCGGTCAAACATATATTTCATGAGTTGATTTCATTTTGCGTAATTTCATTATTAAATATAGTTTTACATACCTCTGCTCGTTGTTGTCGCCGTTTCTCGCGGGCAAGATATTATCGTCTTCGTATATGCCATATTTTTTTTTTATATTAACCTCTGGATGCCGTCTTGACTTCTTTTGCCAGACTACAACCGTCACTCTCGGTTTTATAAACTTTTCCTTCGAACTCCTCTGACATTTTCTGAACCTGCGCGTAGGAGAGCGGACGCACTTGTTGAAATGCTCCATTTTTTGTATGCGTTCGTCTTCAGAATTTTATTACAACTGAAGTCTTACACCTCCCTTGTACCGTGGTACAACGTAAATAGTAGTGGGGAAAGAGACATCGGGACCGCTGTTTACGTCACAGTTGTAGGCGTAACAGGGTTGACCATTTCACACACCCCCTCCCCACTACCACCGTGGGGCCGCGCCAACCCCTACGGAAATGCATCTCCGTCTCAAGACTTTAGTACGTTGTGAGATTTCAACAGAGCAGAAAGTGTTTTTCTGCATACTGTAAAAGCAAAAAAAGTAGGATGGACTACGTTATTGATGTTCAAGGACTCTACGATAAGGATGATCGCTTTATTGCTAAAGAGGTAGCCGTAATCGCCCTCGACAAGCCCCAACTTGCCCACTGGATAACAGCGGCGCCACACATTTACACGGAGCTCCCAAAACTAGTGCGCGCAAAGAATAACTGGACAACACGGCATCATCACGGTCTCGAGTGGTTCGAAGGGGATGTACCACTGAGAACACTACACGCAAACCTACGTCAGATCACACGGACTGCTGGAATCATATACACTCATGGACGTGAAAAGGCAAAATTCTTACAAAATGTTACGGCCGAGAGATAAAAAACCTTGAGGAGACCAGCTGTCCTTCATTCAACGATCTCCTCTCCTCGGTAGAAGTTTGTCTACACCACGGCCTCTTAAAAAGGCCGGAGCTATCTTGCGCTCTACATAACGCCGCCAAACTGAAAGAGTGGATACTTCGCGACGTGGCTCCTACAACCCCGCTGACATCATCACTACGCTGCTTACCTGATGCAACAAATCAAGACGACGGCCGTAGCTGCTACTCTCCGACCGTTTCAAGCGATGAATACGACCCAGATTGGCCAGGCATTACAGGGTTTACGCTCGACAGTAACGAGAAGTGTTCACGCGGCAGATCAGATCCCAACTCTGTTGACGAGACTGACGGCTCTTGTTGTTAACACTGATGACCTCACACGCCCCGGAACCCACTGGGTCGCAATTTACATCGATGGACGAGGACGCGGATCATACTTTGACAGTTACGGCCTTCCACCGTTTATACCAAACCATATCCGACGCCTGCGTAAGAACTGTACGCTCTATAGATGGAATACGAAGCAAATTCAGAGCCTGTCTTCAAATGTGTGCGGCCAGTTTTGTGTTATGTTTCTTTATCATATCTCTCGCGGGGGATCTCTACTTCAATTCAGAGATCTTTTCACCACCGATCTCAAACGAAACGATCGCATCGCCGCTAATTTTTACAAACGGTTAATGGCTCAGATGCCCGCCCGGCTGAAAAGTGTGGATAAACTTTCTGTAAAATCGCTAACCGGCGGGGATACCTATGCTAGAAAATATGTTCAACACTGTCGTCCTAGGATAAAAATAATTTTTTAATTTAGAAGGCAAAAAAAAAAAATATGTACATCTAGATTTAAGAATAAAAAATCATTATTGTAAAAATTTTTTGTTTCACCTACCTTCTCCTTTTACGCGATTTATTTTTCTTTAAAAATTCAGAAAATTTTCAAAAAATAAAATAATTTTGCTGAATATTTCTCTGAAATAATTTAAAAAAGCATTGCGGGAGGGTGGGCTTCGAACGATTCCATCACCTTCGCCCGCGCCATCAATCTAGCTAGCACAAGGTATTACGCGAGTTCTCGTGGCGTGCGATGCAACGCGAGCATACGGAGCGCAGGATCGGCGACCTTCGGCTCACTCGTGTATACCGTAGTTCTCACTCCCTCCATTCCAAGGCCCTGGCGCTTCGAACGCACGACGGCGAAATACATTCACTCCCGACGCAACGTCGACGGAGCAACATCTCCCATCCCCACTCTTGCCGCCGTCGAGCGGCTCGAGAAGCAGCCTAGGGCCTCACCATAGTCGAGGGAGAGGGGAGAACAGCGCGAGAGAGAGAGGAGACCCGCAGCGGACCGACGCGACAGCAACCCGGCCATCGCAGCCATATTGAAAATCCGTAGCGGTACCGATTTCTAGGGTCCCCCTCCACGGGCGCTAGCCGCCATCTTGAAATCCGTAGAGGTACTGATGTCTACTGCCGTCAACTCGTTAAGGTAGGCATCTGACCTTGTCGTGGCGGGATTAACTCGGTGGCGATTTCATAGTGGATAAAGAATTTATCGGTGAACCGATTTTCGCTTTCCTTTCTCCTTAGAGGGTCAACTTTAAATGAGAGTAACAAAAGAATAAAATAGAGCGTTACGCCGGACATAACATTAGAGTTGTAGTGTTGTACTTCCGGATTTTTCGCGATTAGGAAATTTTGTGTTTATTGAGCGTTTTTGAATAGATTGACCGGTTCGTCATCTCCAGTGAAAAAGCATGACTGGCGCCCAAAATCGTGTTTTATAGTTATTTTTTGGAGTTAGTTCGGCCGGCGGAGAATTACCGAAGTGCGAAGGGAAAAATCTCCTCACAATTCATATAGAAAAACTCCTTTTCGCGTTAGCAATGTGAATTCCCCGTCGGTATCAAATCTACCCCACGTTATCATTTTTTTATCCGCACCAAGATAGGATGCTAATTTTTCAATACTGCTCGGCTTGAATCGATGTCGCACGGGTGTACGCTTCACGTCTTTTGAAAAAGGTATATATTTTTCTTTGTTCACTGGCAACAATTGAATTAGGCCTTCGAATTATATCGCCAACGCTTTAATAAAAAAAATGTGAATCGTTGCCTGATAGACTGTGAAAAATAACAGGTACGACGTGCGAGTTTGTGTACCGTAAGTTGCACCCGTTATGGGCGGCGCCTCGATAGTCGCCCGTAACGTGGTACTGACTTCTAAGTTTCATCTCATTTTCGGTAAACGATTTTTCACAAATATGACACGTTTGAGCTACTTGAAATTCACGAATCGGATCAACCGTTAAATTTTTCATCGGAATAACAGTCAGCACGCCCGGGTGTAATGAAGTCAGCTAACTCGCGCAATTCTTGCATAAATCATTCGACGCAATCTCTGCTGCAGTATGACTTATATTCAGAGATATCATTTGAGTACGCACAATACAAGTAAATAGCAGTACTGTGCGGAAGAGACTCGGCTCTAAATGGCATTCGAGATCAACATAAATTACGAATGGAACATCGACTTTATTTTTATAGTTTTACATTTTTTTAATCTTATCATCCTCCGCGGGAAGCTCCAACCGTTGCTTTGCAACCGTTAATGTTGAAACAATCAACTTTATGCTTGGTTATGCCGGCCTCTGTCTGAAAGTGACACAAGCATCTATCGCAAAGCCAAGTCGCTGTCTTATGGCTAGATATTTGCGAACGAACGAGTCGGGATAGATTCTTATTCCACGCGAAATGATGGACGGGATTATTGTCGTTTCGATTTGCGCTTCTTACTCTCTACGGCGTAAACATTAATCGCTAAATTATTTATTTTTTCAAACCGCGGAATATTTTTCACCTTCATCGGATACGTCCTTATAATCAAGCACTTCACGAAAATGTCGACACGAACTTTTACGATGGCAGTGATTAACCGGCGGGGAAAGCGCTGCTGTCACGGACGACAGGAAGCAGTATTCGTCGTTGTGGGCAATGTTGATAACAGCCCGCCTCAATTGAAGATCCCTTGGAACGCTGACAAACGTGGATAATCCTCCTCGCAGTGGCACATATTTATTCATGTTGAATTGCAGATTAATTATTTCGATGAGAGTCCAGCGGGATTCCTTTTGCTGAAACTCTTCCGCTTTCCGCCACAATTTTTCCTTCACGTTGTTACGTCCCGGAGCGATCGCGGGAGTCACGTAAACCCCCTCGCGTGAAGCGCGAAGAGTTTAGATTTATTTTTATGGGGATCGGACTGATTCGCCCCGTACAGGACGTTTCTTGAGATTGGTTGAGTGATTCTAATGATTGTAGAGGTGACAGTCGGATCTTTATGAGATAGCCTTTTGTTTTATTATATAAAAAGAAATTGTTTTCGAATAAAATGACAGGAAAATGTATAGGTACTCTTCTTACACTCGCGTACCGGCTAAAGTCTACTTACGATGATGTACATGTATTTTGCTGTCTGTGTTGTGACGTATTTTCCTCTTACCGATACGCGAACTCGAAACTTTGTATCGGAACAAAAAAAACAAAATCGAAAGATCAAATCTACGGGATTCTACACGCGAAATCGGAAACCTCACCTTCGGCCGCTCACCCTCGCGGGTGCATCGGCGTCCCGGTGGGCGCCAGTTAATTTTTATTTCGCCGGTATTAACAACCGGACTAATCTGGGGGTCGGTGGAACGAGCCAACCCCCGCAGGGACGAACAAACGAAACAACAAAACGTACACTCAACGAAACTAAACGTCAATGCACTCGTGAGAATGACCGGTTGCGGAAATGCACGGTTGCTCAGGAGGCGATTGTGGTAGAAGGGTCGCGATCCATTGCCAATAAAATAGCGCACGAAAATAATTATTTATTGGCGTAAGCCACGGGATCACGCGCTCGTGGATCGCGAGTACTCAGCTGACCGAGGGGTCGAAGTGAGACAAGCGATCACGAGCGCGACACGAGAACGATAAAATTCGATAACTCAAAAACTCACCGAAGCGCGTAAAATATCCGAAAAGGATCGGGAACTGCATCCAAAAGACGCACGAGAACTCACACGAATGCACCGAAACTCGAGAGCGTCACACACAACGCATCAATCGAATAATCGACTCGTAAGAATTCCTGTCGGACAACTACGAGGATAGCACACACGGTAATACACGAAAAATGCACGATACTCGCTCGCACTTGACAGGTAGGGAAACCCGTGAGCGCGAGCGAGACACACACACTTCGCCGAGAGAGAACGATAGGCCGGCGTACGCGAGAGCGCGAACGAGAGCGCGACACACCGAACGACAGCCGGCGTCGTACCGTTACGGGAGCGCGAGAGAGAGCCCGAGTCACCTCGAGGGCCGCTCGCGATAGACTAAATTTTCTACGATAACGAACCGAGATCGTTATCATGATTATTACGGGAGCCTTGACCGGGAGCTACTGCCCTCTCAACCAGTTTGCCAAATCGAGACGATACAAGAGGGCGGTAATTCGAAGAATCTTTGCGATCGCTTCCCCAAAGTCAATGCGTGAGATACAAGGCTCTTCTCAATTCTAATGCAGCGCGAGGTATTCCATCTTCGCCTGTAACTCATACGTCCGCCTGATCTCAACGCATTGCACTTTGCTGTCGGGTGCCGGGTTTGCACCGGACTTTAGCGTATTCGCAAGACTCTTCGTCGAGTCTCTCCTTCACTTGTGCTTTTATTTGCTAACTTCTACTCCACCAAGTGAATTTGAGAACTTCGACTAACGGAACGAAACTAAAACGATAACGGAATCTCTATCAAATTGTTTAATTGTTGTTGTACTGACAGGTTTGAGGAATTATGAAACGGCAAAACTTGAATAATAACCCGGGATCGCCTTCGGCGGCAGAGGTGCCGACGGGAGCTTCGGTGGTGCAGCTACCACCGGACAGGAGCTCCTTTGCGCACCGTTGTGTTTGGCCAGATTGGCCTTTGTCAACGGCGCGACAACGGGCGTCACTGCCGGGATCTTTTTCCGCGGCACTTGCGCGGCGGAACGAGAGCTTGCCGGGGTCGGCAGGGGTGCTGGCGGGGGTATTGCCCCCTCCGCTCTCGGGCTTGCTCGACGACGGCGTTCTCGGGGCCCTCGCGTCCTTCGTGGACGACGAGGGTCTTTGGAGGTAGATCCTCCAGACTCCATAGTCCCGACCGGGATCAAACGCGGCACTTTCCAGTGGGAGCAGCCCGCCAACTGCTCGTCTGCGCGGACTGGGCTCGGTGATCGGGGGGAGTAGACGGCAGGGCTGCCGACTCTCTCCTCGAACGTCCTCACCGTGGCGTCCCCCGCAGGCGGGACAGCTGGTGGCGCTTCCCCCTGGAGCGCGGTTCCCTGCGAGCCCTCCGGCTGGCCGAAGCCGGCGACACCCGGGCTCGGGGATTGGGGTGGCCGCCCGACTGGCTTGTCGGCTAGCTCCCCGATCGTCCGCACCACGGCGTCCGCCGACTCCGCGCTCAGGTGACCCGGGTGAGCGAGGGTCGCCGCGCATGCCTGCGCCAATTCGGTAAGCGGAGGCCGCAGGAAGACGTCCTTGCGGTCCTCCAGGTTCAAGGTCTCCCGGCACATATGGTCAAACCATTCTGCGCCGTCCTCGATCTCCATAACCTCATCCTCGGGGTTGGTGGAGTTGTTCATATTGCGATCTGAAAAGGAGAAACGGGGTTAGACCGGTACCTCCGGTGGTCGATAAGGTTTCAAGTCCTTCACCGCGATTTTCCCCATTGATCGCCCATCGAGATCTGTGAGTTCGTAAACTACGCGGGATATCTTCTTCGAGATCATAAACGGCCCTTCGAAGGGGGCGTTCAACGCTGCCGAGATGGGTCGGGTTGCGTTCGAGAGCGTGTGGGATCTTCGTAAAACGAGTTCACCGACTTCGAACGTACGATCCCGGTGATGGAGATTGTACTGTCCGGCTTGTCTTCGGAAAGCCTCATCGAGAGCGTGGGTGAAGGCAGTCCTCAGGGTGTCCAGACGGGCCATCCGCCTCATCCATTCCCCAGGAGGACGCGGCACTACCTCGAGATCCCCTTCAACTGCTCGTCGTAACGAGGTAGCAGATGAAGGTTCGCGACCAAAGTTTGTAAAGGCCGGGGTGGCTTGCAAAGAACTATGGAACGCGGTATTATACGCGAACCGGAACTCATGCAGATGGTGATCCCATTCGCGGTGATTTCCATCGAGAAATGCGCGGATCATAGTCTTGACGACTCTGTTCACGCGCTCGGTAGGATTGGCTTGTGGGTGATACGGCGGTGTCGTGTCGTGCCGTATACCCACTCGCTCCGTAAGTTGACGAATGTCCCGGTTAATGAACTCGGTTCCATTGTCCGTGAGCAATACTCGGGGTGCGCCCCAGCGAGTAACGATTACATCGTCGAGAACTTTCGGGATCGATTTTCCATTGGCCCTCCGAAGAGGGTAGACCTCAATCCACTTTGTGAAGAGGTCTTGGATAACGAGAACATAAGTATGTCCCATGGACGCTGGCGTTAGCGGTCCCATGATGTCTGCTGCGATCGTGGTCCAAGGACCATCGACTACGCGATGACCCATGATGCCCGCGGGAGCTTGTTGCTCTACCTTGCAGCGTTGGCAGGTTTCGCACTGCCTAACGTAAGCAACCACGTCCTTGAACATACCAGGCCAGTAGTACGTGGTGGATAGACGTCGGTACGTCTTCTCAACACCCAAGTGGCAGGCCGGCGGGAGCGCATGACACTCTTGGAGAGCGACATGTCTTGATTCGCGAGGACGTACCAACTTCCAAACGTCGAGATCCTCAAACTCGAGATCAGCGAGATCGGATGGTCGATGGAAATATAGTCGGTTGTCGACTATCTTCCAATCCGGGAACTTATCGCGTCTTCGTGCGACGTCGCGGAAGCGCCGTCGATACCACGCGTTCTGAGTGTCGCGAGCGCATCTGGCAGCTTCAGCTTGACCCTCAGGGATTCTCGAGAGCGCGTCGGGAACATGGTGCAACGCGCCTTTGCGATGTACTATGTTGAAATCATATTCCAACAGTTACAAAGCCCATCGGGCGAGTCGACCCGTGGGGTTCTTTAAATTATGCAGCCATCGGAGGCTGCTGTGGTCTGTAACCACGGTAAAAGAATACCCCTCGAGATAGCAACGGAACTTTCGTATCGACCACAAGACGGCCAGACACTCTTGTTCCGTTACGGAATATCTCCTTTCGGGAGCCGTCGAAGCGCGGCTCGCATAGGCGATAACCCGCTCATGACCTTCGATCACCTGCGTGATGACGGCACCTAGGCCGACTCCGCTAGCGTCAGTTTGTAACGTGAACGGTAGCGCGAAGTCCGGCAGGCGAGCGTGGGGGAGCTCGTTAGCCTCAGCTTCAGCGCATCGAGAGCCTCTTGTTGTTCGGGACCCCATTCCCAGGCTTGCGCCTTTTTTGTCAGCCGCGTCAAGGGTTCTGCGGTTGTCGCGAACTCCGGTATGAAGCGGCGGTACCACGACGCCATGCCGAGGAAGCGGCGTAACTGTCGGATATTCTGTGGGGTTGGGAATTCGAGAAGAGGTGCAACCTTTGCGGGATCTATCTTGAGTCCCTCGTTATTTACAAGGAACCCGAGATACTGGACTTCCGAGCGACAAAACTCGCTATTTTCGCGATTAATCGCGAGTCCAGCAATCGAGATCTTCTCAAGAACTTTCCGAAGCCACACTAGGTGTTCTTCGAAAGTTCGAGTAACGATAATAATGTCGTCTAAATAGAGGAACACGTGCGGATACATTTCCGCGCCGAGAAGTCGATCCAGCATACGCTGGAACGTTGCGGGAGCGTTCGTGAGACCATACGGCATCCGCTTGAAGTGGAATAGGCCTCGGCCTGGGACCACAAAAGCGGTGATCTCACGGAAAGCGGGATTCATTGGGACTTGCCAATAAGCTTGGCTCAAGTCCAATGTCGAGATGTAATTGGCTTGCCGCAACTCATCGAGAATACCCGTCATATTCGGGATAGGATAAGCATCCTTCTTCGTGAGTGCGTTAACCTTTCTGTAATCGATACAGAAACGATACTTGCCATTTGGTTTTTTCACCATTATAACGGGACTCGCCCAGTCACTGCTGGAGGGCTCGATAATGTCGGTAGCCAACATCCGGTCTACTTCCGCCCACATTACGTCGCGGATGACCGGAGTTACAGGATACGGCTTCTGCTTGACTGGGGCACTGTCGCCTCCATCTATGTGGTGAGCCACAAGAGAGGTGACGGCCGAGTCTGCACGGATATCCGGTACGTGAGCATCGAGGAACTCGCGTAAGCGCGTAGCCTCGTCGGGATCGGGAGTCCGTAGGCCACAGCACATAGCTAGGCGCGGTACGTCATCCTCGGGAACAAAGGTGTGACGTATCTCAGGGGTCTCACGGAAATGCCATGATTCCCCGAAGAAGTCAACGACCATTCTAGCGGAACGCAAATAATCCAACCCCAGTATCAGCTCTTCGGAGAGCGATGGTAGGTGGAGGGCGAGAACGTTGGTACAGCGATTCTCTAGGATAGCCGGTACCTCGAAAGCCGCCTCTATAGTCTCCATCTGACTATTGGCGGTCATTACTGACCGGGGCGGAATCCTCTGGGCAGTTAGGCCGAGACCGACAAGGAACTCTATCAAGTTCGCGCCGAGAAACGTCCTGGTCGCGCCAGAGTCTACGAGAGCTCTTACGGTACGACCGTAAATGACAACGTCAACCCGAAAGGCGATAACACGATTGTGAGCAGCCGCGTTCACGATTACGTCGCTTGACGACGTGTCGGGAGCCGGGTTGAGGTTCGAGAACTGCCTCCGTCGTTTCTTATGAACGGGAGCATGGCAACAGGGCTTCGGTACACGGGATCTTGGCGAGAAAATATTTTTCGGGGGGAGGCTTTCGGTTCCAGGAGGCGCGGGCGAATCGCTCACACGCGTCACTGCGCGTTTTCCCGGTTGCATGAAGTGCAACAGGCCGATGTCACCCCCGAAAGTCCGCATCGGTAACAGAAGAGTCGGCGCGACTCCTTGCAGTCCCGATGGCGGTGACCCGACTGGTCGCAATTCCAGCACTGGGTATTTGCGGGAGCTGTGGGGGCGCCCGTACTCGGTTTAGGGGTTGGCGCTGCCCCAGCGGTAGCTTCCCGTTGCTGCGGGGTGCCGCGCGGTGGTTGCGAGGCTTGCGGCTTCTTCGCAGCTGTACGGGGAGCGGGAGGTTATTTCCTCCCTTCGGGAACTTGCCTCCACCGATTGCGGGACGGGACGAGAGCCTCGAGGAAGTCGAAGGGCTCCTCGACATCCTCCATTGGGGGTGGACTCTCGGCCTCCACCTCGCGTTCCTGAGCTGCACTTACTCGTGCGCGTCGAGGAGCTGGTGGTAGCGATTGGCGGGGTTCGCGATACGCGAATCCGGGGCAGAGCGACGCTTCTGGTTTCGGAGGTGGACGATGGGACTCCAGGCTCCGGATCACCTGTTCACGGCGACCTGCCTCCCGCTCGAGATCTTTCATCGACAGCCGGTCGTGAAACGAGATCATTATTTTGAACGAGGGTAGCATATTTCGGTATGCATACCGCACCCGTTCCTGCTCAGTCCAGGGCGGATTGAGACGCGAGAATAGTCCGTTCATGCAGCTCAAATAGGCGCGAACGGACTCGCGAGCACCTTGGGTCCGGAAGGCTATCTCTTCGCGTAGTGCGATCTGATAGTCGGGATCGGAGAAGCGCTCTCGGAATGCAGCTTTCGCTGCCTCCCAATTCGCCAGTAGGCGGCCACTATTCCCCTCCTCCCTCCTACTCCTCCTCCCAATTCGCTCCTCCCGATACCACATCCGGGCTATACCCGTCAGGCAAAACGAGAGCGTCTTCAGGAGATCCCCATCCTGAATCGGGATCAACGATCGGCCTTCCTCGATGAGGGAAAGGAAATCTTCCACATCCTCCTGGGGCTGGCCCGAGAATGCTACTCCCCAGCGTCGAACCTCTTGGAGGACGCGCTGAGGCGAGAGCCAGCGTCTACGAGGCCTCGGTGCCTCCGAGTCGTCAAGTTCTGCGAGATCCGCGGGGTCCAGCGTCAATCGCCGTCGGACCCCTCGGCAGGCGGGGGTGCAAGATGCCCTTGACCCCCGGGTGGATTGGCGGGAACGCCAACGTCCCCCTGCTGAGGATCGGGAGCTCCCGCCAGAGGTGGCGGGACTACGGGGGGCACAGCACCTACAGGCGGAGCCTGGAACAATCCCGCTCTACGCCTGAGTCGATCCGCGCGTGCGGGGTCCTGCTGGTCGTCCGCCTCCTGCTGGTCCTGGTCCGCGCCTCCTTTCGCACCGTCTTCCGACATGGTGCGGGGGTGCTACGACTGACGACCTATGGGAGCTATTCAGCGAGCTGTGAATCCGCCGTATCCCAGCACGATCGCCTACTTCTCCGTAAAAGGCCTGGAGTCGGGAATATATTCCAAACAGCGAGTTCCCAGTCGCGTTCAGGAAAACGGGATAGAGTCTCGAATAGCGAAAGTGAGTCGCGATCGAGAAGCGAGAGCCAGTCTTCGAACAGCGAAAATTACTTCGGGTTCAGAAGACACGATAAATCTCCGAACAGCGAAAGTAATTCGCGTTCGAGGAGCGGGAGCAAATCTTCGAACAACGAAAATTAATTCGTTTGCAGAAGGCGGGATAAATCCTCGAACGGCGAAGGTAATTCGCGTTCGAAAACGAGAGCGAGATTCCGAACAACGAAATTAGTAGATAAGCTAGGCCGCCCCCCCCCCATGTCGGCAAGTAGATTCCTTCCTTACCTACAGTCGGTAAAAAGGGTTCGAGTCCGGGCTAAAAGATTTCTACTTACCGACATTACCGACATTGCCGACATTGCTCACTTACCGACTTACCGACTTACCGACAAGAGGAAGAGGGAGAAGGAAAAAGATGTTAGATTTACCGACCAATGACTATTTGACCCTTTTTGCGGAAAATAGCCAATTTTACCGGCCGACCAACGATCGGGATAGCAACGATCAGGATACCAACGATTATTTGACCCTTTTTGCGGAAAATAGCGAATTTTACCGGTCGACCATCCATCGGGATAGCAACGATCGGGATAGCATCGATCGGGATAGCAACGATCGGGATAGCATCGATCGGGATAGCAACGATCGGGATAGCATCGATCGGGATAGCAACGATCGGGATAGCATTGATCGGGATAGCAACGATCGGGATAGCATCGATCATGATATTTCGACCGCAGCATCCGGCTTGACGCGAAATTTGAATTATGCTATCGGATTTACCGACTCATGAAGTTATCATACCAGGATATTTGAATTTTTTGGCGGGAAATCAAATTTACATAACCTTACTTATCGACTTGTGATATTTATAGTTAGAGATTAGGATATTGGAACAAATCTTCGGGGCTTATTTATTAGAATATATGAACTCAATCTAATACGGAAAATCAATAGGAATCAACAATAAGCATTTAAGTATATTATCTTAACATTTTATTGAACGAAAGTATTTAAGGTGACAATTGACATTGAGCGTAGTAATCATTAAGTGTCGTAGAGTAATCAGGTATACATTCCGTTCTAGCGTTCGTGACGTCTTTCTCGGCTGCCTGGAGAAGCCACGTTTTCAAATTGCGCGCGTTGTAGGCTGCGCAGTGCGGATTCCAAGTGCGTTTGTGATTGGTGCACGAGATAACCGCAATCTGTTCCAATTTTCGCAAGGATGGACAACCAAGATCTTCAAGATTGTACACGTTGGGCAGAATTTTCTCCAACCAGCGTTTCTTCTCTAGACCCTTGACATGGACTTTGCTGGCGTCTCGCAGAAGATTATGCAGAGTCTCGTTGACTTCCTCGTAGGGTATGTCACCACTGTCCCAGGAGATTCCGTGATAGTTATTCTCCAACCAGGTGTTCTCGCTCTTGTATTTAGCGGGAAGAAAACTCCATTTATGAGGCGGCTCGAACAGGTAGACGGACGGGAGAGCGTCATCGTCGAGAGCGATAATGGCCACCTCTTTGAAAACAAAGTCGTTGATGGGTCTCTTGAAGCCCTGAAAGTCCACAACGTACTCCATCTCGGCGGTATGTAATGTCAGTGGCTGCTTCGTCGTCGCTTATATACAAAGTCTCGTACCCCCACTACCCGTGACCTACCCCCCACTATTCTGTGCACATTCGACGACAACCAATCAGGATTGTTCCCGCCACTAAACATTTTCATTAACAAAAAGGTGACCAATCAGAGTCGACACCGATACTCCCCACCACTTTTCAAATAATATAAATACAGACCTGACAGCGGAACAACTCATTCAACAAGACAACTTCAGTCAGAGACGAAAAGTCAAGATTAATGCATAGGACCAATCAGCATCGATAACCCCCCACCACTTTTTCAAACAATATAAATACGGTCTTGGCAGCAGAGCAACTCATTATTCGATGAACTACTCGACTGTTCAGTCAGAGAGAAGATGGATGCCCAGGATTGCAAGGATGTTATGAAGACATGGGAGGAAGTGTTGGAGCTGATGAAGGATAGAAACTCTAGCGAGATCAGTGTATGGAAAAATCGCCTCACGGAACTCATAAGCTCGTGGGAGGACTTGTTGTTGATGCCCACGTCCACCGTTAATGATAGACAAAAGTATTCAGCCGCAATCGGTTTCCTCCAAGGAATCGAAATTAAATTGGGGTGTTTGCTAAAACGCGGTGAGGGTGTACAGGCTCGCGAAAGACTCGTCGATAGAGTAAGATGGTCGGATCTGAAGTCGGCATTCAAGAAGCGAATCAAGACGGGTGTAATTACAAACCTAAAACACGTTGACGTTAATGAGTTCATGAAGGATTCCAAGACCATGTTCCGCTCGCAAATTAGACATGTACTCGCGAGAGAGAGAAATACGGTTAAAGTTTACATGGTACTAGCTGCAAAATTCGTTGTATCGAAAAACGATGAAAGTAGGTAATGTACCTATACGGATTTTTTCAAGATGGCGGCGATTGGTGGTGGGGACTGTTGCCAGCCTCTGCTGGGTGTGTGTGTGAGTCACCCCCACCACACCGCGCCGTCGGGGGCCCTGGATGCCCGAGGTAGGCTATGGTGATCGGGGGAGATGTTGCTTCGTCGGCTGTCAGGTCCCAACCACCCGCCCTTACTCGAGCACTTGACTAGCTTGACCAAGTGTGGTATGGTGGGAGGCGTGAGTGTAGGGTGGGAGAGAGTGAAGACAATAGGGTGGGGATGCGGGGGCCCTGGAGGCCCGAGGTAGGCTAGGGTGATCGGGGGGAGATGTTGCTTCGTCGGCTGTCAGGTCCCAACCACCCGCCCTTACTCGAACACTTGACTAGCTTGACCAAGTGTGGTATGGTGGGAGGCGTGAGTGTAGGGTGGGAGAGAGTGAAGGCAAACGTGTGGGGATGCGCGTCTGGAGCGCCAGGTCCGTATAGCGCCGGATCAGCGTACTATGCCGTGTTATCGCTGAAGGCCAGCGGTGCTGTTGCTGACTAGCGGCGCGTGGGGGGGGGGGGGGGGGGGGTATGATGATGATGATGCGCCGAAGGCCAGCACTGCGACACGGTAGAGCACAGGTTCGAGCCCCATTTTCGACAATATATGTTTTTTTATTTTTTTTTCTGGCCCAGGTCGGTATTATGATGCACAAGAATATGTATAGGCTAGGTTGGCCTTGCGGTTAAGGCGATGGCATAAAGCGCCGTCTTTCCCCGAGGGGGAGTATGGTTCGAATCCCTCATCTAGCATTTTTTTTTATTTTTAAATTATTTCAGCCGAAAATAAAAAAGTGAAAATAAAAACGTGGAAGGTAAGTGAGAGAGTAGAAATAGTTTTCATATTTTATTTTAAATTCTTATAACCATTGTGTACATATACATATAAATTATGATGAAAATTATTGAGCCTAGTTTTACAATTACATTTTTCTAAGACTGATGTTGCGGTTCGACCGCCACTGTTTCTTCTTCCATGCAATTCATTACTTTACAAAAAATGTATTCATGGTGAAGACCTAGCAACTCCGCAGCGATTAAATATCGTTTTCCATCCACATCACCGTACACAGTTTGAATAGTGTCCAACCCGGTGGCTAAAACTTTTTTTTTATCAAGTCCATGATAACCACTCACTGTAGGGTCTATAGTATTAGCCTGTGTAAGTTGCGCACAGATTTTTACGATCAGCGTATCGCGAACCTCTCTCACAAGTTGTAGTTCGGCCAAAAGCAGTAGGATCCTGTGATTAATGCAGGGACTCAGCAGCTTTATACCGTCAAATGTTTTCCGCTGCATGATGATTTCAGGTGAGAACAGTTTTCTTGAGACTTTTTTCGCTGGTTCACCACTCTCCTTAAGACTCAGGGAAATGGCTTTCTCATGATAAGCCGTTGTGAGACGCACGGATAGACGCCCAGTTGTTTGTATATGCGCGGAGTCGTATTCCTTGTTTAGCTCGTGTTCAGTATCGAACCAGCATGCAATTGCACTCATCTGTACGGATAAGTCCCTCCATTCGGCAACACTGATCGAAATTGTGCCGGTATTGCGGCTGGAGAACTTTACAGCCACAGTAAAATCGTCACCGTTTATTAGCTCAATACCAACTGTAACCGATTTACTGCACGAGGCGTTCAAGTCGTATGTCGTTGGCAATAGCAGGGCTCTGCTTAGAGGCCTCCTCGCGGTTTCTTCTACACGAGTACGCTTTGGTACACGCTGGTTATTCATAACAACGGCAAACTTGTCCATTATTCTCGTAATTTTGAGGAAATCCAAGGGAAATCGACTTCACTCTCTGAGTTACAGAGGCGCAATAAGTGCCTCCACGAGTAGCATTGCCACGGCGATGTGATTTTTTAAGGAGAAGAGGTAGGGGGTGGTGGTGTTGGGAGGGAGGGTGTGAAGATACACCGCCAGCCACGGAGGCGACTGCCGATAAGGGCCTCTGACACACAGGGAAAGAATTTGAAAGTCGTCGCGAGTCTTATTTTTATGCATTGTTAACAGGATGCTACGTAGTAAGCGGCGTTTTACTTGCGCTTTTTAAAAATATTACTTCAGTAGCATCCCGAGAGTGTTTTATCTATTTAGTACCGTGAAAATTTGAAAACCCATCTAGTGAGCTATTTTACAGAAGTACAAATAAAGTCGTAAAGATATGTGCGGAAGTAGCTGAGTGCACGTCAAGATAACGGCCGCGGAGCGTCGTGACTGACCGTTTTACGACCGGGTCATTAGGATGCGCTGGCAGTGCGAACTGCGAGCGCATGGTAGTATTACGGGGGGAGACTCATGCATCCGATAATGCGCCGACTACCGAAATGATCTGGGCGACTGGGCCGGAAACGTCGCCTGCCAAAAGACGATGTTTTCTCTAAGTAGATACCAAAAAAAAATTAGAAAGGACAAACCTTAGCAGCCAATACGTATCTGCGATTTTCTCGTTTAGGAACAGGGCGGTGGTTGGCTGTGGTGGTGGAAGGATAAATCTATAAGTTTAGGGTTTTTCACGAAAAATCCCATTGTTGCGTCTAGCTCATCAAACATAACGTTTCGTCGTGTTTTTGTGTTTTGTGTTGTATTTCACTTTAATCTCTCGTGAAAATGGCTGATCGTGCGGTACGTGCTGTTATCAGTGAGTTGGTGCAGGTGTTGACCGCTGACCCTACAGAAGCGGTGAAGTTTTTATTAAAAAAATCGAGCGATCGCGAAATGCGTGGATTTTGCGGTGCTGCGCTTGTCAGGCGGCTCAAAGCGCTTATGGACCACCTGACGGTCCGTAAGATTCTCCGGCTCGCCAGTGCGGGGGTATTTACCGGCTGCTGTGCCGCAGTACAAACGGCGCATACGCGTGCGAGCAACTCGCCGTACGCCGATACAGCCGAGGCAATAGCGTTAGCCAGCGAACTTCAAGAGCTCGGTATGTGTAAAATTTATAACAAATTAAAATGTTAGCATATAAAATTCCCAATCATTCAACGGTAAATTTTTTTCTACAGCCCAGAGACAGGCAGCTCAGCAAATCGAGGATGCGAAGGCCCTGGCTGAAGCCGAGGCGATCGACTGGGATAATGAAGGTAGGAATTTGAAAAATATATCAGGAGGCGATACTAAGTAGTTTAAAATTTTTTAAGAAGTGTCGAACGCTACCAAATAGCTGTTTATAGAATATGTAAATTTTAATTTCATGCATTGTTTCCAGTATCGATGACGCTGATCGACGAGAAAGAGGCTGCGAAGGATGCGGTCATAAAGCTCGCCGCTCAGCGACTCCTCGACGCGCAGGCTTTATCCGAAGTCCGCGGGATTAATTGGGCCGATGAAGGTAAGGAGTAACAAAAAAAAATAAAAAAGCATTATGTATGTACAGAAACTTATTTATTTCATACGAATAATTTTCATTTTTTCAGTCTCGATGGGTTTGGCCGAGGAAACGGAGGAGGCTGAGGGGGAGGTTGTGGGTGAAAACTCCACAATGTGGATCAGCGAGTGGGTCCACGAACAGGAGGCAACGGTAGTGGCACCTGCAAGCCTCAACACCACGTCGCTGGACCTTGACGGGTCATTCGTGGAACCTGCAACCCCTCTAGCCACATCTACACAATGTGGGGCAGGTCGATTCGAAGACCTACTCGACGAAACCGACGAGACCCTGGCCGAAGAAGAAGAAGAGAAAGGAAGCGGCGTCGAAGCGTCAGCGGACACCGATGACGCTGCGTCAACCGGGTCGACGCATGGCTTCACCGCGTCAACAGAGGAAGAGGAGGAGGAGGATACTCGGGAAAAATCAGTGACTCCCGAGGCGACCGGAGCGGGGCCATCGCACCGCGCTTCACCGGGGCCATTCATCGATATCGATGATGGAATGCCAATAGGTGAGTCGAAGATTATACACCGCGTCGAAAGTAGACGATATTTTAATAAATTTAAAATGAGCGGTGTAGTGATGACCGTCAAAATTCGCGAGCCACCGGTAACGGCAAATATTGTAGAGTGGTTAGAGGACGCGATACGCGAGCTGTATACGTTAATTGTAAGCGGTTGCGAGCCGACGGATATGGTGGGGGTGCAATTTCGGTCAAACGCGTTCACACGGGGTCCAGCAGGAATTTCGTACAGGCCGATCCGCGATTTTGATTTTGAAAATTTATTTGCGGTGATCAATAGTGTCTCGCAGAGTGCGGCAGGGTTTTGCATCGACGATTCGTTCACGATCGAGTCAAATATAGTTTCGATGCCTGTAGGGATGGGACGGGCGAAAAATGTCAAAGGGGCTGCATTTTGGGCGAAAAAATCGGTGATAGAATTTAAAAACAGCGACAACCTTTGCCTACCACGGGTGATCGTAGTGGGTAAAGTTTACGCAAAACGCGGAGCGGTGCGGCACGGAGACCTGCAAAAATTGTGGGACAACGTGCACAGAAATAGGTCCGTGCTACAGGAGGATCTCGCTAAAGAGTTAATTCGTGAGGCGGGGGTAGAGGTGCCGGAGACTGGTTGCGGTATACCGGAGCTTCAGGCATTCCAACGACTGCTTGCTCGAGAAGGGATCGCGTTAATTATGTTTGAACGCGAGACTTTTGGTAGTAGCGAGCCTGCCGTCTTCAACGGCACCGGTATGGTCTTGCGCTGTCAGCCAAAAGTCTTGCATAATATCTATATTTTGCTTGACGGAAACCATTACGGTTTAATCCTTAATCTCGCGCAAGCAGCCGGGGGATCATTTTTCTGCACGCCCTGCGGACTAGCGTACAGTCGCGTTATAGCACATCGATGCAGTCAAAAGTGTCCATGCTGTAAGATTAGTCCTCCATGTGACTCTGATGCCCGAAAAATTCGCTGCAGCGACTGTTGGCGTTTCTTTCGGGGTGAGGAGTGTCTACGACATCACAAAGAAGTGGGTTCGCATGGTACACAATCTCGCTTGTGTGATATGCTGCAAACATGTAGAACGTGTTTGAAGCAGATCTACAAACCAGATCATGCAAGACATGAGTGTGGATACTTTTTCTGCAGAACATGTAACGAGGATAGGCCCGAAAATCATAAATGTTTCATGCCCCCGTTGCGAATGTCAAAGGCATCGGAACGACCGGACTTGTTCGTATTTTACGATTTCGAGACGCGGCAGGAACGAGAGATCGAGGGAGTAGACAACGTCTATTGTCACGACGTAAACCTGTGTGTAAGTCACCAGCGCTGCACACAGTGTATAGATAAAATTGAGGATGATTGGGAGTGTAGTCTGTGCGGTCCTGATGACGAGAAAATATTCAAAGACAACGCGCTTTCTGAATTCGTGGAGTACGTTTTAAAGAAAAGACCCAACGTCGGAGGTGTTATTTGCATAGCGCATAACGCGAAGGGTTTTGATGCCCAATTCATTTTAAAATATATTGTCGAGGAAAAACACGAGACGCCTAGGCTAATTACGACAGGAACGAGCATTATGGAGATGCGAATCGGTAGCGTAAGATTCATAGACAGTTTAAATTATTTCCATATGCCTCTCAGTAAACTCCCAAAAGCCTTCGGCTTAGGAGAAAGTGTTTTCAAAGGTGTGTTCCCACATCTTTTCAATAGAGTAGAAAACGAGCGTTATAAGGGCCCACTTCCACCTCTCACAGACTACACTCCCGATACAATGGCGGCGTCGGATCGGGCAGAATTTCTGCAGTGGTATGAAAAAACGTGTCGCGAGGGTTACGAGTTCGATTTCCAGAAAGAGATCATCGCATACTGCAAAACTGATGTGACGATTCTTCGGAAAGCATGCACCGCGTTTCGTCAAATCTTTGTAGAGTGCGGAGAGGTGTGTCCGTTTACCGAAGCAGTGACCATAGCCTCCGCATGCAATAAAGTTTTTAGGAGAAAATTTTTGGAGCAGAATAAAATTTCTGTTCTACCGCGAAATGGATATCGACGCGCTGATAGGCAATCCGAAGTAGCGATCGAGTGGCTCTTGTGGTGTGAGTACACTTTCGGAAGACAGATTGAGCATGCGGGGCGGGGTCGCGAGTATAAGCTAGTCGACGGTACGCGTGTCGATGGTTACGTACGCACAGACGATGGTGTACAGCACGTACTACAATTTCACGGTTGCTTTTTCCACGGCTGTGACAAATGTTACACCGATCCGCGTAAGCGCCAGGAAGAGTTTTATGGTAGCACAATGAACGATCGTTTTGTGCGTACGTTAAATACATCGAACCGTATAAAATCTTTAGGATATAATCTTCATGAGATCTGGGAGTGCGAGTATGCGCGGATGAAGAGTAGAAATCCTCTTATTAAAGACACGGTAAACGGACATCCGATTCTTGTAGATCAGCCTCTTAATCCTCGTGACGCGTTTTTTGGAGGACGTACGGGAAATACACGAAGCTATTGCGAGACCACCGGTGATGAGAAAATTCGGTACGTTGATGTTTGTTCGCTATATCCGTACATTTGCAAGTACGGTCGTTTTCCTATTGGCCACCCCACGGTGTATACGGCCGACTCTGTTCAGCAAATAATCGGGCCTGAATATAATTTGAGTAGAGTCGAAGGTCTCGTGCGATGCACAGTGCTACCACCTCGCGATCTCTATCATCCGGTACTCCCCGTACGCATGCACAATCGATTAATGTTCGCGCTATGTCGAACATGCTGCGAGGAAATGTATCAAGGGGCTTGCCCCCACGATAAAGAGGATGATCGGGCTTTTGAGGGCACATGGGTGTCGTGCGAGCTCCAAAAAGCGATCGAAAAAGGATACAAGATCCTGGGCGTACAAGAGATTTGGCAATACAACGTTGAGCAATACGACAAGGCTAGTCAAATATCAGGTCTCTTCGGCGGATATATTAATTTATGGCTCAAGATAAAACAGGAAGCTAGTGGGTGGCCACGGGAATGTACGACTGAAGAAAGCAAAGAAGCGTATGTGGCGAGTTTTCTCGAAGCCGAGGGTGTGCAATTGGATCGTAAGCGAATCGAAAAAAACCCTGGTTTACGGTCGGTTGCAAAACTCTGCTTAAACTCATTCTGGGGTAAATTCGGACAACGAGAAAACCTCCCAAAGACCGAGGTAGTCGCGACGCGTCAAAGGCTTCTGGAACTCCTGTGCGACCAGAGCTGCGTGGTTAATAACATTATAACAGTCAGCGACGATATAATGTACGTTTCCTGGCAGAAAACTGGCGAAAGCTCCGAAATAAACCCGCACGTAAACGTTGTGATCGCTGCGTACACAACGGCACAAGCCCGCTTAAAATTATACTCGTACCTCGAACAGCTTGATAAACGCGTCCTCTACTACGATACCGATTCGTGTATATATATCGATAGTGGTATGGCTAATCAATATAACCCTCCACTTGGAAATCTTCTTGGCGATATGACCGATGAACTGTGCGACTACGGTAGCGGTAGTTTTATTAAGCGTTTCGTCTCAGGGGGCCCTAAATTTTACGGATATCTGGTACAGACCCCCGATGGTAGAGAAATAGCTTCTTGCAAGGTTAAAGGCATTGGTCTTAATTATAAAAACGGGCAGAAAATTAACTTTGAATCTATCTGCAAACTTGTTCGCGAACCTGGTACAAGTATATCCGTAAAGTTTGACTCCATAAGACGAGACGCTTACCACCAAGTTGTCACGAGGCCCGAAACGAAAACGTGTAAGCCCGTTCTCGTTAAAAGGCGAAGATGGGGCGAATACGATTCGTTACCGTACGGCTACATAGAATAAGCAGTACGAATAGTAAATTTTGTAGATTTTTTGTAAATTTTGTAGATTTTTTTGTAAATTTTGTAGATTTTTTGTAAATTTTGTAGATTTTTTGTAAATTTTGTAGATTTTTTGTAAATTTTGTAGGTTGTTTGTAAATTTTGCAGATTTTTTTGTAAATTTTGTAAAAAATAATACGTTTTAATTTTAGGCGCTGGATACATGTGGTACTTGTACCCCGAATTACGCTGATCAGC
Source organism: Cryptus armator (assembly GCA_963971235.1). Taxonomy (NCBI): domain Eukaryota; kingdom Metazoa; phylum Arthropoda; class Insecta; order Hymenoptera; family Ichneumonidae; genus Cryptus; species Cryptus armator. Next base: position 1,548,048 of record CAXARG010000111.1, on the reverse strand, counting down.
GTGTCTTTTATAAAAATAGAAAATAACATGTAAATATATATATATATAATATTTAATGTATTAGTTTGAATTAATAATAAGAAGAAAGTTGCCTGCAAGCATTGTTATTTTACTTACCTATCATGCATCCCAATAAGCTTCACCCTGATGCATGTATAAACGTAATGACGAGCTTATTCGGTTACACTGTGAATATTAGCTAATTCGCAGTGTAACCCCGGGGTACATACGCTATTAGCTTATTCCGTATGTACTTCCGCGGGTATGAGCTAAGCAACGGCGAACGCGGCGGCGGCGGCGGCGGCGGCAGCGGCTGTGGCTGTGCCAGTCACTCTGCTTTAAAAGGCTAAGCAATAAAATGTATTGTTTTTCTCTTATATGTTTCAGAGCAAACGGTGTCACAATTGTTTAGCGACGGTGTTGCTGAATATTTATATGTAAGCTTGGAAGACAACGGGTATGAGAACATTTGGCCGTGAAAAAAATTATTAATAAAAAGATGGATGAAAATCATGAATTTCAGTATTTAATATCCTCGTAACTCCCCGATCCCCTCACTAACCAATATGGATCCGCGCTGGAAACATCCATGGACTTCTATTATAGCCGGTCCGACAGGCTGCGGCAAAACAGTCTTTGTAAAAAAATTTTTGAAACATATCTCATACATGGCCGACGTTAAATTTGCTCGAATATTATTCTATTATTCAGAGTGGCAGGACGGTTACAAAGATTACGGCCGGGAGATAGAATTTTTGGAGGGGCTGCCACAAAACTCGGACATTGCTGGAGACAATCGCCCAAAGCTCTTGATAATTGACGATTTAATGCGCGAATCTTCAAATGGCGAAATTGTAGATTTATTTACAAAGGGGAGCCACCATAAAAATATAAGTGTAATTTTTATTACCCAAAATATCTTCCATCAGGGTCGCGGTCAACGCGATATCTCATTAAATACGAATTACATTGTAGCTTTTAAAAATCCACGCGATCGTGCGCAGATCGCACATCTGGCTCGTCAGGTATACCCCGAAGATTCAAAATTTTTACAAGAAGCTTATCACGATGCAACAGCGAAACCCCACGGCTACCTGCTTCTAGACCTTAAACAATCGACTCCAGATAATTGCCGGTTTCGTACTAGCATATTCCCCGATGACTCTCATAATTTCGTTTATGTGCCGAAGCGGGGCAGTGGCGCTCGTTAGTCAAAGTATAAATCATCATCACTGAGTGCATAATCATCATTCGGTTCGCGGCTATGGCACCATCAACAGTGGCTACAACTTCTATCGGAAAAAAGAACGTAATTCTGCTACATGCCCTCTGTCATCTGCATAAACAGCAGCGGGCCTTGCTATTACGCTCAATAGATAAAAACGGGGTTAGATCTATTTGCGAGTGTGCCTTGAATACTTTGAATGGCGCTGTACCCTTAAAAAAATCCGAACGACTGCGCCTATCGAAGCATAAAAAAGTTTTGCGGAGGCTTGTAAATAAAGCTGGTGGCTGGAAAACGAAGAAGCGCGTAATTGTACAAAAAGGAAGCGGCTTTTTATTACCCCTTCTCCTGCCGATCTTAGGCACAGTGTTGTCTAACGTTTTTGCTCGTAATTGACAAGATGCAGCACGCAAAAAAAATGGTTTTAGTACCTCAAGAAGCTATCCCAATACGTGAGGCATTAGAGCAGGTTAGATCCGTTCAAACACCGGGCAACACACTCAGCAGGCTCGATGCCGAAATGGATGATATACTTCGTTCGGTAACACCTTCGAACGAACGTGAAAAGTGGAAACTGTATCAACAAGTATTACAACGTTATCAATTCTTCACTGATGAGGAGCGTCGACCCAAAATTATCACGGCTCCCGTGAACGCTGAAAAACCTACGGAGCAAATATCTGAAGAGCCGGCGCAAACAGTTGAGAAAGACGAAATAGCAGGAGTATCTGATGCTGTTATATTAGCAACTGTGCCGAAAACATATAAAAACCAGGCAGAGCAGTTGTTGAAACATCTCCACAGCACCCCCGGCCGTAGACTAACATGGAATAAGTCGGGAATGATCTCGATCAATCGTGAGCCTGTAAAGGGAACCAACATAGCAGACCTCGTGAACGAAGCTATGCGTGAAAGAAAAACGGTGCGCGCCACAGGCCGCGAACAGTTTGGCGCTGAACTCCGGCGGCTGGGGGTCCCTCGTGAATTTATCGGTAATTCAAGTTTATTGTATGAGAATCTTTCGTTGGACAACGCTATAAACGCCAACCTCAGTGGCCTCGATGCATCAACATCGTCAAATATTATTCACACACCTAACGCTAGCTGAAATTCTTCCGTTGATAGTGCTGAGAAGCGTCGTACGCCGACAAGTGATTTTTTAAATAAATCGTGGAAAAAGCTGAAGATTTAATGGCTTTATTGGAAAAGTTTTATTACGACGCAGCGCATCCGGCCGGATATGCCGGTGCACCGAATTTACTTCGCGTGGCCGATAACGAAAAGATCTCCCGTGATGATGCAACTAACTGGCTGAGAGCTCAGGATACTTATACGTTACACAGGCCAATACGCCGTAGATTCCCTAGGCGTCACTACGCGGTGGATAATATTGATGATGTCTGGGAGGCTGATCTCGTCGATTTACGATCACTCAAAGATGATAATGGTGGCGCAGTTTATCTTCTGGTGGTAATTGACGTTCTTAGCAAATATGCATGGGTCGAAACGCTGCGAGATAAAACATGCGCTGAAACCACTGAGGGGTTTAAACGAATACTGTCTAGGAGTAGCGGCCGAGCACCCGTATGGCTACAGACAGACCGCGGTAAAGAATTTGTCGGCAGTGTTTTGCAACGATTTTTGAAGACCCGCGGGATACGATACCGTGTTGCTCGAAATCCGGATATTAAAGCTGCAATTGTGGAACGTTTCAACAGAACATTGAAGGAGCGCATGTGGCGATATTTTACGCACAAAAATACCCGTCGTTATACCGATATACTGCAGCCTATAGTACAGGCCTACAATAACACAAAACACTCGACGATCAAGATGCCTCCTGCGGCCGTTACTCGATACAATGCCTCAATAGCACACGAAAACATGGAGAGACGCTATAAAACGACTCACAAAGTACCTAAATACAAGGTCGGCGAGTTTGTACGTATCATTAAAGCAAAAGCCGCGTTCGAGAAAGGTTACGAGTCCCGCTGGACGGAAGAAATATTCAAGATTCACAAGGTTCTCACAAATAGGCAACCACCGATTTATGAGTTGGTTGATCTACAAGGCGAAGAAATCGACGGATTTTTCTACGAAGAAGAATTGAGTATCGTCATAAAGAAGCCCGATGCTGAGGAGTTTGTAATCGAAAAAATTCTCAAAACTAAAGGCAGAGGCCGTAATAAACAACACTTTGTTAGCTGGAGAGGGTATCCTGAAAAATTCAACTCTTGGATCGCCGCCGCGAATATAGTGAATAAAAAATGAGAGATCAGTTCTATCTCGTCTTGCCTAGTAATAGTAGTATGAAGTATTACCCTGAGAATACAGTGACCCACTACATTACACAGCTACCAAGTCCTCTGAAAATGTCCGGAGAATGGGTCGTGGCTCTGACAGAAATTCAATTTCCTCGCACATTTCTTCATATAGATCCTGCTGAAGGACAACACCGTACGGCTACTCCAATTACAGCCTATACTACTCATAAAATAGATCAGCCTAAATCATCAACAGCTGCAGTGGCTAGTACCATCAATAAAAATAACAAACGAGTAGTGAGGGAGACCACTGGCGACGGTGAAAACAAACAAGTAGCCGTTAAGACGCAAAAGGCTCATAAGGTTGAAATCCCCTCAGGAGTCTACGCGTCCGTCAAGACGTTAGTTGACACTATTAACAATACGGAGGTATTTAAAAATCATATTCGTATTGAGTACGATGAGAATATTGGTGGACTAGTACGTATAAGCGTGATCCGCGATAATTGCGCTGCTGGGTGTGAATTGCCTCATTTGTTACATTTAGACGCTAAGCTCTCCAAAGCTTTAGGTTTTATATACGTCAAAGAGCTCCGGGACATACATGAATACATGTACATTGCCAACTATCCGGCAAACCTATCCATGAGTCTCCCCGACATATTATTTGTATATACAGATATTTGCGAAAACTATATAACAGGAGATGTCCAGACACCTCTGCTACGTATCGTACCGGTGGATAACACAAATTATGCTTATGGCTCTACCCAAACAAAAACATTCGCGCCACCACTCTACGTACCCTTATTACGCACAGAATTCCGTACGATCGAGATAGATATAAGGACCGACACTGGCAAGCCAGTACCATTCCAGAGCGGAACGTTGACGGTTACATTACACTTTAAGCGTATACGATAAAAAAAAATATATTGTCATGGATCGCTACATTGATCATTACGAGTGTCAGGTTGGAGGGGGAATTGATCGCGTTTTTGTTGGTGCACCTTATCAACGCGGTCATGGCCTAGGAAGCTTTCTGAGTGGTTTATTTCGACGTGCGCTGCCTTTGCTAACTCGGGGTGCGCGCGTTGTTGGTAAAGAAGCACTACACACGGGCATGAATATATTGGGCGATGTTGCGCATAATACACCATTTAAAGACGCATTTAGATCACGCATAGCCGAGAGCGGAAGAAATTTAAAGCGAAAGGCTGAGGAAACGCTTGAGAACCTCATGAGAGGTTCGGGATATAAAACGCCCAACCGAGGTCGACAGTACCAGTCGATGTTTGGTCACCCGAGTTCGCACATCGGTACTCAGCCACTTGCAGCTCTAAAATATACCGAAAGCAGTAGCCTGAAGAAGAAGAAGAAAAAATCACCGAGGAACAAGAAGAAGACCTCATCAACTAAGCGCTGTAGAAAAGCCGGGAAATCAAAGAAAAAAAAAATTGTTAAGCGTAAAAAAAAGCGCACAGTCGCCGACATATTCGGATAATTTCTGTAAAACGCTGTGAAAAAATGTCTTTCTTGCATCCACACTCATGCGAGTGTTTAAAATCGGAACTGGATTTATTCACTCTTCCCCCCACGCAAACAAGTATAGAAGCCTCTCAGGGGGTCCATTATAAGCCTGTTTCATCGCTAGCAGACGATGCACCCATTGAATTTGTTATACCAGGTCATGGTGCCGAGTACATTGACTTGGCTCACACGATGCTTAGCATACGTGTTACGCTACAACCTGGGACTGGCGAACTTGATGAACATGATAAAGTGGCGCCCGTGAACAACCTACTACACTCATTGTTTAATCAACTCGACGTGTCGTTCAATCAGAAGCTTGTATCATCCCCGAATAATGCTTACGCATACCGTGCATACATGGAAACACTACTGAACTACAAGGCTTCAACGAAAGCTCACCAGTTGAGAGCCAGTATGTGGATAGATGACACATCGCCAGACTTTGACTCTGAGCCCGTCTCAACGGCGCGCTCAGCGTCTGGTACAGTACCCATACAGAAGAACAAAGGTCTAGCGACCCGCCAAGCTCTGATGTCGAACGGTAAAGCGGTAGATCTTCTCGGATATCTACATTCTGATATTTTCAACCAGGAGAAGTTCTTACTCAACGGTGTTGAATTACGTCTTCGCCTTGTACGCTCGAGAGATGCTTTCTGTCTTATGGATGCATCAGGAAAAAGTTATAAAACACATATTTCGGATGCGAGCCTCATTGTGCGACGTGTTAAAATCAGCCCTGGTATACTTGTTGCTCACGCTAAAGCCTTAAGTAGAGGAACGGCAAAATATCCTTTTACGCGTGTAGATGTGAAACCATTTACCATCCACGCTGGTGTACATGGTGAAACACTCGATAATGTTATACTCGGACAGCTACCAAAACGAATGGTGATTGGTTTTGTCTCAAATAAAGCGTTCAATGGGCATAAGTTACAGAACCCATTCAATTTTTATCACTATTCAGTGAATTTCCTTTCTCTGTACGTGGACGGTGTTCAAGTCCCCAGCAAGCCTCTGCAGCCTGATCATTTTCGCGAGCTTAACACTCATGCCTATCACACCCTGGTTTCTGGAACAGGTATACTCTGGGATGACGATAATTGCGGTATATCAAAAGACGCGTACTCCCATGGTAATTGCTTGTACTGTTTCGACTTGACGCCTGACATGTCCGCTGGCAGAGCCGGCCACTGGAATCTTGTACGCCACGGTAGTGTACGTATAGATGTACGTTTTGGGGAAGCTTTAAAGGAAACGGTAAATTGTGTAGTATATGCCGAGTTTGATAATGTAATCGAGATTGACTCGTCTCGACAAGTGGTCGTAGACTTTTCAGGATAAGGACGTGCGCGTGAGTGTGTGTGTGTGTTTCGTTCTTAATAATAATTTTTAATGTAAAAATAAAAGGGTTTTTTATAAATAAATACACCAAGACAAAATTACCAATGATTGTTCTTTTATTTAATCACAAGCCGTTCAAAAGCGGAAATTAATTCTATAATTCCATTATCCTCTACGAGGTCTTCTTCTTCTTCCTGCCCAGCGAGCTTCTCTTCTCTTTGTTCTTCTTGGGCCGCCTTCTCAGTCCCCATGCCTCCTTCTCCAGTTGATGTCCTTCTATTTTCACAAGCATTCTGCAACAAATAGATATACATGTGTAAGGAGGTGCATTGATATTATGTACATTAAAATGCTGGGTATGATAATAATAATAATACATACCCCTGAGCGTCGTTGCCTTCGCTTCATTCGTGCTCTATACTGACGTCTGCGTATATGCCACATTTTGACGTGTGGTTTCGGTTGTCGTTTTCGACTCTCCAGCCATACGAAAATGTTGCGGCCCTGTTTTTTAAGTTCTTTGCTGGATTTCCAATCTCGTTTCCTAAAGTTCTCTGCGCGGCCCCCTTTGGACTTGTGGAAATGCTCCATGGTCGTAAGTGGAGCGCCTTGTAACTCTGCTGCAACTGAACTGTCCTCATCAACCAAAAGATGCACTAAAACGTAGTGGAGGGGGGCTGGTTGGCTTTTGGGCCCGATTTAAATTTAGAGTGGGAGTGGTCCTGATAACCCCACTACAGATATTTGTTATCTGTAAAGCTAGCTGCGCCTGTAACGCTGGTCAGTCGCAGCCCGTTGGGGTGACAGTACATTGTTAGCCTTCAGCAGGTGTAGTTTTGTTTTTCACCCATATTACGACGAAGAAAAGCAAGAGTAGAATGGACTACGTCGTCGATATTCAGGGCTTCTACGATAAGGACGACCGTTTCATTGCTAAGGAAGTAGCCGTGCTCGCACTCGATAAGGCGTTCGTTGGACACTGGATCACTTCACCAACCCATGTTTTCACGGATCTCCCAAAACTCGTGAGAGCAAAGAATAATTGGGCTACTTGCCATCACCATGGCCTGGAATGGTTCGAGGGAGATGTACCCCTCAGAACACTACACGCAAACCTCAGGCAAATTACTCGGACGGCGGGTCTAATTTATACTCGGGGTCGTGAAAAAGCGAAATACCTGCAAAACATCACAGCCCGGGACATTAAAAACCTTGAAGAGACCACCTGCCCCTTATTTCACGATCTACCGTCCTCGGTAGAAGTCTGTATTCACCACGGACTCTTGAGACGCCCCGAGCTATCGTGTGCTTTAAATAACGCTGCAAAACTGAAGGAGTGGATTCTTCAAGACGTCTCTCTTCCAACCGTGCTCGCACCAGCCCTACGCTTTCCATCGGAGCCGATAAATCTGAAGAAAAAGCCGCCTAGCAACTACTCGCCATCCGTATCAGGCGATGAATACGATCCAGATTGGCCAGGCATTGCGGGGTTTACACTCAGCGGTGACGAGAAGTGTTCGCGCCGCGGATCAGATCCCAACTCTGTTGACGAGGCCGACTGCCCTTGTTGTTAACACCGATGGACACACACGACCTGGGTCCCATTGGGTCGCAATCTACATCGACGCCCGAGGACGTGGATCGTATTTTGATAGTTATGGCTTGCCGCCGCTTATACCAAATCATGTTCACCGTTTGCGCAAGAACTGCACCCTCTACCGGTGGAACACTAGGCAAATTCAAAGTTTCTCTTCAAACGTGTGTGGTCAGTTTTGTATTATGTTCCTTTATCATATGTCTCGCGGTGGATCTCTTCTACAATTCGGAAATCTTTTCACCTCGGATCTCAAACGAAACGATCGCATCGCCGCCCGTTTTTATAAACAGTTAATGAAAAAACTACGAGGCCTAGCTGAAGCTATTGATAAACACCCTGGAAATTCATTAACAGGCGGCGGTGTTTACGCTATAAGACCCATCCAACGCTGCTGCGCCCGATTATGTTTATAAGCTTAATTTTTTTACTAAAAAGATAGAAATGTACACACTTGGTTTAAAATAAATAAAAAAATATTTGTCATAATTTCTTTTTTCACTTACCTCCTGTCGACGACAATTATCAGGAAAAAAAAATAAATAAAAAAATACCAAACATGGGGCTCGAACCTGTGCTCTACCGTGTCGCAGTGCTGGCCTTCGGCGCATCATCATCATCATACCCCCCCCCCCCCCCCCCCCCCCCCACGCGCCGCTAGTCAGCAACAGCACCGCTGGCCTTCAGCGATAACACGGCATAGTACGCTGATCCGGCGCTATACGGACCTGGCGCTCCAGACGCGCATCCCCACACGTTTGCCTTCACTCTCTCCCACCCTACACTCACGCCTCCCACCATACCACACTTGGTCAAGCTAGTCAAGTGTTCGAGTAAGGGCGGGTGGTTGGGACCTGACAGCCGACGAAGCAACATCTCCCCCCGATCACCCTAGCCTACCTCGGGCCTCCAGGGCCCCCGCATCCCCACCCTATTGTCTTCACTCTCTCCCACCCTACACTCACGCCTCCCGCCATACCACACTTGGTCAAGCTAGTCAAGTGCTCGAGTAAGGGCGGGTGGTTGGGACCTGACAGCCGACGAAGCAACATCTCCCCCGATCACCATAGCCTACCTCGGGCATCCAGGGCCCACGACGGCGCGGTGTGGTGGGGTTGACTCACACACACACCCAGCAGAGGCTGACAACAGTCCCCACCACCAACCGCCGCCATCTTGAAAAAATCCGTATAGGTACATTACCTACTGATGAAGAAGTGATCGATACAAAGTACTTCAATACGAAGGCCGAACCAATTTACCCGACAACTAACGTGAACCGATGGTTCACGACCAACATCTGCAATCCCATTCTGCGGGAAATGGAGGAGTTCGAGCAGCAGGATTCGGGATGGTCATTGCACTCGATCATAAATCTAACGGTTCATATTAGCAAGTTTAATCCGATGCGTGGCAGCTCTTACGTGAAACTACCGGAGGAGATCCTAAATAAAAAAGCGTGTGTCAACGTTAAGAACACTGACAGCATGTGCTTCAAGTGGGCTATACTGTCCGCACTACATCCTGCTTATCATTGCGATCGCGTTTCCGAGTACAGAAAGTACAAAGACGATCTCAACTTTGAAGGCATCGAATTTCCAGTGATGCCACGACAAATCTCGAGATTCGAGAAACAGAATGATCTGTCGATAAACGTGTACATTCTAAAGATGCAAAAGGGCAAGTTTGAGACGGCACCCTTGCACGTTACTACCGCAAAGAAGCCTCAGCACTTCAACCTCCTACTTGTGCAAGACCACTACGTCGATGAGAACGAGGAGGAGGAGGAGGAGGAAAACAATGCTGACGTTTATGAGCTACCAAAATTCCATTACGTGTGGATAAAAGAATTGTCCCGATTGGTCTCATCCCAGCTATCGAAGCGTAATCATAAGCAACATATCTGCGACCGCTGCCTTCACTACTTTCATGACAAAGAGCAGTTGGCTTCGCATGAAATAGACTGCAAAGATGTAAACGAGTGCAAGGTCAACATGCCAGCCTCGAAGAATAGGATTTTACGATTCAAGAATCACTCGAACAAGGAGAGAGTACCCTTCATCGTCTACGCAGACTTTGAATTCCTTCTCGAACCGACTCGAGATGAGAATGCTTACCAAAAGCTTACCGAAAGCATACTACCTTAAATGCAGTTACGATGACTCGATGTCTAGGTACCGCAACTACAGAGGTAAAAAACCAGCAAAATGGTTCGTTCGTAAATTGCAACAGCTGGCCAAGGACATTGAAGAAATCCACATGAATCCGAAGCCTATGGACAGACTATCTTCGCAACAGATGACGGACTTTCGTACAGCAACCACATGTCACATCTGCGGGAAACGCATGTCCAACAACGATCGAGTCAAGGATCATTGCCATTTGACGGGACGGTAAGTATCTCTAGTTCATAGTTTCTTACATTTTACCAATAACAAATAATGATATATTTTTTTCTGTACACAGGTACAGGGGCCCAGCACACAACGAGTGCAATCTCAATTACAATGACTCACGCACAGTACCAGTCGTATTCCACAACCTCACAGGATACGACTCCCACTTCACTATACGGGAAATTGCTGCAGCCTTCGAGGGTCGCATCGATATTCTGCCACTGACGAAGGAAAAATACATCTCCTTCACGAAGCACATTGCCGGAAGCGACATGAATTTTCGATTCATCGACTCGTTTCGCTTCATGGCTTCGTCTCTGGAGAAACTGGCCTCATACCTGACGGAACTAAAGACCCTGAGAAGCGAGTTCCCTAACCTCTCCGACGCCACGTTCGAACTGCTCACGAGGAAAGGCGTATTTCCCTACGAGTACGTCGACTCATTGGCGAAACTCGACGAGACGATACTTCCATCGAGGGACGATTTTTACAGCTCGCTGTATGACAGCAACGTCTCGGACGACGACTACGATCATGCCAAGAGAGTGTGGCAAGAATTCAACATTGTAGACCTGGGCGAATACTTGGACCTCTACCTAAAAACGGATGTACTCCTCTTGGCGGATGTCTTTGAAAATTTCCGAGACAACGGTATTGAGGCCTACGGCCTTGATCCAGCTCACTACTAGACAACGCCAGGATTCACGTGGGACTCCATGCTCAAATACACGAAGATCGAGTTGGAACTCCTCACCGACATGCACATGTTCATCGAGCGCGGTGTGAGAGGCGGAGTGAGTCAGTGCTGCAACCGTTACGCTCTCGCCAATAACAGGTACATGCGCGATTACGATCCAAACGAGGAGACCAGGTACCTGATGTACTTTGACGTCAATAACCTCTACGGCTGGGCAATGATGGAGTATCTCCCGTACGGCGGATTCAAATGGGTAGAGAGTCCCGAAAGCATCGCCTTCCGCAACGTTTCGGACATCTCCTCGGACGGCTATATCCTCGAAGTCGACCTCGAGTATCCTGAGAGACTCCACGATGCACACAGAGATCTGCCTCTGTGCCCCGAACACAAGTGTGCACCTGGCTCCAAACAACCCAAGCTGATGACGACGCAAGATTCAAAGAGCCGCTACATACTACACTACAGGAATCTGAAGCAGGCTCTAAGGCATGGATTGGAGCTGAAGCGTATTCATCGAGTGTTGCAATTCAACCAAAGTCCGTGGCTCAAATCCTACATCGACCTCAACAGCGATATGAGGAAGCGGGCTAAGAACGACTTTGAGAAAAACCTCATCAAACTCTTGAATAACGCGGTGTTCGGCAAGACGATGGAGAACGTCCGCAAGCACGTCGACGTTAAACTCGTCACTCACTGGGAAGGCCGTTACGGCGCTGAGGCGCTCATTGCGAAGCCCAACTTCCACAGTCGCTCGATCTTCGATGAGCACCTCGTTGCTGTACAGCTCACGAAGACCGAGGTTTATCTCAACAAACCGATCTACGTCGGCCTTTGCGTTCTGGACTTGTCCAAGATTCTCGTCTACGACTTCCACTATGACTACATGAAATCGCAGTTCAACGATCGCTGCAAGCTCTTGTACACCGACACCGACAGCTTGCTCTACGAAGTGCGCTGCCCCGACATTTACGACGTCATGAAGCGTGATATCGACAATTTTGATACGTCCGATTATCCAGCTGAAAACCAGTTTGCTATCCCGAGAGTGAACAAGAAGGTCGTGGGCCTCATGAAAGATGAGTGCAACGGCCGTATTATGACGGAATTCGTTGGATTGCGCAGCAAAATGTACAGTGTTCGAGTCGACGGCCAAGATCGTATGAAGAAGGTGAAGGGTGTGAAGACGCGAGTCGTGGAAACGACAATCACCTTCGATGACTTCATGCAGTGTCTCCGTGAGAAAATCATCCAGCATGGAGAGCAGCGTGTCATCAGATCTCGTATGCACAAAGTTTACACGGAGAAACAAGTCAAGATAGCGCTCAGTCCCCACGATGACAAACGATATTTGCTATCCGAAAGTACGGATACGCTACCTTGGGGACATTACATGATACCCAATCTACCGGAATTCGTTCGAAGCACGCCGGAAGTTATGATCGAATAAAAGACGGCCAATCAGGGCGCAAAGTTCCCCGGCGCCATCAGAGCTCAACTCGCTAGTGGAGGGGATACGAATATATCAGTAGCGAACTCGTAGCCAATTGTATCATTGCAAGGCTGAATCGTTCTCGATGGCACATGTAAATAAAAGAGCAACGCAAAATAAACGCAACGAGCTCAAAGTTCGTTTCGAACTGTTTATGAAAAATATTCAACAAGTAAAAAATCTCATTGAAACAAGATCAGATCTATGTCTCATCACTGAGAGATTCAAAAATCTCGCACGATTCGATCGTATGCACCAATCAGAGCGCTCGCCCCCCACCTTTTTCTCGCTAGTGGCGGGGATACGGGTATATCAACGGCAAACAGGCAGCCTTTCACATCAGACACTCGCAGTCGTTCTCACAATGGACATTGCAACGCTCAACAAAATCGCTCATTTGGAGGATTTCCTCCCGACGAAGCAACTCAGCGCGTTGAAGATCAACGAGACCTACAAGGTCACTGATTTGCGACAAGTCACAACAAAGTATGGACTGAAAGCAGTTGCCAGCCTCGATGACAACTGTCAAGTTTTCCTGCCGAAACGCATCTCGGAGGCATTCGAGAAAGACCAGATCATGTTTGATCGAATGGTACACATGGTAGCGGAAGGAGAATTGTTCCTAAAGTACCTGGGTGGCGGAGCCTACAAGCATCAGATTGAATTTAACATCGACAATAAATAACTTTGTATATTTTTTTTATTGATAATAAATTATTGTTTTATAATAAAAATTGTGTTTTACAAATCAGACTTATTTATCCAACTATTGTGCGAAGTGTCGAATCCCAGCCACTTGACGTAAACGCGATCTCCACGTTTCTTGAGCACTTTGTCCACAAGGTAGACATCGGGGTACTTGGCCTTTAGAAGCTCCTCTTCGTAGAAACCACCAGCGATTAATTCGTCTTGATAGTCCTTTAGCTTGTACGTCACTGGCGTCGTTGACATCACTCGACTCACAGTAAAAATTTCCGTTGTCCAGTTTGGGGTGTAGCCTTTCTCGAAAACGTGTTTGTTCTTGCTCACTCGTACCTTGTCACCAACACGTAATCTAGGAATCTTACGACGACGAGGACGACGAGGATCGTGAGAAAAACGTTGCATCAACGTTTCAACGTTGGCTGCAGTGACTTCTTTTGGTTTCATTCCGATCGTGCGATGCTTGGCATCGTTGTAGGCTTTTACGAGGTCAGGCAAAATGTCGAGCCACTTGTACGTGCTTTGCAGACTAAATTTAAGCCACATTCTGTTTTTCAGGGTTCGATTGAAACGTTCCATAATCGATGCCTTGAGGTTGCTATACGTCGAGTAGTGATTGATACTGTATCGTGTCATGAGGCTCTGGAAATTCGTATTGCAGAATTCTTTGCCTTTGTCCGTTTGAAGATTCGACGGTACGCGTCCTTGCCGGAGTACGGATTCCATAGCTGCAGTGACATCTTGCGCTGTTTTCCGCTTCACGGGAACAGCCCAGGCAAACTTTGACAGAACATCGATGATTGTGAGCAGGTATTTGGTATCTTTGTTTTCGCGAGCATAAGGTTGCATCTCGACGAGATCAGCTTGCCACGTTTCATCGAGACCTCGCACAACGAATTTCCGACGAGGATAATTGCGCCGAGCGGGTTTATGCAGCTCTTCCACTAGTCTCTGATGTTCCATGCTGCTGCGTCCAATGCGGCAATGGATTTGGAATTGCGAAGCGCCAAGTCTAGATTCGTTTCGACGTTTATCTCGATTGTCTTCAATCTCTTCTCCACCTGATCTTGCAGAATTTGTATCTTCAGTTGTAGATCATCTAAATCCTCTCGTTGCTTAGTAGTGATGTGGAAAATTCCGTTTAACTCTTGTCGTATTAGGCGTTTCGCGAGACTCAGATTGACAGCGTCGTTTCGCTCCCTTGACTCGGCAACGTTGCATAGTCTCTTATTCTCGATGTCGTATTGGTTGTCAGTGGTGAGTTTGAATCCAAAGCCCGGGAGCCCTCTTGTACCATCGTTTCGTCCTAGTTGACGTCCGAAAACGTCGACGCTCATTGTTCAATTGAGGTGTTTGTCACTCGTTCACTGCTATTAATAAACTATTCCAGCTTCACGCAATTCCTCGATGATCGATACAATCTCATTGATGTGACTTGGATTGCCAGCTGATCGCTCGGCAATCAGCAAACGTAGTCTATCCACGAGTTCGTTAGGCTCGTCCCAGTACACGTAATCCATTCGTGTACCTCTCCTCGCGATTTTGTATTCGGGTAACCCTGAACCGAGTGATGCTCTCTTTCGAGTCGGTGTGGCACCGACTAACGGCGCTATATACGTTTTATAATTGATGCTGTTTTGTCTGTGAATGACTTCATCCGGACTGTAGTGTTTCCTGTATGCACTAGTCGTTTGCAGGATTTTCGCCTAATTATTCTTGTCTTCAGCGCTTATAAGATTCGCATCTGGTTGTTTTCGAAAGAGCAATTCGAACAAACCAACACTCGGATGATACTTTTCATCACCCACAATCACGTATTCCTTCCCAAAAATTATCGGTGAATCTCCAATCATCAATGTACCGTCTGCCAACTTTCGAACTCCGTAAGTCATGTCGATATACTTTTTTCGATTCATATTGAGTAGGTGAATATTTTTATCGACAGTTGTATTTCCTTCGGTTATTCCCATTGATTCGTCAGCATCCTCGTCGTCGTCGTATGCCGTCTTGAAAGAAGAAGTTTCCCAGTCTTGATTCTCCTCCTCCTTCTTCGGCATCAAGATTTTGATTTCATCTTTAATTTCGCGTCTGTTTGTGTCGGTCGCGGTAACAAGTCGTTCCAGCGGATTAACAATTGGTTTGAACGTGTCATCCAGAGCTTTTTCCAGTGTCTGCTTGCCCTCTTTGAGAAGTTTATATTTCCTTCTAACTGCATCCCTCGCGTTGTTGATCTGACAAAGTGTTTTTTTCTTTCGGCGGAACTCTGCCGCAATATCGTCGCTTCGACCTTCCATGATACACTGACAGTTTCACTTTGCGGGCGATATATTTATAGCAAAGCAGTCGAAGCCCTTTCTGTATCGGGCGCAATCGAGCCCCCTACGATCTTTGTCGATTACGAGGAATCCATGATCATCGTTGTTCCAGCATGTCGAGCACAAATCTTTGAACTGCGAGTATGATATGTCCGTATTCACATGGGCGTCATAGACGTGTTTGAGATTTACATCGTCTTGTCTAAAAATCACCAGCAAATTAACGTTATCGCGCACCAGATGTTTAGGAATCTGTGCATAGGATTGACAGAGATAAAAACAATCAATGTTTTTGTGTCTGCCCATACATTAGAAGGCTCTGACATTGTCTTGTTTCTCACAAGCGATATCATCGAAGATCATGATAGAATTGGAATGAGCGTCGGCGGGTGAAACGACTTGATCATGTTCACCGAAGGCAAAGTATTCGATACCCTGTAGGGGTGTGAGGAGTTTCTCGAGAAACTTGTACTTTGATTGATTCAGGGACTTGGAATAGACGTAGACATTTTCGAATCTCAATCCATTGGGATGCGTGATGAGAGCGAGCAGTGCGTTAGTCTTACCGCAATTCGATGGGCCCCAAAATACTGCGCGAATACTGTCAGGCAGCAATTCACCATGGCGTGTGCGAACACTTTTTTGCTCGGTAAGAGCATCAAAGTTCGTCACCGGAAGCTTGTGCGATTGCTCTCTGAACTCCATGACGACTGAGCCGTCAGGGTATAAATAGCGCGCTTATATACCGTCGGATTCATTCATCGACTGGCCGCGCTAGCGGGATGATCGTACACAAGGGTCAAGGTCTCCTTAACAAGTTTATCAACAATCTGCCTATCGAACTTCATCTGCCGGGCTACCAATACTGCGGACCAGGCACGAAAGTAGCGGAACGGGTCGCTCGCGGTGATCCAGGTATTAATCCTCTGGACGCAGCCTGCAAGGAGCACGATATTGCCTACTCGAAGAATCGTGAGAACGTCGAAGCGCGTAACGCAGCTGACAAAGTTTTGGCGGATAACGCTTGGCGGCGCGTCTGGTCATAGGACGCTGGTGTGGATGAGAAAGTTGCCGCATACGCTATAACAAACGCGATGAAGCTGAAATCCAAGTTCGGTATGAGACTGAAGAGAAAGAAGAAGCCTACGATCATGCTCTCCAAGATTGTGAAAGCTGCCTCGAAATCAACAGGGAAAAACTCTCGAAAAGTAATTCGATCTGCATTGAAGAAGGCTCGCGATGCCGTGAAGAAAGCGGGTGGAAGAAGAAACGTTCGTGTACCGCGCATACTACCCGTTCCCGAAAAAGTTGGTGGATTTTTGCCTTTTCTCATACCCCTGTTTGCCGGCTTGAGTGCAACGGGCGCGCTGGCAGGTGGCGCTGCGGGAGTGGCAAAAGCTGTGAACGACCTAGCGCCGCGAAGCAACGGTTGGGAGAGAGTCAGCGACACAATAAGACGATGGAAGCTATCGCTCTCGGCAAAGGTCTCTACCTCAAACCACACAAAAACGGGTTCGGTCTGCATGTGGATGCGCGAAAAAAAAAAAGTTTGACGTCCGTCCGCCCAAACGCGCTCTAACGGACTCTGATCTTCTCAAGTACGCACGTGCTCTAAGGATTCCCCATTTCTGCGGAGTATTTATGCGAAACGCCTTACCAACTGGCGGACCTCATTATCGCGAGTCAGCTATAATTAACCTCGATGACGAAGATGGGCCTGGAACGCACTGGGTGGCATATCGAAAGAATGGCAGTAATGTCGTGTACTTTGACAGTTTCGGAGATCTTCAACCACCTCGAGAGCTGATGGAGTGTCTTGGAGTTGATGAGGTTCGGTACAATCACGCGCGATATCAGGATTACAACACGTACGAGTGTGGCCATCTTTGTCTGAAGTTCCTATATAAGAGTTTGTAGTGCGTGCATTGAATCAGTCGAGCAGTGTTCATCGTCATGGAAGATTCATTGACTCTCAGCTTATCTGGAACGTCATCTACACTAGAAGCCCAATATTTTCCACCAATTGAACTCTCAGCCAATAAACACTACGTTCTTGGACTAGTGGAATTACTAACATTCAACTCTATACCCAATATCGATACTGGTAAAAACAAGTTTTACGTGGGGAACGAGGTGATCGTGCTGCCGACCGGAAGTTACGAGATCGAAGATATCGAAAATTATTTGCAGGAAGCTCTTGCGCCAAAAGGCGTATCCATCAATCTCAGGCCCAACAACAATACGCTGCGCAGCGTCATAAAGTGCAATCAAAACGTTGATTTTCGGCCGCAACACTCAATCGCTCGTCTGTTAGGTTTCACTCAACGCGAGCTACCACGAAATAAGACTCACAGCTCAGAATTACCTGTAGCTATCCTCAAGGTCAACGCATTGCGAGTAGAGTGCAACATCACTTCAGGAGCGTACATCAACGAGCGTAAGGTGCACACGATACACGCATTTTTTCCAGAAGTGCCGCCAGGATATAAGATCATCGAAGTTCCACCGCAAGTCATTTACCTTCCGATCGCTGACAAGGTCGTTGATCACGTTCGAATACGCAGAGTTGATCAGGACGAAGAACCGGTGAATTTTCGGGGCGAAATTATTACCATCAGACTGCACATCAAGGAAGTCAAGTAGTCATCATGGGTATCGTCTACAACAAAGTTGGCCACGGCTACAAAAGAGAGTCAACATGGCGCCTACCCATCAGTCGTCAACGAACTATGAAGACACTAACACGTCGCAACATTCAATTTCTAAGAAGCCTAGGACTCCGAGTCGCTGGTGGAAGAAGAAAGTAACCTGCCTGATATTTTGTTTTTGCTGGAATGGAAGAGGTTCTGCACGTTCAGTCGAACGTGGGATTCGACGAATCCGTAACGCATTACGAGATTCATGCGCATCAGCCCTACACTTCATCAACCTTCAACAACAGCGATGAGATTCGAATATCCATTCAACATCAAGATCTGTGCCTCTTGCCCGCACGAAGTTCGCTGTACGTTTGTGGAAGATTGACCAAAGCGGATGGGACTGTCGCCGCTTCGACGAAGTTGGTGAACAATGTCATCGCCCATCTATTCGAGGAAATTCGTTACGAGATCAATGCCATAGAGATCGACCGAAATAAGAATGTTGGTTTGACATGTCTCATGAAGGGTTATGCATCGTTGAGTCCCAGTCAGAGTGCGCTCGTTGAAAATGCCGGCTGGCTCGATGTCGAAGAGACTAAACAACTGACGGATGACAGTGGGTATTTCGATGTATGCATGCCCCTCTCTATGATTCTCGGGTTCGCCGAGGACTATCAAAAATTCATCGTCAACACAAAGCATGAGCTCATTCTCACGAGATCGAGGAGCGACGCGAATGCAGTTGTGCAAACAGCGCTCGAAAATCGAACCTTTGAGGAATTCAAGATTGAGCTTACGAGAATTGAGTGGCTAATGCCGTACGTGACATTGTCGGACAAACGTAAGATACGTCTGCTCAGCCATATTGAAAAGGACGTCACCATGAGTTTTCGCACCTGGGAATTGTACGAGTATCCCATGCTTCCAAACACGACGAAACACGTTTGGACGGTGAAAACGTCCAATCAGTTGGAGAAACCACGCTTCGTCATTGTGGGCTTCCAGACGAATCGAAGAGTAGCCAAAACGGCGAACGCTAGCCGCTTTGATCATTGCAAAATCACCAACGTGAAACTCTTTCTTAACTCTCAGTGTTATCCGTACAGCAACCTCAATCTCGACATGAGTCGCAATCAGTACGCTGTATTGTACGACATGTACGCCACCTTTCAGAATGTATACTACGGTAAGGACTCGGAACCCATGCTGACGAAGAAATACTTCCTCACGCATGCTCCGCTAATCGTGATCGATTGCTCGAAACAGAACGAGTCGCTGAAACAGGCTCCAGTCGATGTTCGTCTCGAATTGGAGGCTGAATCAAATTTCCCCGTGGGAACTACGGCCTACTGTTTGATCTTGCATGATCGAATTGTCGAATATAATCCAATAAGTGGGGATGTGAAAAGACGCCTATAAAAGGCGCGTACGGAGCGGATTCACGATCAATTGCCATGGAGTACGTGGTGGATACACAAGGGTTCCAGCAGCCCATAAACGACTTTGTCATTAAAGAGCTGGCAATGATCCCGCTCAACTGTGACCTACAACCTATGGTCTTCCTGTTCCATCCTCCGACACAGTGGAATGATCTTCCGGCTAAGTACAAGAGCGTGAATCTTTGGTTGGAACGCAATTATCACCATCTCTCCTGGTACTCGGGAGAGTTGCCATACACCGAAGTAGAAAACGTGCTTCGATCCGTCTTGCACAATGCAAGCACCATCTACGTGAAGGGGGAGCAGAAGAAAAAATGGCTCGAACAGTTTGGATTTAATGTACGCGATGTCCCGGATTGTCCGTCGCTGAAGAAGCTACACCCCGAGATAGTGAAGACATCATGCCCTCACCACAACGATACGGCAGTTAAAACTCGATGCGCACTTCGAAACGTGCAGCTGTTGAAGAAATTTCTTCGAAACAACGTTCCATCTCTGGGAAGATCGCTCAAACTATTCCATCGCATCGGACTACTATCGTTCATGGAATCTAGAGATATTGCGCAGCTGCCCAAAGAATTCGTCGTCAACTTCGCTGCAAAAAGCGTCAAGCTTGCGTGGGATAAATTGCCCGAGTCCCTCAAGCAAGATCCTGAAGTCGCCGAGTGTTTGCGATGCCGAGAACACTTTCCAATGGAAAATGAATTATCTGCACCAATGAAGAGAGAGTGCATTCAATGTATCAATAATAATAATAATAATAATAATAATAATAATAATAATAATCATTAGTCTGTAAAGCGAATTTGCTAAAATAAAACATGATTTTCTATATTAGATTGAGTTAATATATTCTAATAAATAAGCCCCGTGGATTGGTTCCAATATCCTAATCTCTAACTATAAATATCACAAGTCGATAAGTAAGGTTATGTAAATTTGATTTCCCGCCAAAAAATTCAAATATCCTGCTATGATAACTTCATGAGTCGGTAAATCCGATAGCATAATTCAAATTTCGCGTCAAACTGGATGCTGCGGTCGAAATATCATGATCGATGCTATCTCGATCGTTGCTATCCCGATCGTTGCTGTCCCAATCGTTAGTCGGCCGGTAAAATTGGCTATTTTCCGCAAAAAGGGCCAAATAATCGTTGGTATCCTGATCGTTGCTATCCCGATCGTTGGTCTGCCGGTAAAATTGGCTATTTTCCGCAAAAAGGGCCAAATAGTCATTGGTCGGTAAATCTAACATCTTTTTCCTTCTCCCTCTTCCTCTTGTCGGTAAGTCGGTAAGTCGGTAAGTCGGTAAGTCGGTAAGTCGGCAATGTCGGTAAGTAGAAATCTTTTAGCCTGGACTCGAACCCTTTTTACCGACTGTAGGTAAGGTAGGAATCTACTTGCCGACATGGGGGGGGACCGGCCTAGCTTATCTACTGAAATTTAATTCGTGTTCGACAGCGAGATAATAATTTTCGAACAGCGGAATTTAATTCGCGTTCGAAAATTGAGAACGAAAGTGCGAACGACGAAATCTAGTTCGTGTTCGATCGCGGGACCGAAATCTCGAACTGCGAAAATTAATTCGCGTGCGAAAATGAAATAATTCTCGAACGATGAAATTCAATTCGCGTTCGAGAAGCGAAAACGAGGGTTCGAACAACGAAATTTAATTCGTGTTTGACCGCGAGAACGAGATTTCGAACTGCGAAAATTAATTCGCGTTCGAAAGTGATTTAATTCTCGAACAACGAAAATTAATTCGCGTCCGGAAAACGAGAAGGAAGGTTCGAACAACGAAATTTAATCCGCGTTCGACCGCGGGAATGGAATTTCGAACTGCGAAAATTAATTCGCGTTCGAAAAATACGAAAAAATAATTCTCGAACAACGAAATTTAATTCGCGTTCGAGAAATAAGAACGAAGGGTCGAACGACGAAATTTAATTCGCGTTCGACCGCGAGAACGAAATTCCGAACTGCGAAAATTAATTCGCGTTCGAAAAATACGAAAAAATAATTCTCGAACAACGAAATTTAATTCGCGTTCGAGAAACGAGAACGAAGGGTCGAACGACGAAATTCAATTCGCGTTCGACCGCGAGAACGAAATTCCGAACTGCGAAAATTAATTTGCGTTCGAAAAATACGAAAAAATTATTCTCGAACAACGAAATTTAATTCGCGTTCGAGAAACGAGAACGAAGGGTCGAACGACGAAATTCAATTCGCGTTCGACCGCGAGAACGAAATTCCGAGTTGTGAAAATTAATTCGCGTTCGAAAAAAATAATTCTCAAACAGCGAAATTTCATTCGGGTTCGAGAAACGGGAACGAGGAGTCGAAGAGCGTAATTTAATTCGCGTGCGACCGCGAGAACGAAATTTCGAACTGCGAAAATTAATTCGCGTTCGAAAATAAAATAATTCTCAAACGACGAAATTTAATTCGCGTTCGAGAAACGAGAACGAATTCCTCGAACTGCGAAAATTAATTCGCGTTCGAGAAGCGAGAACGACAAATAATAGGAGAAAAAAATTAAATTACAAAAAAAAATACTCTTTACGAAAATTATAAAACTCCTTTTCGAGAACTGGCGAGGGTGAATTATATCACCCTAGTCGCGACGGGAACGATGGGCGATCAAGGGTACCCCCCTAATGAAAGCGTGTCGGTACCTCGAAACGAGGGTACTTACGTTAGTTGAGCCGAGAAAATCGTCTGAGTCCAAAGATAACTTCGTTGAATCGCGAAATAATTGCGAGCGCTTGTCACTGTTCACGACAATTATCCACGATGAAATGATCGATGAATATTCGATTTCGGCGTTCGAGAGCGCAAAGGGCGAGGAGTAGGGATTCCTCGAAACCCAAAAAAAATTGTTTGTCACAATTTTCGATCGCCTACGTGATCCTCGCCGAGGCTCGACTACCGGCTTCTCACCCCACCCCAGCACACGAGGCGCGCGAGCGTCGAGGGCGAGACAAATTCGTTAATTTCGAAAAGTTCGAAAATCCGCGAAAATTCGCGATGCCGTGCCTGCAAGGCGCGTCGGGATTCTTATGAGCCCGAAAAACATGTCACCATTTCTTTTCAGGGCCCTGGGAATCGACCAGACGAACGAGCGAAGGAAAAAAAAAAAAAAAAAAAAAATTTCACAAAAAATATTTTGTAAAAAAAAATTATAGAAGAGAAAAATATTATAAAAGGAAAAAAAAAATGTTTAAAATGTTACGCCGTTCGTCCATGGTTCTCGGTAGCGCGTGGGTTCGTGCGAACAACCACAGCGAGAGCGTGTTCGTGAGTCACGCGGGAGCAGCGACACAAAAAAAAAATGAGAAAGAAAAAAATTATGTCGATCGAGATCATCGCGTTCACGAGAGGTCTTTCGGCGAGAAAATAGAAATTTTCTCTAGCCGAAGGAGTCTCGAAACCAAAAAAAGATTTTTAAAAGCGGAACAAAAAAAAATAATAAAAAAAATATATAACATAGGATATCGCGAGAGCAATAATTATCACGGCAACGGCTATTTTATTGGCGTGGCCCCACGTTGGGCGCCATTTGTGACATTTATTCCTCTTACCGATACGCGAACTCGAAACTTTGTATCGGAACAAAAAAAACAAAATCGAAAGATCAAATCTACGGGATTCTACACGCGAAATCGGAAACGTCACCTTCGGCCGCTCACCCTCGCGGGTGCATCGGCGTCCCGGTGGGCGCCAGTTAATTTTTATTTCGCCGGTATTAACAACCGGACTAATCTGGGGGTCGGTGGAACGAGCCAACCCCCGCAGGGACGAACAAACGAAACAACAAAACGTACACTCAACGAAACTAAACGTTAATGCACTCGTGAGAATGACCGGTTGCGGAAATGCACGGTTGCTCAGGAGGCGATTGTGGTAGAAGGGTCGCGATCCGTTGCCAATAAAATAGCGCACGAAAATAATTATTTATTGGCGTAAGCCACGGGATCACGCGCTCGTGGATCGCGAGTACTCAGCTGACCGAGGGGTCGAAGCGAGACAAGCGATCACGAGCGCGACACGAGAACGATAAAATTCGATAACTCAAAAACTCACCGAAGCGCGTAAAATATCCGAAAAGGATCGGGAACTGCATCCAAAAGACGCACGAGAACTCACACGAATGCACCGAAACTTGAGAGCGTCACACACAACGCATCAATCGAATAATCGACTCGTAAGAATTCCTGTCGGACAACTACGAGGATAGCACACACGGTAATACACGAAAAATGTACGATACTCGCTCGCACTTGACAGGTAGGGAAACGCGTGAGCGCGAGCGAGACACACACACTTCGCCGAGAGAGAACGATAGGCCGGCGTACGCGAGAGCGCGAACGAGAGCGCGGACACACCGAACGGCAGCCGGCGTCGTACCGTTACGGGAGCGCGAGAGAGAGCCGCTCGCGATAGACTAAATTTCCTACGATAACGAACCGAGATCGTTATCTGCCCTCTCAACCAGTTTGCCGAATCGCGACGATACAAGAGCGCGGTAATTCGAAGAATCTTTGCGATCGCTTCCCCAAAGTCAATGCGTGAGATACAAGGCTCTTCTCAATTCTAATGCAGCGCGAGGTGTTCCATCCTCGCCTGTAACTCATACCTCCGCCTGATCTCAACGCATTGCACTTTGCTGTCGGGTGCCGGGTTTGCACCGGACTTTAGTGTATTCGCAAGAGTCTTCGTCGAGTCTCTCCTTCACTTGTGCTTTTATTTGCTAACTTCTACTCCACCAAGTGAATTTGAGAATTTCGAGTAACGGAACGAAACTAAAACGATAACGGAATCTCTATCAAATTGTTCAATTGTTGTTGTACTGAAAGGTTTGAGGAATTATGGAACGGCAAAACTTGAATAATAACTCGGAAAGCAAAGCAATAACTCGATCGATATCTCACGAGAGTTTAACGGTATCTTTAAGTCGCTGGGAGAGGCAGAAAACGGGAACGAAAGCGGTAGATATCTCAATTTCATCAGAAATGTGATGTTTCTTTAATGTGTGACTGTGATTCCGAAAAATCACGTCACAGCGTTCACTCACTTCCTTCACACCTTCTTTACACACCAACACTCGCTTCTCTCACGCCACACTCACTCTCGCGCTCTTCTAATCTATCGTAAACATCTCTTATAATTCTTCACGACAGTTTTCGATTGTTCGTGGCGTTCTAGCACGAGAAGACTGACCGCTGCGACGCAAAACACTAACTTGGCTCCCTTCGGCCTTATCGACTTTCGAACGATTCCTTTAGACCGCGGATTTCCGAAGAAAGATTTTAAGTTTGCTATGCAACAGCTACTCGAGGAGTTTATCCGAGACTAGCTTTCGCTCTCGTTGTCTCGGGACTGACTTCTCCGGCGTGCCCAGCCGCCGATCTCGCGACCGGCGAGTGGCCAGCCGGGGAGAATTTTTGCTGTTTGCGCGCTTCCAATGTCAGCAGAATTATGGTGACGAATGCTCTCGCGATATCTGTTACCGTTTGCGAGTTCGTCGGGGCGATCAGTATATCTTATGATATTTAATTTTCTAAGTTTCGACTTCGTCTTCTACTTCTCATCCTCGTGCGACGGAGGTGGCGAAATTTGTCACCGCGACCGCAGTCAGCACGAGGATATCGTATTTGAACGCGATAAGGGGTTTCTTGTATCGCGCCGGGAAATTTTCCGTCGAATAGGGATCCTTTACCAGCGCGATCGTAACAACGTATTCTCTGAACCACGTGTCGGTGTTCGTGGAGTGAAGAATAATTTCATTACGCGTATTGAAAAATGTATTCTCCTCTAGATATTCGGCGTTTTTCGTGACGCTAAATTTGCATCCGAGGATGACATTGACTTTCAGAGCACTTCTCCTTCTTTTCCTTGCGGTTCCATTCAGCATTCGCTTTAATCTCGTGATTATGAAGCATTTAGCATCATCCGTTAGATCCTTGTGCTGCTAGTTTGTAACGATGCCTGTACGTACGCGCCGGGCAAATGCCGTCTCGAGGTCGGACCACTGCACTTTTTTCGAAACTGCACCGGCACCAGAAATTTTAAATCTTTCGATCATCGACTTTAAATTTCCTATCGTCACCTGAATTTAAATTTTATCGCGGATAGTAAGTGAATCACACTTGCGTAAAATCGAGCTCAAAAGTTTCACATTTTTCTCACCGATGTCGATCCACTTTTGCCTCTCACCGGATAGCGTTCTCCCGTTGAGAATTGAATATGCGCTCTCCATAAGATGCACAAGTTTTTAACGCTTATCACGATCCATTGTCTCACAGGTAAGAGAACGCACACTAAACACATGTGAGAAAACCTCAACAGTAAATACTTTACGCGGAAATCTCAAAGTGTTCGCGATGCGCTCGATGCTGCAGAATGATTGTAGACTGATCAACTAATTTTCAAAGTCAAAGATATTCTAACCGTCCACCCTCTCCACCAATTTAAAAAAGCCAATCACGAGGATGCTCGCTATTGGATAGAAATTGTCGAAAAGCGTGTTTTTTTAGGAACGGATGCTAAACATAAGCAACGCTACAGCATCTATTTATCTCGCAGCGATTGGTATTTTTCGAGACATTCGATGCCTCCGGAGTGTGAGCTGCGAACAAGGCGCTTACTCCACCACGCATACACTTGACGGGGCCCTTGACGATGGGTAAGGTGACGAGCCAGCCATCGAGTCAAGACTTCACAGCAGCTAAAAGAGCGTGGTTTGATTTTAACAGCACTGTGTGTTTATCCCCACAGAGTTTCAATATTACGAGTGAGAGGTAAGCGCAGGCCCATTAGAATATATATGCATATTACGCTCTCAATATTCGGAGGAATGGACGCTGCATATAAAGCTATCGATATTACACGCGACGATGTTTATTTATATAACATTTCCCCCTGTAGTCAATGCCGAGAACGAGAACAAGGGTCTGACTCATTGGGCATTCGGTACATGCAGATATTCTATTAGTATTTGTATATAGATGTTTATCGCAGTCATAAATTTCAAAGGGTGACAAGAGAGCTAGACTACTTAAAGCATTTGTATACATTATCATATCAACCACGCACTCACCCACCTAACGATCGAGCATTTGATGTTAACACCGAAGTGTTTATTTATAATTGTTTATACAATTGTTACATCCCCGTAAAGCCACCATGCAGCGCCTAGGCACAAGCAATTCTCAAAGCACGTACGCAGGGTTCAAGCGTGGGCCTTGGGGCAGTAGCTATGGGAAGGGCGAGATTTGGGCCCCGGCTATGCATAAAAGATAAGAAATATCCTCCCCTTCATTCCGGAAAAGTAGGAAGTGGAAGGCGGGAAGTTCGAGCCAATGAGATACGAAAAAACTTGCCCTCTCCAACCCCTTCGCTTAGCCAAAGATACTGTACATATTAGTATTGTACCGCGTTTTTTATTAGCGCGTTACAAGAATTGTGTCATCGGCGGATCTGGTCCCGTCGAGCATGCATTGTCCCCACCGACAGAGTCCCCAAGCGATCTCAAGGGTTCGAAATTTAAGCAAGCGAATAAAATTATTAATTTCTCTGTTCTTTTATTTATTTATTTTTCACGATTATAACGAGGCGAGCTTCATCGAAAAGAGATCTACTTTTTCGCGTCATTATTTACGAGGCGAATTGAACAGGAGTATTGTTTTCTGGCTAACGGTACCGCTACGTGGTCATCGCATCTTCGCTCATCATTCAACAACACCAAAAATCATCGCTCTGGGCGCACCGACATCGGAGAAGTCACAGCTTAGCGATGTCAGCATCGCCTCAATGATGTCTGCACCCCGGGACCAGCGTCTACGAAGATTCTTCAAGCGAAATATCGTGCGATAGTTCGAGCGGGGCGTCAGCGCCGTCTTCGTTCGAATATTAATTTCGCCCGAGCGATAGTTCGCGATAATCGTAGAGCGTCGCCAGGTACCGGGGTACCGAAAATATTAGCAAAGGGAGGGGAGAGCGAGACCGAGATTAGTTATTATTTTTGAGTGTCCGCGCGCACTCTTCGCGATGACGGTTCTCGTCCCGGGCAAACCAGAGGCTCGCGATAGTAGGACGGCCCGTCTCGTATTTTCTTGATTTATTTTGTTGACGTTTGTTTTTGAGTTTTGAGATCGTTTGGTCAAGTAACGTAACGAGTAGAAATTTCATTTACGCGAGAGTTCCATTCACTTCGTTGTGGCGAGCGGTTCCGGAGAGGCTCGGACGTGCGGGAGTTAATCGTAGGCTTGTTTCGACGGCGTTGGCTGTTCGAACACGCAGTGCGAACTCGAAAAAGTAAACGAGCACGCTGCCCGCTTTGCGCAGAGTGATCACGCGGCATAGTTAGGTTTTTATTCTTTTTCCGACACGTCTTTCGGTACCGTCGGGTGCGAGTTGTACGTCGAGCGACGAATTTAGTAGGGACTGTTGTTTGGTAATTAATATTAATTTTTCGTCATGAAAATTCAAGCCGGCGAACTGAGTAACCGGTGAGAATTTTAGTAGGGAAATTCTTATTCTTGTGTCGAGTCACCCCGGGTACCGTCCCGGAGAAAAATTTCGTGATTTTATATTTTCTTCGACTAAATTTATTTATTGGATTTTCCCTCAATTTTGCTGATTGTTGATTGTTTTATTTGTTTGTGATTGTACCCCTTTTCTAAATCGCCAAGTTAACGAACCGCCCCTCTACCCTTGTGAGCTGCAGCTAGTCGGCTGATACCGAATTCGTTAATTCGCTTACCATCTAAAATCCGATCACGCCAAGCGCGACGCTCGGCTGGCGCCTTCAAAATAAAAGAAGCGCTCGAGACGAATTTTTTTGTGGCCAACGGGGAACCGGTTTTGTTTTTATTAATGTTTTTGAGATTTTATTTTCTGAGTGTGAGGGTGCCACTCGTCGGAAATTCCGGTCACAGTATATAAGACTGAATTTTACGTTTAAAAACCACTTCTTGTAAAATCTTCAAACTCTCTGGTTCGGGTTCAGTATTGTACAGCTCTTCCAGAAATCACCAAGAAATCTACTAAAAGTAAGTTCAACGAAATTTTCAAATTCTTTTTGAGTTGCGCGGACCACCGCGAACTCCTCATCATATCCTTCAAGCTCAAGCGTTGCGCGGACCACCGCAAACTCACATATCCTTCGACAAATCCATCGGCTTCGCGGACCACCGCGAGCTCACCTGATATTCTTTCCCTAATTCGAACTCAAGAATTGCGCGGACCACCGCGAACTTACTATTCCTCTAAATCCTGGCGGTTCGCGTAGTCTGAACTATTAAATTCATCCCTTCTAAAATCAAAATTATTCTTATAGTGGGAAAACGCCGCTCGGGTGGTCGGAAGAATTACCTACGGAAAATAACCGCCGAATATAGTGATTACTCAAGAAACCATAAACACGGGTACTGCATCGAAAAATTTATGCAGAGTCTTTTCGGTAATAGCACCGTGGAATTTAAATATCAATTAAAGAAAATCGATTTTACAATTAAATTTCTACATCCATCGAGGATCCTGAAGCCGATCCTCGACGGAAGATTGACGAGAAGCGATTAGCTGAAAAATATTATTAAATAAACAAATTAACTTTTCATTACAATTCTCCTATTATTTCTAATTTAATCAGGTCAAACTCCGTTAGCCCGTTTCCCAGACTAATTAGCGTTCGCTAAGGTCAAAAATAGGGCAATTCATTGATGTAACTCGGACGTAAGGCAATCATAGGTGATAAGTGACAGATGGGTCTCAGAGCACAGGCCAAGCGATACCGTCCATAGCCGACCCACCATCCACCACCCACCTCCCACCATCTACCTGGCTCACCCACCTGCCACTCACCGATTCGAAAATTTGAATAAAATGTCAACTGCCCCCCCCCTCCCACTCAACACGCCGCGAACTGCCGCCGACCGAGCGCCTGGTTCAAAACACCCCGGTTGGGTTAGAATCCTCCTTGCATATCCACTTATTTATAGCAAGGTTACTCGTAATCGCGAGTAACGAAAGGATAGCAACTAATATCTAATTATAACTACGGGAGAGTCGGGCAAGACGGGCCCCTTAAGCAAAAAATTGCGATACAGAGCTAAATATAGCGTAGATGAACTACTGGAAACATAAAAATGACGTTCCGGACGCTTTTAACGAGCGTCCGAAAAAAAATTTGTCGGGGGCAAAACGGACTACCGCAAAATTTCCGATTTTATTTTATTTTTACCGTCATTGTCTGACCCATGTATCTTTGCATTTATTAGGTATTTCTTACTTCGCTCTGAAATGGATAGCTCGATTCGTTACGTAAATTCAAATTGCGGCACCTTCTTCTGCTTGTAATCACGCTTTTTGCAAAAATAAGCAATCAACGCTGAAATTAATGTTTCTCAGAGCGTACATTTTTTATTTGTTGTTTAAAAAATAAATTCTGAAAGTTTAGTAACTTTCTGAGAAAAGAAAATTAGGTGGGGCAAAACGGGCTACCCGGCAATTTCTAAATTTTCATTTCGAATACTCGCGGGTTGTCAAATCGGTGTGCGCAGGCGCATAACGCCGCCAATAACAAAACACAGTTCCACGCATCCACCGGGCTCAAACTCAGAACTTTCTGATCACGGCGTGGCGGGTCGCGGATTTTCCTGTCAACATTACGGTAATGTTGAAGGGCAACTCGGACACGTTCGTCATTTATCGTCAACAAAAACAAAACGCGTCTGTTATTTTCAACTTCGTTTCAATTGAACAGAATAAGTGAATAATCGAAATCGGATTAAGGTTAATAGGGCGGAAGATCGTGCGTGTGAGTTCCGTCGCGATTTGGATCACGTCGAAAACTCCAAAAATACAAAAATAACAATCAAAAGACTAGTAATAATAAAAAGCAAACCGATTATTATGCGCGAATTATTAACGTCAAATAATAGGAGACAATTGTCTCACGAGTTGTGCGTTTATTATAATTTTATAAGCACAAATATAAATAACATCGCTAAGTCACCAGAATACGTTCATTCGACGCGCATTAAACATCAATCAACGTTCACGACGTTTCGATATTTATTATTTTGGTTTTTTTCTCTTTCATATAAATTCTCACACACTCGATTCATTCCTCGCGAATTACCAAAAATTCGCCACGCGATGATCTCGAATTATACAAAACAATAATACTTATAGAAGGTTCTACTCATCTGAGTTTGACAAACAGCTTCCTCGGTGGTTCTTTCTTTTCGACTCTGGGGCTCGCAGAATCTCCTCGAAAATCACGGTAGTTTCGGCGAGACGCATGGATCGGCCGGCCACGCACGACCGTCGGATTTCGGAGTAAAGATTCCTCGTTGACCAAATGTGCGGAAGGGATGTGCTTCGTCCGACGTCCCCAGAGAGAAAGAGGCCGAGTAGCCTCGTGCACCGAGGATATTAGATCCCCGGTGACGTCACGAATTTTTGCGCTCTCACCTGGAGATTTTCGGAAACGTGAAACTCCCGGTGAGGCGATCGTCCGCGTTATTTCGTCGAGCGCCGCGAATATTTAAAATCTTACATGCGAAATCGAAAAAGAGTTTCTGAACGCCAGTCATGGGATGAATTTTCGATGGCTCAAGCCGACGAGGCGGTGGTAAACACAAATTACGGATACAAAACAGCAAGTTCTCCGTACAGTGTTCCGCAGACAACGTTGCAGCGCCGAGTAAAATTGTATCGACAAAATCCGGACTTAGAATTAGCTGCAATGAAAGGTAAAATTGTTTTAGACAAACATTAAAAAATCTGTTATAATCTCGCGATATCTATAGTCTATTGCTACATAACTTATTGACATTTTTCTGTTGTTTTATGGATTTTTTTTATTTTTTATTTCTGTGTTGGAATTTTTTTTCTGTGTTTTCTTTTGAAGGAATAAGGCGAATAGAAAATGTGTTCAATCCGTTACATGAACAACATTTGGTGCACTATTTGCAGCAAATGGAGCCTCGTCTCCACGGTTTGACTGGGCGCGAGTTAAGAGTGATGGCTTTGCAATTAGCTGAGAAGAATAATATTATTCACCCTTTCACCGACGGCATGGCCGGCAAAGACTGGGTGATGGCGTTCCTGAAAAGGAATCCCATCTTGTGATTCAGAAAACCGGAAGCCACATCTGTAGCTCGTGCGATGGGCTTCAATAACGTCGTCGTAGGGAATTTTCAAGACTTGCTCGAGGAAACTATTCGAAAACATAATTTCAGCGGGAATCGAATTTACAACGTCGATGAAATGGGATGCTCGACTGTGGCGAAACTCGTGTTAAAAATTATCGTGACCAGGGGAAAAAGTAAAGTTGGCATGGCTACCTCTGGCGAGAGAGGTTAAAACGTGACAGTTGAATTGTGTGTATCGGCTTCTGGACATTATTTGCCACCGATGTTCATATTTCCCCGCGCTACAATCAGGCCCGATGTGCTGACCGGCGCGCCAGAGGGCAGTTGGGGTGTTTGCCATCCATCCGGTTGGATGCAAAGCGACATATTCTTTAGATGGTTCAAGTGGTTTGTCGATTCTGTTCAACCCTCGGAGGAGAGCACAATCCTTCTGTTTGTAGATAGACACACCACCCACACAAAGAATTTAGAGGTCATAAACCATGCTCACGCTCATCACGTCATCATTCTCTGTTTCCCACCTCATTACACTCATAAACTGCAGCCATTAGATGTTAGTGTAATGCGGCCATTGTCGATTCATTATGCGACTGAAGTGAAACAGTAGATGCGAGAAAATGCCGGACGCGTCGTGCAGCCTGCAATCATACCGAAGCTACTCGGCAACGCCTTCGCGAAGGCAGCGAAAGCGGAAACTACTATGAACGGTTGTCGAAAGACCGGGATTTGGCCCTGTAGTCGAGAGGTTTTCAGATCTGACGATTTCCTGCAGGCCGACGTTACGAACCGACCGCAACCATGCGCATCTGAACGAAACAATCTCGATAACGACATTCCGACTGCGCCACCTGACGTAAATCCATTAATACAGCCAAGTATAGACGACGATATGCCCATTGATGTATCGAGCCGGGAAAATCTGTCGGCCAAAGAAGAAATGTTGTCTCGCCAGGCATTTCTTCATTCTCCATCGAACCCACAATCCGGAACGTCATCTTATGATACGTTTCATACTGCATCGGATGTTTTCCAGTCCCAGTCGACCGACGATACATTTTACACGGCTGTAGATTACTTTTAATCGCAGTCGAATGCACAGCCAGCAGTGTCAACCGACGATACATTTTGCACGGCTGTAGATTACTTTCTAATAAAAATAAAAAGAAAATAAAAAAAAGATTACTAATAAAAATTAGAATCCTTTTTACGCATTTGTCAATCATTTTCTAATCGTTTTCATGTCTACGCAGATCCAAATTATCGGCGTTGCGCACCTTCATGGTGTCACCGTTTGACATTCAACCGGTACCGGTCGCGGACACAGTGGAGCCGCGTAAGCGTCGCGCGCACGGGAAGACAACCGTTTTGACGAACTCTCCATACAGGGATGAGCTGGCGAGCCAGAAAAACGAACCGAAGGCAAAGACGAAATCGTTAAAGCGACGGAAGGTTTCCAAAAAATCTCCGAAGCCAGACGAGTCGGCAAATGATACTCCTTACATATTTGGCGGAGGAATGTATTCCGAGTCTGCTGACGGCTGGATACAATGCCAGAGATGCGAAGGTTGGGCACATGAATCTCGGTGGCATTGGACCCAACGAAATGATATTTTATGAGTGCGATTCCTGCAAATATAAAATTCCAAAGAATTTTAATCGCGTATTTGTCCCTTTATACTTTTTTTCGATTTTTTAGGGGTCTGTTTTGCCCCGTCATTAGCTTGAATGCACGGAGGTCGATTTTTCGCTATCGGTAGATCGTACTTAAGGTCCCGTTTCTCTCGTGCCACTATTTGAGCTTGTCTCAAAAAATTAATTTTGCAGTGAAAATGTTGATAGCCCATTTTGCCCCTTCTCCATGTACAAATTAGGGGGCTCGTTATGCCCCGGGGGCCCATATTGCCCCACTCTCCCCTAATTATAACTGATTATTATTTATAGATGCAAGAAATGGTTTTTTTTCGGCGCAGCGAAGAACATCGAAGAATGAGGCCGGAGAGATTTACTGGCACAGCGACTCTCCGACGAAGAGGTAAGTAAAATTCCCACACTTTATGGGAATCGAATTATTGCTAATTATATTTTTTTTCTGTTTTAGGTAACGACGCGGAAGGACGTCGCCGAGGATCATCGCCGAGGATCATCACCACGCGGGTCAACGAGGATCGTTTCACACAGGTAAGTATTTTGATTGTATTAATTTGATAATTAATTATGTGTTTTTGAATGTTTCAGATCTCGCAAGAGCCGACGAGCCAAAAAGAGTATGCCGCAAAAGGCGGCGTACAACAACTGAAATACTGTATGACATCGGACGGACATAACTCATTATGGAATTACTGGCAACTCTGAGAATTGTGGAGTCGAGACTTACTGGTCGAGAATCGCTGCTTTCTCGAAGAGAATTCGCTAAGAGTCTCAGCGAATGAGACATTTTTCTCGTCTCGACTCGATGTCTCGAGTTGAGAACTTGAACTTCATGAATAAGTTTATATCGTTGCATAGGATATGGAGGTGCGCGAATAAAACCGGCCACAGTAATTTGGGTAATAGACCATTCGTTTAATTACTCGGAGTGAATAGCAGAAGTCGCCATAGGCGAGAGAGTGGGTAAGAGCCGGACGCCAGGCAGTTGCCGGTATGTCGTCGACAGGAAGCGCGTGGCGCTCCATTTATTCCATACGCTGCTGCCCTCGCGAGGATACGACAAATAAAGAAGAAAAATGTCTCGTCTTGACGGCAATTCTAGTCTTTTCCCAAAATCACACGGTATTATGATACTTTTCTTTCTCTATACGATAGTCGCTCTTCGCTTTCTTTGTACACGTAGTTTCAAACACTCTTGTATATGATCAGAAATTAACAAACAAAATTCATACGCATTTTTTTGGTATCCATATTTCAGCACATTAATTATAATATATACAGTCAAATCCCTATTAACCGACATCAGATTAACTGGGGGCGGATTAACCGTACGTCTTCCAAGTTTTTTTTTTACACACACAAAGGAATTTATTTTAATTGTCTCGAGGTATTGATTTTCTTACAAAATCAATGAAACTTTACCTACTTCTTATTCAATGCTCTGAAAAAACATGTAAAAATTTTGGAAAATATTGACCATCGGGACCTCGAGGAAATAAATTGTAACGGTCCCCTACCCTAAATTTCGCTACGCTCGCTTCTCCTTCTGAGAAGCGAGTTAACTCATATTTTGGCCGTCAGCACCAAAAGCCGCAAAAGCCGTGAGAGCGACAATTAGATCGCCGTCTCACGGCAACGGTCAAGCCGCCGCGCGACCAGCATCCGCGCGATGGTCCTTATCAGCGCACGGAGGTATACCTCACGCGCGCAACAATACAAGTTACCGGCGTCGAAGCCCTTTGCTTCGACACCTGATTATTCAGTTCATCTTCGACCGCCAACATTGTTAGACGGTACACTCTCCCGGCTTCGACTAATAAAATACTTTATTATATCATACTTTATTATCCTAATTGTGACTTTGTCATTCAATATATCTACCCGCATTCCTGGCTGTCCATTACATGGTGTCAGAAGCGTTCGAACTAAAATCCGCGTCCGCGACAAGTGAAATTTTGTTTATTTTTTTTTGTTGTTTTGTTTGTTTTAGATACAGTGTTCAAAAAAAAAATAATAGTGACAAAAAAAAAGTGATCATCAAAAAAAATAATAGCGACTCGAAAAAAAAAATGATTACCAAAAAAAATAGTGACTCGAAAAATTATCAAAAAAAAAAAAACATACAGTGATAAAAAGTAAGCGATAATAAAAAAAAAAAAAAATTGCTCAACGAAAAGTGAAAATCAAGGAAAAATCACAAAAAAAAACCGAAAGAAGGAAGGAAGAGCGACGAAAAATCGCAAAAAAAAACCGAAAGAAGGACGGAAGAGCGACGAAAAATAAAAAAAAACTGAAGGAAGAAAAACACGCAAAATCTATGCAATTACGCACCCTTTATTACGTGGCAGCGATGTACGTACTCTAAATTATCCTTTTAAGTGTGAAAAAAAAAAAAAAAAAACAAAACGAGCTTCGAAAAGCGAGTAACGAGCGCCGACTCGCAAAAAGCGTGCAGCGTCGTCCTTGTCGCGCACGCAGCAGAGGCAAAGGCGTACGACCGCTGCATGCGACAAAGAGGAATTTAGCTTAAATATAATTTTTGCCAATTATGCGAATTCTTGTTTTTCCAAATTAATTGGAAACAAATTTTTTTTTACTATTTTACATTTTCAAAAGAAAGAGAAAATAATAATAATAACAGACTTTTGCAACGCGGGACTCCCTATTGGAGAACGCAGCTATTAACGCCGATAAATTACACTAATTTAATTTCCCTCCTTCTACTCAAATAAATTAGTTCGCGTAATAAAAGTTACTTTTTCTACATTCCAAAGTCTATAGTAAAAACGCATAAAATCTTCCCTGTTTCTTTAACTTCTTTAAACATTTAAAATCTTAAATTTTTTTTTCTCTCTCTTCATTTTCTCAACTTTTTCAATTTTACAAATCTCCCAATTTTTTCAACTTTTCAATTTTTTCAAATTTTTCAATTTTCTCAATTTTTTAAAATGTTTCAATTTTTTCAAATTTTTCAGTAGTAGTAGTAATAGTGATTTATTAGCCTCGCCTATAGTGGTTACATTTTTTTTTTTTTTTACAATACGTTCGCCGCTAGGGCCAATAGGCCATTGACCGAAGTCTTTAGCCAAGAGTGTCCGATTAATGTATGATTATCCTCTTGTTTTGTTGATATTTTAGGATTTTATGTTGGTAGTTATTTGACGTAGATAAAGCGATAAATAAATACTAGCGACTATATTATGAGTAGTTGTAGGTGATGTTAAAGGTGCTCAGATTAGTGAGTTTAAGATTTGAAGAAGGGGTTGTATTGGAAATTTATGTTTTCTGGGGATGCCGGGAGGGATTGTGTTGCACAGAGGGATTATTACTTCTAATTGATGTTTCGCAAAGATAGCGCTGAGAATTTTTGTTCTTTCCATGATCGGCTGTACTTGTGTTTTTTCGTAAAGGAGGGTGTTAGACGGGTTGTGTAGCGGATTGTTTGGGTGCCTGAGTTTAGTGAGACGACGTAGAGCTGTAGTTTCCGCTATTTTAATATTTTTTATGGCCGGGCTATTGCAGTTTAGTAAAATCGGATGGCCGTATTCGAGTATAGGTCGACATATGCACTTATAAATTTTGGTAGCGTGTTTTGTTGCGATGTGCTTATTTTTGAAGGTGAGTTTACGAAAGTGTGCTGCCCGAGTGACAGTTTTTGCCTTTATGGTTTTGGTGTGAAGGTTGAAATTTAGCTTACTGTCTATAATTATGCCTAGATATTTAACTGGGGGGCTTGGATTGATTGCTCGGTTGTACATATTAATATATGGAGATAACACTGAAATATTGTGGTTGAACAGTAAGAGTTTGGATTTTGTAGGGTTCGGTTTGAGGCGCCATTTATTGAACCACTCAATGCATTCGTTAGATCGCTCTTGCAACGAGTTTACTGCCCCTGTTAGTATTCTGTCATGTGCAATGAGTACCGTGTCATCTGCGTATTGAAGAAGGTAGTTGTCTCGGTCGACTTCGTCTTTGTTTCGTAATTTGTAGTTGTAAATGTCGTGGCAGAAAATATTGTACAGTAGTGGGGATAGCGGTGATCCTTGCGGTACCCCTTGCTCCGGCGCGAATTTTTTTGAAAGTGAATGAGCATTTTTGACCATCAGACTGCGATTTGATAGAAAGTTATGAACCGGTTTTATAAGATAGGCGGGGCAGTTCAGTTTCCATAATCGAAGGTTTTGTTTATATCTAAAAATAGTGCAGCAGAATGATTATTGGAGAGTTTGGCTGTTTGAATATTAGATGACAATATCGTGAGCGGGTGAACTGTTGATTTCTGGTTTCTGAATCCAAATTGATAAGCAGGAATCTTTTCCCCTACTGCAGCTTCTAATCGGCCCTTTATTATTTTTTCGAAGATTTTGCCGAGGGTTGGAAGTAGCGTAATTGGCCGATAGCTTCCCGGGGAACAGTGGTTCGTGTTTGGCTTCGGTAGAGTGATAATTATTCCGGTCTTCCATTCTTTCGGGAAGAAGTTGTTCGCTATGCAGTAGTTTTACATTTTTCGTATGAAGGAGTGTATACGCTGGTCAAGCTTTCTGACAATGCTCAACGGGACCTTGTTGTGGCCCGGCGCTGACTGTTTCCCTTTCGAAATTATGTCCAAGAGTTCGTCGTTAGTGATTATTTCGTTCACTGCGATTAGGTTGTGTTCCTCGTGAAAGAAATCGTTGTACCATCTGTCGACGATGCTCTCGTTTACGTCGTCGAATTGAGTGTCATTGGATTTGCTGAAGGCTTTACTAAAGTACTGGGCGAAAGCATCTGCTTTTTCTGAGCTTTCTTGAATGTGGGTGTCGTTGATAACGAGGTCAGGGGCAGGCGGGCTGGGTTGTATTCTGCCAGTTTTTTTAATTGTTTGCCAGTATTGCTTTCCTTTTTGCTCTTGAATTTCTTCGTAAACAGTAAGCCAGCAGTGTGTTTTGTATTGCCAAATCAGTGTTTGAATATTTTTGTTCAATTTGTTAATTGCTGGCTTTACATCGGGTATCGGGTTTGCTCTGTATTCTCTGTACATTTTCCGTTTTGTTTTGATGAGTCTTATGATATGCGGAGGCAGTTTGTGCGAAAAAAAGTTGTACGAGCTTGTAGGTGTGTGTGAAATAACAGCGGTGGTAAGTGCTTCAGTGAAAGTAGAGATTGTGTGTGGGGTTACTGGTATATCGTCGATTGTGTTAAGGACCGTGTGAATTTCAGAGTTGATGTTTTCAGTATTTGCTCTTACGTAATTTAATCTGGGTACTGATATTTCGGTGGGTAAAACGGTATTCAGCTCTAAGGTGACGACTAATGATAGGTGGTCAGAGCCCAGATCTGGAGTTACATCAACTTTTTTTATGGCATTGCGGATGTTCTTGGTGTAGAAAATTCTGTCCGGTGTAGTGTCTGCATTGGCTGTCATGATGAATGTTGGCGGAGTACTATATTGTATAAAGTTTGAACGATGCGTGAAGTCATATAATTGCCGTTTTTTTGCTGCGTTTACGTTAAAATCTCCTAATATTAGTGCGTACTTAAATCTGCAGGCTTTGGTGAATATTGAGTTGTCTATTGCAGCTAGTGGGTGGATATAAATAAGAAAAATGTGTAGCTGATCATTTAGAAATGGCACGGCGATGTGTAGCGCTTCGTTCCTGCGGTCATTTATAATCATTGCATTTTGTTTTTTAGGACGTAGTGTAGGTCTTATTTGCAGGAGGCTTCCCCCTCGTGTGTTGGTGTTTGTTGAGCATCCGTCTTTTTTTATGCAAACCCAGTCTCGATATTTTGCGTTGCTGCTGGTATTGGTCTTAGTCTCAACTAGCGCCACGCAGTTTATGTCGTTATTTTCTATAAAGTTATTGACTAAGAGTTTTCTTTTCGTGTAGCTATTTATGTTGGCGTAAAGGATTTTAAGACTGGAACATCGTTAGTCACGAAACTTTTCCCCGTGGATGTCTCGGTTGGTGATGGTGCTTCGGGATTTTCGATATCAAACATTAGAATGTATAGTCTGTTACCAGCGAACACCGCTGTCGTATCGATTTTGAATTCAGTTATGAAGCGTTTTTTTTAGTTTGGCGATTAGTTCCTCTCTATTTACGTTTTTTGGTTTGTTTATTTTGTTAATATACGTGTTAATGATATGGTCATGAACAGATATCGCCGCGAGAATCGCGTTGTTTTTAGTGATTGACTGATCTAGTTCTGCTGTTTTTTTGTTGATCGATTTTATGTTGATATTTGGAATTCCTTCGATGTTTTTTTTCGGTCTGAGTGGGCATTTAAAGGACCAGGCCGCGTGATCTCTGGCTTTACAGGCCAAACATTTAGTTTGTAGGTCTGTACTGCAGTTTATCGTTTAGTGCGCACCGCTGCATTTCTCGCATGTTATATTGTTAGGGCAATTTTCTGAGGTGTGCGTGAAGTGTAAACATTTATTGCACGGAATTGGCGCCGGCGGTGGAGGGGGGCTTGGGTACGATGGATAGTATTTGTTCATGAAAAACAGCCCTTCTTTTATTAATTTTTGGATCGAGATCTCGCATCCGGAGATTACTCTGATTAGTGGCGTACGTTTGTTAGTGGCACTTGAAGTGATTCGCTTACAATATCTGTGTATTATTCCTTGATCGGTTAGACACTTGTTTATTGTGTCATCGTCCAATTCTTGTTCAACTGTGCCTATGACCGCCAAGAACGTCGCTGGCGGGCTGTCAGTTGTGGCATTTCTTGTGTACTGCGTGGTTTCGGAGTAGGAGGAGATCACTTTCTTTTGTAGTAGCTGATCCAAATATTTCACGATTTCCTTCTTCTTGTTGTCGGATTTAAGTAGGAATCCCTTTGACGTTTGTAATATTATATCACTATTCTGCGGATGTATTGCTGACCATTCATTTGCTAACTGGATACGGCTAAGTGTGGTAAACGTGTTTATGTAGAACAGATGTTTGTATTGTTTTTGTCTTCGCTCGATGTCACGCGCTGAGAAGTTGGTGGCTTTACGCGCCGTTGATGTTGATACTTGCGGCAAGGAAGCCCTCGGGTTATTACTGGTACTGGTACTCGCGTGGCCAAATACAGCTGATGGGTGACGGAATGGCGTTTGCCGTTTGGCCGCTCCTCTTGTGTCTGAGAGGTCATCGTTGGAGCTTTTAGCTGCTTTCGGAGGTCTGCCTCTTTTACGACGAGGTCTCGCAGCTGGTGTAAAATCACTCTCACTATCGTGTTCCATTTGCGATAACTCACTCATTGCTCATTCTTAGCCCTATCACCTTAATTGTACACTCGTCAATATTATATCCCAATATAAGTAGTCACAATGTGATTGTATGCTTGCGGAGCAATCGATAACACGTCCGACTCTCACCACGACTCAATTGAGACTCTCAAATTTTTCAATTTTTTCAAATTTTTCAATTTTTTCAAATTTTTTAATTTTTTCGATTTTTCAATTTTCTTCAATTTTCCAATTTTTTAAAATTTTTAAATTTTCCAATTTTTTAAAATTTTTAAATTTTCCAATTTTTTAAAATTTTTAAATTTTCAAATTTTTTTAAAAATTTTCAAATTTTTCAAATTTTTAAAAGATTTTTCAAATTTTTTAATTTTTTTTCAAATTTTTCAAATTTTTTAAAGATTTTTCAATTTTTTTCAAATTTTTCAAATTTTTCAAATTTTTTAAAGATTTTTCAATTTATTTAAAATTTTTCAATTTTCTTTAAATTTTTTAAAATTTATCAATTTTTTTCAATTCTCCAATTTTTCAAATTTCTTTAATCATTCAATTTTTTTTATAAAAAGAGAAGAAAAAAATCTTCTCTCTTACGCGAACAAAATTGCGCCACACAAGCGTAACTTTACTAAAACAAATAACTATTACCGGTTGCTGCTAACGAGCGAAGCGTGACCGGAACGTCTATCGGCAAATGAAATTACAATGGCAACCGGAGGCGGAAACGACTCCGAAAATATCTCAAGTTTTTTAACATTTCGAGATGTATTTAATAACATACCAGCGTTCAGCGGAAAGAACATACCGCTGGAACAGTTTGCGCGGCCCTGTAGGCACGCAGCTAAAATGGTTTCCGCGGAAAATATGGCCTCTTTCCTGGACATGCTGCACCTGAAGTTATCAGGCAAAGCAGCAGATATAACAGAGACAAAAACGTACGTAGATATGGAGACACTCCTAGAAGATTTAAAAGACTACTTCGAAAAACCATTCGAATTATCAGATTTAGAACTAGAATTGAAAAGAAACATACGAAATTACTCGCGGAATAGCAAAACGCATACACGATCGCCTCAGCGAGGTCTATACGACCCCCGCACAACAACACTACTTAACAAACAGAATCAGTGAAGTCGACAAAGCGGTCATTAAAGTGTACATCTGCGGACTTTCCGATCAAATCGGCAATTTATTAATGCACAAATCGTGACAAACGGTAGACGAAGCGATTACAGCAGCAGAGACCATCGAGATGGAACTGCTCCGTAGGCAGGCAATCCATCAAGGAAAAAAAATTGACGTAAAAACACAGGCTAAAGTTAGATTCGCGTCGATATCCGATGAGATCGACGACATCATAAAAAAAAAACCTAACGTCAAATATTGCGAGGTTCACGGAGAAAACCGTACTCACGGAACCCCAGATTGCATTGCAATAAAACGTACTCGCGAATATATCGTGGACCGCCGAAAAAACGGATGGTCGAGAGACAACTCGCGAAACCGAAACTCGAGAGGACGCGATCGTTCTAACTCGCGTAATAATCAAAACAATTGGCGCGATAGGCGCAGTTACAATAACTCAAGAAGTCACAATTACAGAAGCGACTCGCGTGATTCGCGAGATAACTCGCGTAACCGAAATTCGCGTAATAACAGCAAGGATAGGTCGCGTAACTCGAACGACTCGCGTGGTTGACAACGCAGTCGATCCGATCGCGACTATTACCGCAACCGAAACGACTCTAGAGATCGCAGCGATTCACGAAACCGTAATGATTCGCGATACCGCTATAACTCAAGACAACGTAGTAATTCCCGAGATCAAGATAGTCGCGACAACTCCAACGATAGAGGAATTCGCAATTCGCGAAAAACTGACTTTGATCTCTCTCAAATCGAATTGGCACTACAAAACGTGCTGAAAAAAAACCCGAATTCTACCTCCCGGAGCAGCGCGACTACTAAGAGCAGAACTAAGCGCGCCAGAAACCGAAAAGTCTAAAGCAGGGGAATCCCCCCTCTTAAAAAATGTAAATAATGTAAAAATAACAATTAAGGAAGCTAGGATTAACTTAGGATTAACAAAAAGGCATAAGCCACACACAGTAAAAATACTCTCACCCGATCTACGCACGAAAGAAACTCTGTTTCAGCCGAGATAAGTCTTGTGAAAATGTGCAGCCTTGCGAAAAGGACCGAGGTAGATGAAACCCTTATATACGTACTCACGGGCATCACCTCAGAGAAAGCACGCACAATCGGACGATGCTATATCCGTATAGAGGA
Organism: Cryptus armator; assembly: GCA_963971235.1. NCBI lineage: Eukaryota > Metazoa > Arthropoda > Insecta > Hymenoptera > Ichneumonidae > Cryptus > Cryptus armator. The sequence goes on along the minus strand of CAXARG010000111.1, from coordinate 1,505,095 downwards.
GTTCACTATCGAATTCCATGCGATCGAGGATGATTTCCCGATTATACAGGACGCTATTCTTGGTGATGTGTTCTTTAGAGGCACTCCCGCGGACCTCCTCTATAGCGAATCATGCATTAAATTTGCAAACCACATAATACTGTTCGAAACATTCGAACGAATAACGCTACCCCCTCGATCAAAGGTTGCCATACCAGTACGTCTAAGACCGACAGATCTTGAGGAAGGGTATATAACGAGAATCAATGCAGGAAAAAACATATATATGGGTCACGCAGTTGTCAAAAACAACAATGGCATAACGTACCTCTGAGTCATAAACGCCAACACGTGCGAAATTAACCTAATTCTTCAGCCAATTCATTTGCACCCGTTCGAGCAACCGGTCGGACCTTCCGTTCGATATTGAGACAGAGGACGCTTACAGCAACGCCGAAATCTGCTGAGCCGAATCCGGTATAAAAATAGGCTGGAAGAGTTGAAAAAACTACTACAACTTGATCACCTTAACAAAACCGAAAGGGATCATGTACACCAGTTAATTGGTGAATATCAACATCTATTCTGTCTTCCAGGAGACACTCTCAGATCCACGACAGTCATCAGTCACGAGATCCACACAACCGACGAGAGACCAGTCAATGTCAAACAATATCGTTTCCCCCAGACTCATAAAATCGAGTTACAGAGACAAGTCAAAAACTTGCTTGATAAGGGAATAATCAAACCGTCTCTCTCTCCGTACAATTCCCCAGTGTGGATAGTACCCAAGAGAGAAGACTCGAAAGGAAACAAACAATGGCGAATGGTAATCGATTTCAGGAAACAGAACGAATAAACAACGCCAGACGCGTCCCCACTGCCGAATATTATAGATATTCTGGACCAGTTGGGCAACGCGAAATATTTTTCAACATGTGATTTAGCATCAGGTTTTCACCAAATACCGATGCACCCGGAAGACAAACGCAAAACAGCCTTTTCGACACCACATGGGCACTACGAATATCAGCGTATGCCATTTGGACTCCGTAACGCACCAGCGACGTTCCAAAGACTTATGGACATAGAGCTGTCTGGACTCCAAGGCACAGACCTATTCATATACCTAGACGACATAGTGATCTACGCAATCGATATCGAAGATCACGGAAATAAATTCAGAGGGTTAGCGAAACGTGTGACCGCAGCGGGACTAACCCTCCAAACTGACAAGTGCCACTTCCTCAACAGAGAGGTGACGTACTTGGGTCACTTAATTTCCGAAGACGGAATAAGACCCAACGAGCGAAACATAACCGCAGTTCTATGCTTTCCGCCACCCACGAATAAAAAGGGGATAAAGCAATTCGTAGCACTTGCAGGTTATTATCGACGATTTATTCGCGACTTCGCGAAAATCGCGATCCCATTAACGAGACTATTATGTAAAAACGAACAGTTTAACTGGACGGGCGAACGTCAAAAAGCATTCGTCCTCCTAAAACAAAAAGTCGCAGAGCGACCAATCCTAATTTATCCCGATTTTGACAAACCGTACACACTAACGACCGACGCATCCGATTATGCGTTGGGTGCGGTTCTAAGTCAAGTCAAGGACGATTATGATCATCCGGTAGGATTCTCTTCGAGAGCCTTAAAAATACCCGAAATTGTGTATGACACAATGAAAAAAAAAATTTACAAAAAATTTAAAAACTCCCGACTGCAAAAAGAGTGCAATAACAATTAATTTTTGATGTGTTGTAATCGGGAGATTTGTTTGTCATTGAGTATGGAAATCTCCCGATTACAACACGTCAAAAATTAATTGTTATTTCTCTCTTTTTGCAGTCGGGAGTTTTTAAATTTTTTGTAAAATTTTTTCATTTCATCTTTTTTAGAGAAGATGTTTTTTACCGCAACGTATACCTCCGCGAATTTGAGGTTATGCCGCACGGAGATCGAGCTCCGTGCGAACGATGACGCTCGACCGACGCGCAACACTTAGTCCGGTATCGTACTATCCGCCGTAAAAACATACGCCAGACGAAAATGTATCGCAGAAGATGGCGGCCATCTTCGATATATTCGATTGACAGTTTACTAAACCGCTTTTATTTCTACCGATATTCCACGGATCGAAATTTTACTTTGCAAACAACCTTCAATGTGCGTCATAAAATCTGTGTACAAAATTTTGTCAAGTAATTTTCTGCCGTTTCCGAGAACATTCCGGACAACGATATCGCCCGTCGGCGTGAAACGCATAACTCCCGTCTTTTTGCCCTAGCGGGCAGTCGGGAGTTAAAAAAGAACTACTTGCGATAGTTGACGCAGTACAGTACTTTAACACATACCTTTACGGTCAACATTTCACATTGGTAACCGACAACAGAGCACTCACCTACGTTATAAACAAACCTAATCCGCCGCAACAATTGCAGCGATGGCTGATTATACTCAACGGGTACGACTTCGAGGTTCGTCATAAATCAGGCAAACAAAACGTAGTTGCCGACGCGCTGTCGAGAAAGCCCGTTGATATAATGACAATTAGGCCTCGTGAAAACTCGTCAGAGGATTCCATAAAACCGGACACTAAAAAACCCAAAATGATACTTAACAAATCCTCTCAACCTCGGTATCGTTCATCGACGGACGAAAGTTCTGGTAATCCAGCCTCGAGGAAAAAACTAACTCTTCAAGAGAATATTGATAATTCAGACGATAATGAAGCTGCATGTCAACAACCTCAAAGCGAAGAAGTAATCAAAACTCCGGAACAACCGGACGTTGCTCCAAGTGAGCCTGAACCAAACATAATACTGCAACTGCCGGAAGAAACTACGTTAAAAACAAAACAAGCAGAACAAATTCCAACAAATACAAAAACTGGGGAGAGTGAACCAATAATAGACTCGTCCATCGACGACGAGACACCACAATAAGGCAACAAAGGAGAACTCAGGAGTTCCATAAGGAAAAAAAATTTGGAACTATGGGTACCATCGCGAAGAGAGCGATCACAGGATAGAGTGCCCAGAGAGCAAACCAAGGACTCATCCAAAAATGAGCGAGCCAGAAGACGTACTGGCAAACGATCTTGGAAAAGTGAAGGAATAACTGGCCGATATTTCTTAACTGTAGAGGAAGACAGCTCGACGGAGCTAGAGGAAGAGGAGGAAATAAAAAAACACGAATAAAAACGAAAATAGCCCAAAGCGGCACGAAAATAACCCAGAGCGGCATAAAAATAGCCCAAACCGGCACGAAAATAACCCTCAGCGGCACGAAAATAGCCCAAAGCGGCACGAAACTAACCCAAAGCGGCATAAAAATAGCCCAAAGCGCCACGAAAATAACTCTCAGCGGCACAAAAATAATGACCAGGATAACTATATAAGCGACATGGAACTAACTACGGAAAACGAATTGGTAATACATATGGAATCGACTGACGAAATCCCGACGGAACGCGAAGCCGAACCGTTGTCAATGAGCATTCAGAACTCAATCGACGACGAGAACGGTAGCAAACCGCAACCTGAACCAACATTTAGGTCACCTTCGGGCATTCAACAGGACCTACAACGGAATCCACAACCAACAACATTGGATTTTCGCGAGGTTGCCCAACCTCAAACATCGGAGATACGAGATAGGGCAACCAGTAAGGAAGTAGTGACTCCAAAATTTAGATCTCCAACTAAAAACCCCTTAACGAAAATAGTTAAACGTACCAGGAAACCAAAGTTACACTGCGAACCAACTAGACGTCCCAAAAGAATAGCTGAGAAAACACAAAAAATAACCCAACCCGAACCCATAACAATTTCGGATTCCGAAACCTCACAAACAATTATAGATTCCCCAACAAAACAAAAAATAACCCAACCCGAATCCACAATAATTCCAGATCCCGAAACCCCTCAAATAAACATACATTCCCCAATAAAACAAAACCCAATCGAAAAAGCATCAAAGTCAAAATCAAAAAAACCACCTTTAGCGCCAGCTCATAAAGGAGACAAATGAAAAATAACTAAAAGACCAAAACAACAGCGTTCAAGCCAGAGTAAAAAATCACGGCTACGGCAAGAAATTTGCCCGCCAAAACGTCCTCCACCTATAGTAAACAGAACAGAGCAGGTAAATAAACCGACGACCCCCAAAAATCAATCACCGATCGTCCAAGCCTTGCCTGACTATACTCAGGGGTTTGACTACTTCGCAGGCCCGTCTGTGGTTCAAAATAACCAACGTTTAAATACACGAGACAACAACTCGGTAACGTCTTCCAATTACGAATCAGACAGTGATTCGAACTACCAACCAACAGGGTACCATCGTAAACAATTAACATCGAAAAACAGAGGACCGACAATAACGGAAGACGTACAAATAGAGAATAACATCACCGTAACACAGGAAAACATCATGGCTAGGAAAGGTACATTGGCACATTTCTTGTCCGCCGATTGCGCCATGGACACTATGGTCGCGAAAATACTTATCGAAAAAAGGAAAATCGATAAAAATATGTTTCTACAACAACAACCACACGTCGGAAACATAATAATAACCGAAATCGGTGCAGAACACTACATCTGCATGTTCTGCAAGGAGAAACAATCAGATACGACAAGCGCGATCATGATTGAAAAGTGTTTGAAAGCACTAATAAAAATTCTACAACAAAGAAAAATTACATCCTGCACGATCTCAAAAGATCTAGGGATTATCGATGCATTCCAATGGAGTGGCATCAAAACCTACATCCGTCCGATAGCGTTCAATTCAAATATAGCGACCACTCTTTGTGAAGGTATCGTGACAGTTCCGCCAGTCGAACAACGTAAAAACATCATAAAAGAACTCCACGGATCAGCAGTAGGAGATCACCAGGGCGTAGCAAAAACATACAAGCGCATTGTATCGCAATACTTCTGGCAAGGACTGAGAAACGACGTCAAAGAGCACATCAAATATTGCATAATCTGCCAAAAAGATAAATTGGTTAGAGTAAAAAACAAAGCACCTATGATCATCACAGACACACCCGCGGTACCGTTCGACAAAGTGGCAATTGACATAGTGGGACCATTGCACCCTACAAAAAGTGAACACGTATTCATACTAACAATGATCGATCTATTCAGCAAATTTAGTATCGCAGTCCCACTAAAACACCAAACATCCGTAGATGTAGCCAAAGCGCTTACAGCATCATTAATATCAACTTTTGGTGCGCCACGTTCAATACTAACAGATCAAGGTACTAATTTCATGTCGGATACAATTAAAAACGTAGCACAGCTTTTCCAAATCGAACAACAGAGAACAACAGCATATCACCCACAATCTAATGGCGCCATTGAACGCAGTCACCACACACTCAAGGAGTACATAAAACATTTTGTAACAACTAACCGAGAATGGGACGAGGTAGAAGCTCTCGCGACATTCTCATATAACACTAGCGTTCACGAAAGTACAGGATTTACGCCGTACGAATTAATTTTCGGTAGGAAAGCCCGCACACCGTCAGAATTTCCACCACTCGAGAAAAGAATAACATACGACGACTACATGATCGATTTGAACCGAAACATGAGAGAGTCAAGTCAATTAGCCTTCGAAAAGGCGATACGCGCGAAAGAACGCAATAAAAAATATTACGATAAAAGGGTAACGGAACCTACCTACGAGATAGGCCAACTCTTATTCCTGCAAAACGAAAGAAAAGAAAGTAAATTCGACAAAGATTGGTTAGGCCCATATAAAATTATACACATACACGAAAACAATCGTAATGTCACAATACAAATTGATAAATAACTCAGAACAGTGCACGTAGATAAGATCAAAATGGCGTATGTTGCAGATGTCACGCCACTTTCGTGAAGGCGACCCCAAACGACGCTTTCAGGATCATTCCATTTACGAAAAATGCCGGTCTATACTCGGAACCATTGGGTAGACTCCGTTCGTATCACACAACATGGACATTAGTAACCTACATCAATACACACGGACTTTCGACCAGACGCCTGCAAATACGAGAAAACCTTTTGGCGACAGTTCAATTTTGCTCAGCGCTGGGAACGCGATGCCACATAAAAGGATAATTATCATCCATGCTATCGTGAATGGACACCCTCGAAAGCACCGAATCAATTTTAGAGGAACTAATTCCTTCGTCACGAACCCAAACTACACTTAGACGAAAGAAACGAGCACGTTTTGAGTTCGTTGCAAAAATTAATAAAATCCTTTTTGGAACTATGGACAGCGAAGACGCTGACAGAATAAATTCGCAGATAGAAGCTTTAGGAAACACAACTTTAGAACTCACAGAAATTCTACAAAATCAAACGCACATAGTAAAATCAGGCTTTGACGCAATCCAAACGAATATCAAATCTTTAGCAACAAAAATAAAAGCGGAAACGCAAAAACTAAACACAGTAGTTATCGAACTCGGAGAGGACGTTCATGTCATCGAATTAAATCAGAGGGGAATTCAATTCGTAACCCAAATCGAGGAAAATCTAACCGAATTAGAACTCGATATTGAGATACTCACTAACGCAGTTCTTTTTGCAAAAATTGGTCAAATTCATCCCAAATTACTAACGACAAAGAAAATTCTATTAAGCGCCGAAGCGATCAAAAAATCTTCACCCAACACGTAATTTCCAGTACCTATAAATGCAGAGCATACACCCGAATTAATGAAAACGGCTGAACTAAGCGTGTTCCATAACGGCGAAAGACTAGTTTATGTAATCAAAATCCCTCTTTTGGACCTAACAATTTACATATTATATTAACACCTATCATTGCCAATCCGTCAGCTCTCAACAACAAAAAACTCAACATTCGCATATATCAAACCAGCAATTTTATATACAGCTATTTCGGATAACTTCGGAAACTATTTCAATCTAGAAAACCTAGACGAGTGCTTACTCTCTAGAAATCAATATATTTGTAAACAAACGTACCAGATAAAACAAATCACCGACGAATCTGAATGCGAAGTTCAGCTAATAGTAAATCCTCAGTTCGAAAACTTTGAGACATGTGACATTAGGCTAAAAACTCTAAAACAAACACATTGGATAAAAATCCATAGCGCTAACGCGTGGTTGTTTGCCGCACCAAAAACCGAAACACTATATTTTCTTTGCGACAACCGAGACTCAGTTATAAAAACGATAACTAATACCGGAATTATTCAAATTGAACCATTTTGTGAAGTTAAAACGCGTACAACTACATTGACACCGACGACAGAGATACCCTCGTCAATCGAAACAGATTTCCCACATACCTTAGTATTAAATATAACCGGAATGATTGAAAAATCAATAGCGAACATAGCAAATGTAAACATAACAGAGATTCTAACGGAAATAGAAACACTCACAGGACTTTCAAACTTAGATACAGTCAATGACGACTTAACCCAAAACGAAGTAGCCTTAAAAGCCGTAATCGTCAAGACAAAAGCAATATCAAAAACGCATTACTTAGGCCACCGAGTCTCAACATTACAGTCAATATTTAAATATGGAGGAATCTCCGTAGGTTCAATCATGCTATTATTAACAGTCGCTTGGAAATTCTCATTATTCAGTAAAATATCGAGTTTACGAAAAATACTATCATGTATAACAAAACGAAGGAAACAAAGACATCCCAAGCTTATTAATGAACCACAGAATAAGGTTGTTTCATATTATCGACAACCCATAGAATTAGTCAAAACAGATAGGCGTACGGCAACCACCAGCCGAGAGGTAGCTGTTATCACCGAAGCGCCGGCACAATTAGAACATAAACCAGTCTACGCGTTAACATACCTTAACCGAGACGAATTGCCATAGAAGCGCACTTCATAGCTTAACAAAAAAAAAACGCTCAGCGATAATAATTTTTTTTTCGTAACTCGTGCATGAATCGCGGCACTTTCCATGGCAGTCTTGCGAGCCGAAAGTGGCCCATAGCATGCCAATCGCGAAATGATCGAGTCGCGCATGCGCAGTTCGTATTTTGTTCACTTTCGGCCCTTGGGATTTTACTTTCGACGTTTTCGCCCCTAGAGACATAACCTCACTTTTCAGTGTTCGTCTCGCGCGACTGCCATTCCAAGTGCCGCAGATTCATGCACTCGTTACGAAAAATATGATGTTGAACGAGGGTCGAATTGGCGATTGCGACTCGTGTGATTGCAGCCCTCGCTTCGCTCGGGCAGCAAACCTCACACTCGTCGCAATCGTCAACTTTCGACCCTTGTTGCACAATATACTATTTTCATACCTTCATTACTTTATACATTTATATAGACATCGGGTAAAAACGCATGATTTATTAACAAAATTCCACACATACACGCATGTACACGCAAAACATTTGTGCTAATAAGGGTCACATAATTTCTTTTGGCATAAGTCTAACAAATTATATATTTTAAATTTAAACAGTAACAACAATATGAGCGGAACATACCAGTGCCCGATTTGCGTGATAAACATCGAGACAGCAAAAAAATGCTGGGCTCACATCGGGGACTGCCTATCCTACTTGAGCGCCCAAATGCAGAGCCTGAGTGGGGAGACTAAGGCGTGCCCACTCTGCAATAAACTTCAAAACGCGGATGACATAATCGATCACTTACTTTGGTGCTCCGAGTATGTCCTCCGCGTCAAACAAGGGGAACACCTACCCCGCTTCCCAATATGGGAAGTACGCCAAAGACACGGACCACACACACACACACAAACGCATCGCCAACACAAATGGACCAAGACGAAACTGAAAACGACAGCGGAAGCAACGAAACGGACAACGAGATAAAAACAGAAACAAACTCAGACGGACCAGCTGCCCCTTTCGTCATAATGTATAACCCTACAACCCCACCTGGTTCCCCTCCACCTCTTTCCCGAACAGAGAGTCAGAGAATTCGGTAGAGACTTTACCGATGACGGCGACGACGGAGGAGGCATTGGCCAGTGGTTCGGCTGTACGACCCATGGGACGTCGCCATCGAGTCGTGCGTCCAGAACTCACCCTCCGTAGTTATAATTTTATTTAGCATTTTGTTTATTTATCTATCTCTTAATTATCTACGTAATATCAATACCGCTACAAGCTATTACCTATCTCGCAATATTATTATTCGTGTCGGGCGATCTTTATTTACTTCGTATTATTTCGTATATTATTTCCTTTACGCCTTCGGCGATTTCTCGGAATTCTCAAACTCAAAGGAATATTCACAATAGTCTCTGCCGAAATTTATCAAGGGATCACCTGTTACAAAAGTATTAGCGCAAGGGTTCGATGCCGTGTGCCGGCACGTTTCGCGCGCGTTACTGTTACCGTTAATTCGCGTGAATTTGAAAAGACGTTTCAAAGTTATTACAAGCGAATAACGAACATCCGTATTCGTGGAAATGGATGCCGGGGTGATTATGGTACATTGACCAAAACACTGAGTCGCCGATTCACCCCCGACTTATCAGCCTCGCGCTGAACCATCCCTAAAAGACTTCCGACTCTCGCGACCCGTGAAAAGCGGCGTCTCGCTAATGGGGCTCGAGTGGGAAGGATGCAGCGGGGAGCAGTGGAATTTCGTACCGTGTGGGCCCACCGTGAGAGAGAAGAAGGCTTCATACTCATGAGGGAGGTCTCCCCCCGCTGTAATCAACCATTGTCGGGTCCTTCGAGAAAGATTCTCGAAAATTCTTTAAAATATTTCGTTGTATTTGGAGCTCCGACTGTACTTCGCGCGCGAATACGTGTTCGGTCGGCATCGATACCCTAGCATTGTTTTGCTACGTTGCTTTCCCCATGTACCTTTGCCTACGTGCGAAACGTCGACAACAAGCGCTATAGTACCTATCGGTACGTTAGACGATTCGTACGTCATCGCCGAATTCTAAGAATTCGTTTGCACACGGCGCGCAAAGGTGTCGCGTGAGAATTGGGGGACAGAGACAACGGGTCGCGTTTATCGCTGGGGAGTTTCGAATAATTAGTTCTGGACGCACCGGCGATTGAGTAACACCTCGACTTTTCTCGCTCTCGTAACAGGTGAGCTCGAGGATCCCCGTGTCTCGGTGGGGTCGGCCGTGATCTCGCGCGATGTCTTTTATCGAGCGGAAAATAATTAACCCGTGTTAATTATTAAGTGTTGTTAATATTTTATTATCTTTGGCGAATCGGTTCGCGTATTTTTCGTTGTTTCGCAGCATTCGTTGGCTGTTAGTGTTTCGCGTAAGAGATCCGTCGACCGATCCGGTCGACACGACTGTGGTCGAGATTTCGTGTAATTAATTTGGTGTTATTCGTGATTCACGAATGTATCGTTTATTGGTGAATATTCCTGTGAGTACGTTCCGTCATTTTTCTTCGTTTCTTATTCTGGCAATCGCAACGTCTCTTGCGAATCATGATTCGCGTTATTATCTTTTTGGCGTTATCGAATTAATAATGTTGCGAGAATTCCCGTTTTTCACTAAGTTATCTAATTATTTTTTGTTATCTTCGGCGCTTACTTACCCGTTTTTCGGGATTCACAATGCTATAGTATTCTCAGACATTCTTTACCTACTTACTGAACTACCTACCCGGTGGCGGGGTTTCATATTATATTTTTCACCAAATTATCTAATTATCTTTTGTTATCTTCTGCGCTTACCTACCCGTTTTCCGGGATTTACAATGCTATAGTATTCTGAAATGTTATTTACCTATCTACTGGACTACCTACCCGGTTGCGGGGTTTTATATTATGTTTTTCACTAAGTTATCTAATTATCTTTCGTTATCTTCTGCGCTTACCTACCCGGTTATTCGGGATTTACAATTCTATAGTATTCTCAAATTATCTACCTACCTCCCTTACTACCTACCCGGCTTCGGAATCTCGTATTATATTTTTCACAAAATTATCTAGGTATCTTTATTTATCTTTTGCGCCTACCTACCCGGTTTCCGGGATTCACGATGCTACCTTATCTTTGTTTATCTACCACTATATTTCTACCATTACTTGCTTTTGTTCCATCATAATTTCTATCGTTTCTATTATAATAAATTACACCGTAAACTTAATTTGGGACGTTTTGTTACACTCCCCGTCCACCCCCCTCTACTATTCTCCCAGGCGGGCTCAGTTAGCCGACTCTCGATTGCCGTATGCCTTGCCTCGCCGTACGGGGACCCTTCTTCCCATCTCGGGGCCTAAATTGAAACCGATCGTTGATCGGCGGTACGTAGTACCTGGCGCCCGGGTACCCCGGGGTGCGAAATTATGGTTATCTCGTCGTGGGTTCGTTAAGTTATCACCCCGGCGGTGAGGACGGGCTTATCGGGGCCATGTAGTGTGGGAGGTTGGAAAATCTCCTCAATACACAATATATATATTATAATTCCCATCTGAACCCATCCGGAATAACTAAACCACTCCTACTAACCCAAACAACTAAAAGTGTGTTTTAGTCTGATTACAGGAATCAATCACAACCATCATACTTTTCTAACAAAAACTATTGGAAATTTCCAATAATGAGTGCTGGAAAAATAAATATTAATATTGTCGAGAGAGAGAGAGAGAGGATTCGTCGGGAAAATAACGAGGTACTTTATTACACTTTATTTTAATGTCCCGTTTCGCGGAAATAAAGAATTTTATTATATCGATAAGTAACAATTTGACTGCGTTGACTTGCTCACGAGAGCCTTTTCTTTTCCGTTTTTTTAATACAAAAGTTCGACTAGTTATCGCGCACGTGCTCGACACTTCGAGAGCCCGACGAAGAAGAAAGAGCTGAGCTCGCCGAGGCTCGTCGAACTCCGGCTCCGACTACCTCGCGCTCTGATTGGCTGGCTTAGCCTCCGCTCCGCTCGTTCCGATTCGACGACGGTTTAGGGCGAACGTGCATCGAACTACTTCAACACTTCCCCGGTTTGAACTCGTTCCATCTTTTCCTTGACTCCGATTAATTCTCTCAGGAAGTTGAATCGTCTCGCCGGCGTCGCTTTGGTAAGTATGTCTGCTTTTTGTTTTTCAGTTTGTAGGTACTCGATCTGCACCTCTCCTCTTTGGATTTTTTCTCGGATGAAGTGATATCTCACTTCTATATGCTTGGTCCTCTTGCGAAATTCGGGGTTTTTCGCAAGACGGATAGCGCTTTGGTTGTCCACGAAAATAGTTGTAGCCGTTTCGCACGGATGCTCGATGTCTTCCAATAGTCTTCTTAACCACGTTGCCTCTCGCGAGGTGATTGACGCGGCAACGTATTCCGCTTCCGTGGTGCTGAGGGTAACGAGCTTCTGCCGCTGGCTCGCCCACGTCACTGGGCCTCCGGCCGACTCGAAAAGGTAACCTGTTGTCGATCTGCGTGTCTCGACGTCTCTAGCGTAGTTTGCGTCCGAGTATCCCTTGAGACACAGCTCGTCCTCACTGCCGTGATATTCGATCCCATACTATACAGTCCCGGATACGTACGCGATGATCCTCTTTACCGCTCGCCAGTGTTCGTCGCTGTGTTTGCCCAGATATTTGCTGATAGAGTTCACAGCGTACGAAATATCAGGCCGTGAGACTACGGCCAGGAACAGGAGTGAACCCACCGCTTCTCGGAACGGAACTTCCTTGTTCTCTTCCCCTTCCTCCTCGACCGATCGCAGCGTGGAACTTGGATCGCTTGGAACACTCAACGGTTTCGCTTCCCCGATTCCGAACTTCTTGATGATCTTCTTCGCGTAGGTACTTTGGCGAACGAATATCGATTTTCTCGATCGATCTCGTTCAATTTGCATGCCGACGTATAGACTTGCATCACCCACGGTAATCTTGCAGGTCTTTCTCAATTGATTTAGCACTTCTACGATGACGTCACGCGACTCCGCTGCTACCAGTCCGCCGTCGACAAACAGCGCCAGATACACCGTACTCGTTTCGATTTTTCACACGTAGATACACTGATCTGCGCTGGATTCTCGAAAGTGAAATTTCTTGAGAAATTTGTCGAACTCTCGATTCCAGCATCGAGGCGCTTGCTTGAGTCCATATAGTGATTTCTCCAGGCGGCACACTTTGTCCTTCAGAGCTCCTCCTTGCTCCGAGAGTCCCTCTGGTACCGCCATGTATATTTCTTCGTCCAGCTTCCCGTAGAGGAAGGCCGTTTGTACGTCGAATTGTGACATCTCGAGGTCATCTGCAGCTACGATCGCGAGTAACACTCTCAATGAGTCGTAGCGCGCTACGGGTGCAAACGTCTCGTAGACGTCTACTCCCTTCTTTTGCTGAAGCCACGCGCGCAAAGCCTCGCCTTGAACCGGCAAACTTCGGGGGGGGGGGGGGGGGGGGGGATGAACTTTCGAAAAATTAACATTCGAAGGTTCAAATTTTCTAACTGGAATACTCCGACGACATATTTCCCGACAGGTCATACCCGAGAAAGGGAACAACCAATAAAGACAAAGTATAATTATGTTAATTACAAACAAAAAATTAAGCAAATTGTATTTAAAAGTTGGCTTATTTATGAAAAGAGTACCCGATTGCTACACTTAATTTCCGGAACAGATAGAATAACAATAATACCAATGTAGAAAGGGTGATGTTCAGAAAACTTTAAACATTAAAAATTGAATTCATAAAGCGGTGCATCGTTCAAAAACCTGAATATCAAAATAATAATTGCAATAAAGATAAAATTTCAGAAGATTTCGAAATCGGAAAATAAAAAATCGGAAGGCTCAAGGATCCGAAAAAAATGTCTTCCAAGGAGCAATTCTCCGAAAAATGTTTTCCGACAGTGCAAAACGCGGAAAGATAAATTGTCGAAAAGGCACAATTTCAAATAACGAATTTTCGTAAAGAAAATCGTCCGAAAGTAAATAACCCGTTGAACAAAGAGTCCGATAGACGATTCCCCGAAAGGGCATTACTCCGAAAATTATTATCTATGGTGGTGCTGTGGTGTATACATCGCGTAAAGATGGCAGCACGATATCATGAACGGAAACAGTGGCAATAAATAAAAATTTACGTTTAATGTATTTAAGAAATCGAAATGCAAGCTTGCAATATTTAAAAAATCGAAATAAATGGTTAAATTGTTTAAAAAATATAAATTCACGTTTGAATTGTTTAAAATATCAAATTAAGGGTTAATTGGTTGTAAAGCAATATTTGGGTTTTAGTTGTTCAAAAAATCAAAATTGCCGGCTAATTTTTTTTTAATAAAAGATTCACGTTATAATCGTTAAAAAAACCAAAATACACAGTAAATGTGTTAAAAAAATATAAATAAAAATTCATTTGTGAAATATTTTTAAATTCGCTTCCGATTTTTTCAAATATTTTTGATATTTTTGGCGAATTGCTTTTATTTCTTTCGATTCTCGAGTTTGCAGTCATTCACAAATTAATTCGGCATTGCAATTTTTTTAAGGTGCCAATAAAACCAGGTGAAAACGCTTTACCTCCGTTCATCTAGAGCTCAATCCGTAACAAAAACTGTAAACAACAAAACTATTCAGACGTACTATTTATAGAAAAATAGAGAGATTCCACTGCATACTATGGTGATGTTGGAATTCAGTGACAGTATTTTTTAACCTGCCAATGTCACTATGCACTGGCATCCTCAAGCACCCATTACGTAGAGGTCGTTGCAGGTCCCGCTGGTCGCTACGTTTCAATTGATAATTAAATTAATAACAAAATTGCAAGTGCAATTTTGCATTGCATTATTGTATAATTTAATTATTAACAAATGAAGGTTGAACAAATCAACATGTATTTTACTATGGCGAACTCGACTACAAAATAAGTGGAAAGAAGAGAGAATGTGCGGGTTAGAAAAATCCCGCCGGAAAGATTCTTCCGCTGAGGACGATGGAGTGGGATCGACAAATCTCTCCGAAACGGAAATATCCAGTCATTTGACAATACTGTCTGCCGGTGGAACATTGATCGATTTTTTAATTGAACGATCTGCCGATAGAAGCTTTTGACAGTGTAATATTAACGTATAAGGACTTACAAACGCTCCACAACGATGCAACCGAGTTTTGCGTACGTAATATTTTATTCATTCACCTATTTAACTTTAAGACGCTACCGCAGCTCGTAACGTAAAGTGATTTTGTGTTCATCATGAATGATATAAGGTACGTGCTAAAGAATATTATTGCCTACTCGATGTCTGATCGAAAATGCGGTACAGTGTGACAATCTATATAGATATATAAAAATATGATAGTTATAGGTTGTAGCGTAAATTCTCAAAGCGAGAACTACCCACGAGAACCCTCAACCTCGACGCTCTAAATCGTCACAATAATTTTCCTCTTTTATTTTTTCCCTCTCGGGATGGGCGCCAGGCGCGCGAACGCACCAAGGAAAATTCGACGAGGCTGATTAGCTGCCGGCTAGCTGCAGCTTTCGAGAACCGGAGAGGGGCTGGGTTAGGATAAGGACGTTTCGAACAGATTCACGATAAATTAAATATTCGAAAAAATTCACGGGAACCAAAAGAAAATATTTTATTCAACAAAAGAAAAATCTAATGAAGGAAAAACCGGAGTACCCGGAGGAAACCTTCGTCCCGATCAAGAAAAATCGAATTAACAAAAACGAAATAATTCTCCCGACACTCGGGAACTCGCTCAGCGCTCACGCACACACACACAAAATTCTAACGCGAACGCTCGCTTCGCGATGCGGCTAACGGTTCTCCCCGGGATCAGTTTCTCATTTCCAAAACACAATATTTCGAGCAACAATTTCCTCAAATCTCCAATAAAATAATTCTCGATAATAATTTTCCCACACGACATTTCTCACAACAAAATTCTCACTTTCTCGGTAACCCTGAAATCGACACGGCTACTACATTCGCCGGCAACTCGGTAACACACTCGCACGCATTCTCACACACACACTGACCCGGTGGTAACCGCCCGCGAAAACGACACGCATTTGGCATATTCCCGCGGAATCGACTCCCGAGACAAATAAAATAATCAATGGAAAATCTCTAAATATCGACGGCAAAATCGAACGGCCGTTTCGCGACAGTCAATCGACGCTCGGGAGCTCGGTTGGCTCTCGATCATTCCAAAAACACACAATTTCCTATGCCGACTCACGAGAGCGCGTTTTCCATCGGAACCGCCGAGACAAAGCACGCCGACACAATTTAATTTACGAAATTCGAGAACTCAAACAAATAAACGCGACACTAATTCTTTTGACTCTATACAAAATAATTAATTAATTAACCCGGTCCAAGTTCACGGGACGAAAGAGCTCACCGACGTATCGAAGATCTTCGAAAAGAGACAAACGGCTCGATAACGCGATGCCTTCCTTCCTTCTCTAGCTGTTAACCGCGGGATCCTCTCACGACACGTGTTCCTCACACCAACTCTCGACGGGAATAGCCCAGAGTATCGACGTTCGATCGCTCTCGTTAACGCGTCCCTACCCCCGCCTAATCGCGCGATCCATATTCGCAAATATTCGGCCCTTTTCGGAATTTCGGCGACTCTCTCGCGCTCGCGACGACGGTAGCGTGATTGTCTCTCGCGAGAGACACGGACGACTCGGCGCGCAGTGGCGCTCCATCTTCACCGATCGAGATCGATGTGATATTAATTGATGCACGATGGTAATGCTATTACGCAGCTCGAGATCTTGACTGCTGCCCTTCCGAACGATGACCTCTTGCAGAATCTCTGCAGCGGCGGTAGCTTCCTCTGATCGCTCCGATAGCGATTTATACGGCGAGGGCAGGAGACTCCGTAGCGACGAACTCCTCGGCTTGAAAGTCCCTGTCGATGACCCCCGGTAGCGAAGACTCTCGCAGTAAAATCCCTCGTTGTATGACGAATAATCGTCGATAGCTCCTTCTCTCGCCGATTTACTCTCTCGCCCGCGACTCGGACGAACATGAAATATTTTTCCAAAAACGAAGAAACATTAAATAATAATCCCTATTTCTCAAAATCGTGCCCTGTGGAATCGCCTCGGGAGCCTTGGTGCGAGGAAAGCGCATTTTAGTAACGGGCTGAAATTTTGCCACGTTACAAGGTATATTCGTCAAAAGCATTTTAAAATGATAGTGCCAGAATACTTTAAAATGATAGACAGAATTGGTTGAATCAAACAAAGAAAGGTAAGTTTGAGTGTATATACTTTTGAAATTTGATTAAGCTCTTAATATCCCCACAAAAATTTGACCTGCTATCGCAAAAGTGGGCAGCCCAACTCCGAACTAAGAATCACGAACCAAATCAACAAAATAAGACTGTGATTAAGATATAATTATTCAGTGAAATATTGAAACCTACGTGACCTAAACTTTACCCGCTTTTTAATTTTTTTTTACGAGAATTAAAATGATGCAATGAATGAAAGACAGTTCATAAATATTTTTGGCTGCAATATATAGGGAAGTATAAATCATCTTAAGGACTGGATTTAAAAAAAACACATTTTTTGGAAATTAGTGAATATTTGGAACCAAACAAGTTATCATGGAAATCGCAAATCTCACGAAAAAAAAGACATAACAGTTATCGATGAGTATCGAAATTTCATTGGCATCGACCAAGTAAATTTCGACTTCTTGTTAACGTGTGAGAATTTTGTCTCGCGCCAGTCCCCACGAGCGACTTCGGTCGGTGGAGCTTACAATGCTATACTGCGAGATCGTCAGAGGTCATTTTATTTATTTTTCATATTTCCAACGCTAGTCGACATTGACTGAAGAATTTTTGAAACGTAGACCTAAAGCTTAAGTATTTGGTGTTTTTTTTTTCTTACTTTTTAACAACAAATGAACTATTACGTCGACGCATGAAATCGAAAAAAGCATTATTTAACTTTCATAAAAATGTTGGGATCTATTAAATATCTTGAGGATTTTATGATAATAAAAAAAACCTGAAAATCGAAATACAGCGAAAACGACATCTAAAAAGGACACCATAGTTTTTTCAATTCTCTTCCGAAGATATAAATAACAATAATGGAACGGTTCGGCCCACTAGCGGCTTCGCTCATAGAAAGACCCGCGACCACCGAGCGAGATCGACAACGCCGGTTAAATTTTTTCCGTTCACCCTAACAGAATTCGATCGCGACTAATAATCTTTTTTTTATAGTTTATATATTTTATAGTATAGTTGGAGCGTCAGTTTTCTTTTTACTCAGAATTTTTTTTTTTTCATAAATAGTTCTTTTATTTTTTGTTTCTCACAAAATTGTTGAGCCTTAGAATAATTTTTAATTGTATTATTTGTTTGTATTGTATCGTCTTGAATTAGAATCTGTGTTATTATAGATATCTGCGTTGTCAAACGAAGCATTGCCGCGGAACGGCGAAGAAAGTTGGTAATGCAGATACTGTTTCATTGCACGATCATTCGGCTATTTGTTTTCGAGATAGTTTTTGTCAGTTGAAAGCTGACTTTTAGCATACTTTAAAGTCTGCGTTAACGAGGAACTATTGGAAGTTGCGTGTGCTGTACGATACTATCGCCGAATTGTGAGTTTATGTCAATATTTTTTAAAATTATTTTTGTCACTTTTTTTTTATGTAGCGTCAACTAATACGTTAACTCTTGTTTTATTAACATGGTTTAACTCATTATTTTTTTCACGTAGACTTTTCTCGAGCAATAAATTACCATTTTTGATTATGTCATTATGTTTATGTACACATAGTTTTTTTTGTCCTTACATACCATCATATTTCTTCTTCTCTTTTTTTTCAATGTAATATTGATAACAATTAATCAATATTCTGTTATGTCTAGTCATGTAGAAAACGTTTTGCTACCTTTACTTTATGACGTGTGACAACTGGAAAGGGAACAAATTTTCATTGTGTCATGATTCTATTGTAAATATTGTAGATTTTAAGGGTTTTAATGTCTCATATTTTTGTATCAAATATTATTTGTTGCCAGATGTTCGTTTTCGGGTGACCGTTAAATATATCCCTCAACTTAGCAATTGCTTATCGATTGCCATTTTTGTACAAATAAATGAAACAAGAATTTTTATTTTTTAGTCAACCCGTTGTGATCGTAAATCGACCCATGAATGGATTTTGGAACTCGATTTTTGTAAATGCCTTATTGGAAATTGATTCACTATCTATCAAGAACTTTCAATACAGCCAGTAGGTAGAATCAGGTGTCTTCAAAATTTCGAGATAATCTTTTTCGGTTCCTAACTTAATTGTTTTGAATTTTCCTTTCATAATTTGTCTATTTTTAATTCTTATCTAAATTATTATATAATATCTTTAGCTACATATTTCACAATGTCCAGCATGTGTGATTTATGATTGTCAAGTCCACAGTGGATCTATAGTTTTTGGAGCAATTTACATATGATCAGTTAAATTTTGTTTATATCAATTACATGCAAACTTAAACAATTACGAACCATTACTATTACTTTTTCAATAGGTATCCTCAGGAAATCAAGATTCAGCTTCCATATAACACTGTCCTACCGTCGCTTAAGCGATGGAGGAATGTCATGTATCCACCAAACCCATCAAGCGTGGCAGAAATGGCCATGCAGTTAGCTCAGCCGGAAAGCAGGCGTTTGATGGAATATGATATCGGGACTTTAGTTGGCCGACGTGTTATCGACAGCGAGGGGAAAGTCCATCTGGCACTTTTCGACCCTCAATTCGTAGCGAATACCTTCCATAATGTGTCGCGTATATTTGTCGATGCCACGTTCCAAACGACGCCTGCGTTGCAGGACGTCTATCAACTTTTGACGATATTAGGCGTCATGTTTGATCACGTAAGCTTTATTTACATTATTCTTTCGTAATTGGTCTTCCAAAATTACTGTGAATATTTTTTACGCAATAATAAAAAAGGACCATTAATTATTCAATTATATAGTGTTCTATTCAGTTATTATTTTTAAAAAAATTATTCAAATCAAGTAAATCATTCAGTAACGATAGAATCAATGTCAATTGCTTTGATGGCAGTTCCAAGGTTATGATACCACACTTATTTAAAAAAAAATATGAAGTGAATAATTTGAAAACATGAGAAATCGGCAACGAGCAGAAATGTTCCTATGAAGGATCAATATATCATTTTTGAATGCTATCGGAGATACAGGTTAATCTTAACTACCTCAATTAGTATGTGTAACATTATTTGACCGAAACATTTGTAGGAGTTACCCTTCGTGGATGTGCTAATGACTAGCAAAACAGAAGCTGCATACACGGCTGTATTGAAAGAAGTATCTCGTTTAATACGTCGTTCCGGCGTACAAGTTGTTATGATGGATTTTGAGCAAGCGTTACGCAATGCGAGCAAAAACGTATTCACGTTTGCGCATATTACCGGCTGCAACGTGCATCACGATCGGGTAGGAACTTTTTTTTCTACATATCCTCTTATTGCACTGACAGCTCATAAAAAAAAAGCTTTTTTCACATAATATTCTGTTATACCGCCGAATCCCGGGTAGCTAAGCCGAGCCCCGACGATGGGAATCGTTTCCCTTTATTATTGGGGATGTACCGATTAAGGGTTAGAACCCAAGTGAATGGTTGGAACTCTCGAGATGTGTATTAAAATTACAATAGTACTTTATTGCGTGTGCTGAGATGCACAATACCCTTTACAACAGTTCGCTGAATATAGCTCGGACTATCGTCCGACTAAAGCTAAGATATACTACTAGGCAGACCCTTTGCACGAGTCTCGTCGATAGTATACTTGTCGCAAGCAGCCGCACAGTATCGGATATCACTCTGAACTGTCGCTGTACGCTCGTACTCGCACTTTATAGAAGATAAAGTGGAACGAGCAATTCAGCTGTTTCTCATGTTTTGAGAAAGATGCTCCGATTATTTCGATTGCGGCAATGCTGTGCCAATGTAATATGATTTCGATACTCTGCATTGTGCGACGGGTGTCGTAACGCTCGCATACCTCGGTTACTTCGCAATTCGTAACCTCGGCTGTGCTCGCGAAACTCGGGGGTATAACAATTCTATCTGGTTTAATTTCATCGGTTTTGGTTAAGTACAACCCGGTCTTTTATTTCGATATTTTGATAGCAAGTATTAAGTGAATTTTGAAATAGAAGTCGTAGCAAACTGTTTTAACTGTACAATTACAGTCTTGACCGAATTGTTTTAGCGTCTGATTATAGATATATTTATTATCGTATCATTTATATTAGTATTATCATTAATGTAAAATTATGAATTTGGCAAAAGGCACTATTGAAGAAAGTGAAAAAATTGAGGCTGAATAATTTCGTGAGGGAAAACGAAGAGGCCAAGATATTTGTCAAGAAATTGATGGCATTAGCGTTCTTGCCTGACGTTTTGATTCGCGAAGAATACGATCGTCTGAAAAACGCTTTGTCTCCGGCTGCAGCAACTGCGTTTAAGGATCTCTGCACATATTATGAGCGTCAGTGGCTGCGTGTAGTGGGTCCTACTGGGTTCAGCGTCTACGGCTTGTCTCGGCGTACCAATAACGTAACCGAATCGTACAACAGTGTACTTGCTGATGAACTAGGGAAACACCCAAGCCCTTGGCTGTTTATAGGTTTTCATTACTTTCAATATTTATTTAAAAAATTATAACATCCTAATAAAAATTGAATAACTTCAATGAAAATAAAAAATATTCATGAACACTAAAAAAATGCAATGAGATTGGAATACTATGATAACAGAGAAAATTTCGACAAAAATTGAATACATTTTTTTTAATAAAAATTGATGAATTGCTATGAACCCTGACATTTTTTTTTAATAAAAATGATGAAATTTAAATTCAAATAAAAAATATTATCTATAATCGGTCAAATTGTTTGAATAGTATGCGATTTGAAGAATTTGATTTTTAGATTGAAAAATTGGATTGAAGCAATCAGCTGTATCATTTTGTCGGTAAAGATCGATTTAAATAATCGATATTTACAGATAAAAAAATTGATTTCTCGAAGATTGAATCCATTTTGCAGCATCCTTAATTGCATTTTTTTCCGAGTTCGGAATGAATGTTGATCATGTTTCTGTACTGTATGATGATTTTTTCATCAATAGTTAAACTGTGCAAGTTGACTTCCAAAGCCCGTGATGACGTGGAGAGCCTTAAAAGATTTAAAAGAATCAAGCGTCACCCGAGGTACGCGACGATTTACAAACAGAGAGAATTGGACGCAGGTGAATTAAAGAATTACTATTATTACTATTATTAACAACTCCCGTTGTGCTTAAAGTTAAAAATAACAAGATGAATTTAATTCGTCAGCGTTTAATCAACGTTACTGTAAAATCATATTTCGATTCGTAAAAAAAAAATTAATTCGTAAAAGTAATAAATAAAAATTTCTGTTTGATATTGGAATTTCCCTACAACATTTTTACTTACTGAAAGTGTAGAACACATTGGAATATCACAAGTTTATATTATCGGTAAAGACAGATATTTCCTTTAGTATACTTATAATCACACTTGTATGTCACAAGCGTGGAGACAATTATATTTGGGGGATATAACTGCTGAGCAGTTTCTCGAGAAAACAGCGACGCTCAAAGGTCACGTGCGGCAAAGACTTCAGAGACTCGTTGACATTCCCGAAGAGAATCAAGATTCGGAGCTAGAAATAACAGACGCCCCACAGAATATTGCTGCTAGTAAGTAACATCGAAATTCTCATACCAATAGTCAAAGCGCAGTGTATTTTGCTCCTCAACGACGATAACATGTAAGAATTAAATTAATATTTTTTTTACTTTTTTGAAGGTGAAGATCCGGATTACGATCGCGAGATTTTCGAACTTCCACGCGGCGGAGACGTACACAACATTGTGCAAGAAAATGACAGGGAATCGGTAGCTTCGGAAAGCAATGACGCAGAATCGGTGGCTTCAGTAAGAGACCACGAGGACATTGCAATCGGAGATGCGCTCGGATTAGACCCCTTCGATCCCGTAGTTGAAAGTGGTAATACGCGGTTATACTTACGATGTAAAACGATATTAACAGATGGAATAATACACATTTACAAAAATTAGTTGCATTACAGATGGACCCCCGGTTTTCGAGATAAGAGAACAAGTTTTACACGACAATGAGTCCAGCCGCGATAGCTGGTTATTTCAAGCGCATCTTTTGCGTCCTCGGCCCACCATTAATATCGATGCTGGCGTGGAAGCAAGGGAAATAGTTGAAGCAAACGTGCCCGTGACAGTCGGCGAAAACAACGAGGTAGTGGATCTGACCGAAGCAACTGACAGCGGTAAGAAAAATATTATTGATATACAGTTGATAATTATTAATAAACCTATAATAAAATCTCTACTTAGTTTAAACCACATTTGCATATACAGCCGAAAAAGAGAACTTCTTCTATTCGTGATGGCTTTAGGCTCCTAAGTCAAGTGCCGGAAAAAAAACGGGAACTACAGATGCATATTAATTCCATTTCTTGGACACTGCGCCACGAAGTTTGTGCCATTGGCCCTCCACGCGCGCTATTGAGGTATCACAAATGTACCGGCGTTAATTTTTTAATAACAAAATCAGGGTTTTTTTTTTAAAGAATTGAAATTTTTCAGAGGCATATGAAGGTTCATGGTCTAATGTCTTTATTAGGAGCAATTGATATAATGTGATGCTCGTTACGTTGTAAAAAAATGTTATATTTATGAAAGTTGAATCGTCGAAATAAAAATATAAAATAAACGGAAAGTTTGGATGAAATCTTGAAAAGCGACGTGGCTGAATACTCTCAGTACAAGTGCATATAAATGTCTTTACTCATTGCGATTTTTTTAAAAGCTCCAGATGTCGAAGAAATCGAACCAGAAGAAGTTCGAGTAATTACTAATCCCGCTCAAGAAAATCAAAGGATCGAAGTACCGCCGATCGAACAAAATAATGTTGGCGATCGACACGACGGCGCGACCGATGAACAATCGCGAGCTAGAGGTAAAGTAATAGTAAAGCTTATTGAGTGATTCTGTTTATTAATTAATTCATTGATTACAGTATCTCGAAGCAAGAAAAAAAATCTTCGTAAGAAACGGAACCGCCAGATGAAGGCTCAAAATATCGTTGCCGGAACGTTAGAAAACGCAAACCTTCCGCGACGAGAAAGAAAGCGCCGTCGTGCAAACAAGGAAAACAAACAAGGTAACAATACATATTTATTGCATATGCAAAATTGATTTACCCCCCAGCATTCACAACATTTAATAATAGAAAAAAGTAGGGTATAAAAGTCCATAAATTATGAAATCTTAAAAATTGTAGGGTAGCCAGAGTCGACAATCGAGCATTATACAAACGCTGCACGAAATTTTTTATTTTTACGAGGTGGTACTCAATATAGCTGTAAAAATTACCGTCGTCAATACTAATCAATTCGCATAATGAAAAGAAATGCTCGAACACTGTTCGAATGATACACGACCTGATAGATCGAGATTTATACGCGCAATTTCGTTTACGAGACAAACCGATATGAACACTCGATAAGCGGTTAGAAATCGAAGCGCAGGGAGTTTGTCGCGATGACAATAGTTATTTACGAATATCGGTCTTTACATTATTTTTACTCTGCAGGACAGACAAAGTCGACGAATTACCGTTTCACAAAGCTACACAGATTTTTTTTTAATTTGCGCCAATGTACTTTATGCAGCGGAGAGGAAAATTTACAGAGTCTTCGATACTAATAAATTCACATAAGGAAAAGAAATGCTCGAATACTGTTCAGATGATTCACGAGTAGATAGTCCGAGATTAGGCTTTAATTCTCGCAGTTTCATTTATGAGACAAATCGATATGAACAATCGATCAGCGGTTAGAAATCGGAGAGCAGGGAGTTTGTCTCGATGACAACAGTTTTTTACGAATATCGGTCTTTACATTATTTTTACTCTTCAAGATAGTCAAAGTTGACGAATTACCATTATACAAAGGTACACAGATTTTTTTTTAATTTGCACCAATGTACTTTATGCAGCGGAGAGGAAAATTTACAGAGTCTTCGATACTAATAAATTCACATAAAGAAAAGAAATGCTCGAATACTGTTCAGATGATTCACGAGCTGATAGATCGAGATTAGGCATTTATACGCGCAAATACGTTTATGAGACTAACGCTTTTTTTATTTGCCCCAATCAGAATTGGGAATAATGCATTGTTTTTTTAATGCACTATCGTATTGATTACCCATTATTTTTTAAATGAATAATGGATCTTCAATCCATTGCTCATTACTTTATAAATGATTAATGGATCTTCAATCCATTGCCCATTACTTTATAAATCAGTAATGGATCTTCAATCCATTGTCCATTGCTATGGCAATGAGTAATGGATCGTTCATCCATTACCCATTATTTTTTGAATGGCTAATGAGTCTTCAATCTATTATGCATTAAAAAAGTAATGGATTATGGATTTTCAGTCCGTTATTCGTTAGAAAAATAACGGATAACCAATCTTCAGTCCATTACTCATTACTTTATTAATGGATAATAAAGTTTCATTACTTTATTTAACTATAATGGAGTTGAGATCCATTATCAATTGTGGAGGAAATTAAGAAGAATTCTAGGATGTATAAAATTGGTTTTACTTTAAATAAGAAGACGAACTTGGTTACGTTCTGAAGAAGTGAAAATATTGCACTTCCGGCTCGAATTTTGTGGTAGTACTACGGTACAGCTCGGTTAATCATGAAATTCAAAGACAATTTTAAACAGTTCGTAATAGGATATAAGTCCGAAAAAGAAACAGGCATATGAAAGGCGATAAAATGATTGATTGTGCATAATAATAATACCAAAATATTATTAAAAAACGAATGAAAAAAAAAAATCATTTAACAAATCACCCGGCACTAGCACTTTTTTCTCGAATAAAAATATTTTTATTCGGATTTATCAGATTTTTTTCTAAATCGTGATTTTTTTTATTTTCATTAATGTGTGAACAGTAATGAATTTTAGATATTTGTTTGACATAAAACCGCCCATTACAAAACAAAAAAACGTTAAAAAAATGTGATTATCCACACCGTTACTACTGAAAACACTCGCAACATTAGTAGTTACGGCTCGTGCGAAGCACGTAGGCTCCATCCCCACTTCCAAAAATTCAAAAATCTATAGGTATCATCGTGGCTGTTGCTCGCGTAGACGAGAGTCCCTTAGTCTCATTGTTCTAAAGTTCGCGTGCCAGTGTACAAGTGAGTTGTTACAGTGCGTGGTCGCAGATAATGTAAGTATTAATTATAATATTGGTGAAGTTTAACGAATTAGATCGAGTATATCAACAATTTATTAGTGCTATATTTTATGAACACTCTTTGATTTATAATTTTATTCACAAGAAAATCGATTTTATACAAAAATTATTCGCATTAAATATTATGTGACGAATCTATCCAACTTTTTCGCTCTTTACGTAATGAAGAAATTATTTTAACAAGTAATTAACTAATGGAGAATAATATTTAAATAATTGATGAAATAAATCAGTTTATTTAAATAATAATTATTCATTTATTACGTCGGAGAAATTAGTCAATTTTTTCTTTGCGTTTCATTCTATTCATTGCGAAGAATATTTTCATCCATTACATTTTTCAGTCGTGGTTTTCTATTATATCTAACAAAAAGAAGGAATGATAATACAATATTCTTCGAATAATAATTTGTAGTTTCCTTACAGACAAGGCATGGCGAGTCTAACAGACGGTGAACCTGCACCTAAACGACCGAGGAGAAACATACGCCAAGGCCGGTCGTGTATACAAACACCCGCGAGCACTGAATCAGCGTTCCTCGACGATGAACAACCGTCTCAATCGAACCAACGTTCTACGATAACCGAGGAATATGGTAAAAAATATTTTTTCAATTTTTTTTTATTTCACGAAATTTAATTTCTATGAAAAGAAAATTTAATATGGCGATGAGGAATTTTTATAATTTTGTCAGAGGAACCGCGAGCGCCCGTAGCGCGCGAGTCCGGGGAATCTCTAGTGTATACATATATGTATATATTTTGTGCGTGATATTTATTACGAAAAATTTCATTATTTTCTTGTCAAAAGTTCAAATTTATGCGAATGGCACAAAACTGTTTTCGAGGAATTTGTTTATTGATAATGTGATTTCATGTATGCTTGCTATTTTATTGCCTCTCTTAGCAATAAAAAGAATCGGACAAGTCGCACGTGTCCGAAAACGAAGCAGGTAAGTACTTGATGTACAGGTAAGACGTTCGTCATCTCTCGAAGCGTTTTGGTAATGCATTATCAATACGATCGATGTTTTAATCGGTCTCGCGTCTCGAGATTGATTCAAACGTCAGTTTAAATCATCGATCGTACCTGAAGTAGAATCTTGGAAAGGGCGAGCGATAGAGATGGCTCGACGGTGTGTGTAACGTTTTTACTCGCTGTCCGGTATCGTATTATTATTACGATACAATCAGAATGATAATACGATACCGGATAGCGAGTAGAAATATTAGACACACCGTCGAGTCGTCTCTATCGCTCGACCTTTCCAAGATTTTGCTTCCGGTACGATCGATGATTCAAACTAACGTTCGAATCAATCTCAAGAAGCGGGACCGATTAAAACATCGATCGTATTGATAATGCATTACCAAACCGCTTCGAGAGATGACGAACGTCTTACCTGCACTCAAGTACTTACCTGCTTCGTTGTCGGGCACGTGCGACTTGTCCGATTCTTTTTATTGCTAAGAGAGGCGATAAAATAGCAAGCATGCATGAAATCATATTATAAATAAATAAATGTGGACGTATTTCGCTGATTCCGCGTTTCAGATCATTCGATTGTCACTGACGAACTCGTTGAGCAGCTACAACGTCACAGCCAACAAGATCGCGACGAGTACCCACATTCTACGTCTCAAAATGAGAATACGATCGATCCGTTAGAAACTGAATGTGCCAAACGACCGTTACTCGATGGCAAATTTTTCGAACTGCACAAGGAAGGGTCTACAGTTGGTGGAACCATTTTGATGGTGTGCCAAAACTGTATCCCGGAGAATATTTTAATAACATCGCTCCGTACGACGTCGAATTTGACCACTCATTTGAAAGTGAGTGCTTCAAATATCTTTGCATGCGTTACCATTATACACCCCTATAAGAGAAAGTTCGAAAATTCCAAAAAATTCCTTACATTGGAAAAAAGTCGTAATGATCGTGCCTGCAATACATAAGCAAACAGAATATTGAGGGTAATTTTTATAAAGGCTTCTACTCTGTTAGTTTACCGTCAGTGATCAAAACATTTACGGTAGTACTTTTGTAAAGTCTGACGCCATGTGAGTTCGAGAGAGAAATGAAAAAGAATTGCGAATATTTTTCCATAGCATAAAAATCGGAAAAAAATCAAGCATATAGAAAATGCTGAAAAGATTAATTTTGCATAATAATAATTTTTAAATGTTATCAGCGAATTACCGAAATAAAAAATGGTACGTATATATTGTATGATATATTTTCTGTACGTCCTCATAGAAACAACATCCCTCAGCTTATGAGGCGTACAAACAATATGCGCAATCGAATAAAAAATGGGTCGACAGGAAAAGGTGGTCCTGCACATTCTCCCAAGAACAGTGGAATGCAAATATCACGGCTTTCGTTTTAGACACGATGGCACCTCTAAGCACTGTGGAGAACAAATCGTTCCGAAAAATCTTTGACGGTATAAATCTCATTGCATGTGATAAAGCGAATCGTTTGGAACAGTATGACACTGTCTTAATTGTCTTGCAGACTTACGCATAATCAAACACGGAATATCAGTCAAACATATGACTCGATATACGCTGTTGATGAATATAAACCGTCTTGCCGAGGAACAGTGTAAGGAGATTAAGCGGATAATGGGAAGAACAGAATTCGTTTGTACAACGGCCGACGCGTGGTCGGGAAAAAAACGAAGGTTTCTTGGCGTAACGCATTGGGTAATTTTTTCCAATGAAAGTAAAATAAATGACTGTTTAAAAATTGCGATAGTTTCTTCGCGTAAAATTTTTTCGCCGGTTAAACAATGTGTAAATAATCGAGTCGACAAAATATCTGGAAAGTGAACGCGCACAGCATGTTTTGAGGGACATAATGAGCCTTTATTCGTCATAATCCGTACAAAGATACGAGTTATTTACCGACAGAAACTCATTGAAATTTTGCCCTTAAATAAATTTGCATTTATGGAGTTAGTTTTGAAAACCGATAATTATTAATATTTGTCAGGATTACAAAAGCATATGCTATAAAAAAAATCGAACTTGACTACTATCAAATATTACGTACGAGCAAATATTTTTGATACGTCTAAAAAATCAAAAGATGAATCGAAAATTGGTATGAACATTCTTTTGCATAAAAAAAAACTTTTCTTATATGAAAACAATAACTAGAAAATTACTACATCTTCTCTATTGCACTTCTAGATAGACGAAACTACATTAGACCGAAAATCAGCTGCAATTGCTTGCAGACGATTTCCCGGAACGCATTCGTACGATACAATCGCAAGACATTTGAACGATATTCACGCATCATACAATCTCGATAATAGTATGTTAGTAGCTACGATTACTGATAACGGCTCTAACTTCGTGAAGGCGTTCAAAGAATTCGGTGTCGATGCAACGAATGGATCTGTATTGCGTAAGAATGCTATTAATTTGTTATTTATTCCTTGTTTCATGTATGCGTTTGTGTTCATTTAGAAAATTATTTTATACTTTAGAGGTATCGACGTTGAATAGAGCGGATGTTGTGAGCTCGACAAGCGAAGTAGTCGATGAGCTTTCGGCTGAAGCCTCCGCAGAACTCGACGAGGATTTCAGCAACGAGTGCGGAATGCAATTGCCGAAACACTTGCGCTGTGCGAGTCATACTTTGAATCTCATCGCCACAACCGACACTACTAGGGCTATTAACGATTCACCGGAGCTTTCCGAGATACACAAGAACGCAATGGCGAAGTGTAACGTCCTATGGAAAAGCCTACGCTCGCCGAAGACCAGCGAAGCTTTGCGAAATCATCTCGGAGTAGCACTGAAGAGACCGATAGTGACGCGCTGGAATTCTCTGTTCGATGCTCTCAAACAGCTGGTTTCGTGCAAAGAGAAGCTATTGCGTAACGGAAGTAGAGACGAAAACGTTATTGCCTTAAGAGAATCGTTTACGGTGATGGAATTCCGATATATTGAAGAGTACCTTCGATGTACGCAAGATCTCGCGAAAGCGATCGATTTGCTGCAAGGCGAAAGTTACTGCCATTATGGATATCTCCTACTGACTCTCGTGCAGTTGAGAAGGCAAATGTTGGCGTTGAAAGACAGCACTGATGTTAAAGACTGTCAACCCATTGTTGCGGCGACGATTCAAGGTCTGGAAACGAGATTCGCAGCGATGTTCCAAATTACAGGAGATGGGAAAGGTGCAGCTATAGCCGTCGTAAGTCATCCGAAATTTAAAATTCGCTGGCTCCGTTGTCTGCCGGAAGGCAAGCAGAAGCTTGTATACGAGCTAATCGTCGATGCGGTAGCGGTAGAATTTGAAGAAACCGCGCCTGCAAATCCGGAACCTACTCCCGAAGACGATTGGGATTTCGGAAACGAACCGACGATTTTCGAAAACCTACAAAAATCCGTCAATCATGCTGCATCGGAAGTGGAAGTTACACGCTATCTGGAAGATCCCGAGAAAAAGTTAAAGATGTTGCGAAAGTATCCACTCATTCGCAAAGTATTCCGGAAGTGGAATACACCGTTGCCTTCGTCAGCGGCAGTCGAACGCCTTTTTAGTTACGCAACTATGATGGATCTGCCAAAATATAATCGGTTGACCGACGCTCATTTCGAGCAACGCGTATTGGCGAAAGCCAATTCATCAAAGCAATATCTTTGAAACGCTTGAGGTACGTATATACTGGTAATACTATCTATGACGCGTTTTCTATCAGTTCAGTTATTTTTTTCGGCACTCAGATATATGCCATACTTAGTTACATGGTGGCTTTTTGATCTTATTTTCTTTTTTTTTCCGCAAAATTTAAATCTATTATTTAAATACCACCATTGTCCATTCCGGGTTAAGTTTTGACGGAAAAAATTGATACGCGAGGGCGACTGTGGCGTCGAGCTGACTGTCTCGAGACGACTGGATCTCAAATTTTGTGAATTGTTGGCCGTGTCAGCTATGGTAGACGCGCTGTACTAATGCTACAAGATTCGAAAAAAAAAATCATTGTTTTTTTATTTGCAGCATTTCATCTTGCGGAACTTCATCGAGAAACGTGAAAATCGATGGATCTACATGGATGATCGTGACGGCTCTGCCGCGTTTCGACTCTTTAATTATCGTGGTGCATTGTGCCCGAAACAGCGTCAAAAGAAAGCTTTTCTTCGTCGAATGCTCATCAGAATTTATAGGCAGATATTTGAGGTCCCCGACGATTTGCTAAATGCTCCGAAAAAACGCGATGATATCGTGAAAAAAACGAGTCAACGAACTCGTAACAGAAAACGAACAAAAAGAAAAAAAAAAAAAATTCTCATCGCCACAATCGTAGAATGAATCACTGTTTTTTCGTTTGACCATTGAGGGTACTGAAATAATGAAATATGTTAACTTGGATTATTGTAGAGGAACAGAAAAAAAGCTATTGTTGTCGAATTGAAACCCCCTATTGTAAGTCGATCAAACCGCAATAAATCGAATCGTGAGAAACTTTCTTTTCTATTTACTTCGTTGCAAAAAAATGGTTTCAGGAAAAAACGAAAAACAAAAAAGCATCATTAGTGCGAGCGATATAAATTGGTAAGATTGAATTGAATAATTCTGTAACTATATTGATTCGCTAATAAACTTTTTGTTCATGTCTCGTGACTTAACGAATTTACTTCCATTAGCTAATTTATATATATAGATAATGTACATGTCTGAATGTATTCTTGTGTTATACGATTATTGCAAATCTGGATAATCGATAATGAATGAACCTCTACATAACGATTAATAAAATAATGAGTAATGCATTGATGACCCATTCCTCATTTTTGAGGTAAATGGCAATGAATTGAAGATCCATTACTCATTTATAAAGTAATGGGCAATGGTTTGAAGATCCATTACCCATTCGTAAAATAATGGGCAATGGATTCAAAATCCATTATTCATTTACAAAGTAATGGGCAATGGTTTGAATATCCATTACTCATTTATAGGGTAATGGGCAATGGGTTAAAATTCGATTACTCATTTATAAAGTAATGAGCAATGGATTAAAGATCCATTACTCATTTATAAAATAATGGGTAATGGATTGAAAAACTATTACTCATTTATAAAACAATGGGTATTGGATGGAAGAACCACTAATCATTTATAAAATAATGAATAATGAAATTGGTGTCCATTACCCATTTTTTTACTAATGTAATAATGCATTAATTTTACATTCAAATTTTCACAACTCTGGCCCCAATGTATTCTGTGCAGCTGTGAGGAAAATTTATGGAGTCGTTGATATAAATTGGCTTAGTGATAAAAAAAGTCTTCGAGCGGTGTCTTAATGTCTCACGACCCGATTGATCAACATTAGGAATTTACATGCTCAATTCAATTTATTGGCACATTGATACAAATAATCGATACACGTTTAGGTATCGAAGCCAGCGCCGTTATAAACTTAACAAATTCAACGCATTTATCAAAAAATTGTCATCTGATTTCTGATAGTGTAAAGCAATTTAAAAATATTTTTCGCATGTTGCATTGTTTAATCTGAATGCTTTGACGTTCTTCGCAGTATTTCAGTTTCATTTTCTAGACTTTGGTTTTCATTATGACTTTAAACTGAAACTTGTATTGCTGACTGAGGTATATCAATTTTGCATCAATAATGTAATGTTACTAGTGTATGTTGTAGATAGAAGTACCGTAATACTTTATTTTTGAGAAAGTGCCGCAAAAATGTGTAAATGGACAACAAATAGGCAGGGATTTTTTTGCATGTCAATGAAAATTCAATGAAAATTAATGTCACTGTGATCGAATAACAAAAAAGCGTCCCTTAAGACGATAAATATTACATCGTCATCAGAAGCTTTTTTTCCATGTTAAATGTACAATACAATCGAACTTCATTATATATGTTTATTGCACGTACTGTTATACACCGTTTATCCACTTTGAGATAGCACTTTCTACTGTAGAATATAACATTCAACGCTAATCTAATAACCGTTAAACAATTGATTAACGACTTTTGGTTCGTCAATCAAGTTTGGATTGGTCGTATGCATGCAATTATGCAGCCGAGAGCACGTGTCTTCTATTTTCTAGTAGATTGTGTGCTCTTGCCCGCGCTTTTCGAAGCATGGATGCGGACGATTCTTTCCGAACTACGATTAACAATCGAAGATGTTCCCAGGATTTTATGAACATCTTCCTTCAGAAATTAATATCTTCAAAATTCGGCGAAAGTGTAATGTCCCGTCGAACGTAGATATCATTTTTAAATACCGCATTATGATTCAACAAAAACCTATTTTTACAATCTTTGATTCGTCAGTCAAGTTTGGATGGGTCGTATGCATGCATTTATGCAGCCGAGAGCACGCGTCTTCTATTCTTTAGTAGATAGTGTGCTCTTGCCCGCGCTTTTCGGAGCGTGGATGCGGACGATTCTTTCCGAACTACGATTAACAATCGAAGATGTTCCCAGGGTTTTATGAACATCTACCTTCAGAAGCTAATATCTTTAAAATTATTCTTCTATACTTTAGTAGATTCTTCTATCTTTTATCCTTCAGTAGATTGTGTGCTCTTGCCCGCGATTTTCGGAGCGTGGATGCGGACGATTCTTTTCGACCTACGATTAACAATTGAAGATGTGCCGGGTATTTTATGAACCTTCAGAAACCAATATCTTTTAAATTTGCAGAAAGTAATATGTGTCGTCGAACACAGATATAATTTATAAATGCCGCATCATAATTCGACAAACATGTATATTAACAATCTTTGATTCGTTAGTCAAGTTTGCATGGGCCGTATGCATGCATTTATGTAGCCGAGAGCACGCGTCTTCTATTCTCTAGTAGATTGTGTACTCTTGCACGCGCTTTTCGAAGCGTGGATGCGGACTATTCTTTCCGAACTACGATTAACAATCGAAGAAGTTCCGAGTATTTTATGAATATCTACCTTCAGTAGCTAATATCTTTAACTATCTTTAAAATTCGCATAAAGTAATATGTCCCGTTGAGCGTAGATATAATTTTTAAATGCCGCATCATGATTCGACAAAAATCTATATTAACAATCTTTGATTCGTCAGTCAAGTTTGGATGAGTCGTATGCATGCATTTATGCAGCCGAGAGCATGCGTCTTCTATTCTCTAGTAGATTGTGTGCTCTTGCCCGCACTTTTCGAAGCGTGGATGCGGACGATTCTTTTTGAACTATGATTAACAATCAAAGATGTTCCGAGTATTTTATGAATATCTACTTTCAGAAACTAATATCTTCAAAATTCACAGAATGTAATCTGTCCCGTCAAACGTAGATATTATTTTCAAATGCCGTATTATGATGCGACAAAAACTTATATTAATCATTTTATTCGTTTTTTTCTATCGCCTAGTTCTCTTATCGATCATGCAAAATGCAAAAGTTTTAATATTTGTTACACCGTTGGCATGTAAAGAAATCCGATGTCTTTTTCTTTGCTCTGTAATAGACTTTAATATGTAATAATCACTATGACATGCGCTAATGAGTTTTTCTTATCCCGCGACAAAATGTTCTGTTTGTCTTTTAAATGACATCAGCCACATTTTTCTTCCTTGTGGGCATCATTCCTCCTGCGAGAGGTGTGCAACTATTATTTTTGCCAACGTCAATCCGAGGTGCCCAATATGCCGAAATCCCGTAATTCAGGTGGTTCGCGTTTTTACGAACTAATTGCTAAGGAAACACTCAAGAGAACACTCAACGAATTCACCCTGGTTCGGGAACTATATGCTCTATCTATGTTTATAATACTGTTTTAACACTTGTTTACTTTATAACATATTGTTTAAAAAGTGTTCGTAATTAATGATAAAAAATGTTAATAAATAAAGTCTAATTATGTATTTTTTTACCAATCTCCATGTTACTCGTTATTTTCATGCCATTATATTTCTCATCCGGACACGCCTTTTGCTGCGCATTCGTCTATTAACATTTGTCGGAACAAATTTTTGTTGAAATCAATGAGATTTTTGCTGTTTTTTTACCGTTCTGCAGTCGTCTGATTGACTCTGCACTAATTAAACTTGTATAGTGGCTACCGGGCATGATAGAAAAGGAGGATAAAACAAAGAAAATCAGCTATGATAAACCCCAGGGACGGCATTTTTTTTAACAAAAAAAAATCAAACTCTTAGATCTCTGAGTCGTTTCATCTCGCGTCGCGCTAAGTCCTAAAGTCCGTCGCATATTGAAACGCAAAAACCCAGAAGCTTCTCGATTTACACAAATATTTTTTAAGTTGCTGTGTGTCGATGTACGATTCATATTCCGTCGTGCGCATGGAGTCGAGTCAAAATGGGCAGTTATTTTTTTTTGTCGAAAAAAAACTTGGCTCCGGCGTGTATCATAGTTGATTTTGTTTGATATAATGTGAAAAATATTTTTGGAAATTAACAAGACTGTAGGACGTCGCGGGTCAATGTACCAATTTTTATTTTCGTGTATCATGCGGTTTTTCCAGTGCCACGTTTCATTCTGGTTTTAGCATGCACGGTTTCTGTCGTGCCGCCGTGCTATTATGCCCCGCGTTGTCATTTTGCCCCACTCTCCCCTACTTTATTTATAAATACTTATATTTTTAATTTCTTTACCTTTCGGCATTATGAGCCGTCGACCTTCTACATTTCTGGCTTTTAAATGGTTAACTTTTTACCTTTCGTTGTTTTGAGCTGTCGACTTTTTACCTTTCGATCTTTTGAGCTGTCAACTTTTACTTTCTGCACCTTTGAATTTTCTATGTTTCACCTTTTAACTTTTGAAATCATAATTTTCTGCCCTAAGGTAATTCTAAGTTTCTGATTTACCAACTTTCGAGAATTTAAATACTTGCTTCAGCGATCGTTCCTATTCTCACTCCATTTTGCAATTAATTTCTGTACTTTGAACTATCGATACAACCAGTTCTGAGCATTTCCCTTCGAAAAATTGACTATTCACGTAATATTTTTAATTGGAAGACGATTATGTAGCTTCAATCTTTCCGATCACTAATTTATGGATACTGTTATGAAGGTGAAATCATTATCGGTAATGATCCGATCTGTATAGTGGACTTTCTGGAATTTATTCCTTGATGCATTACAATTTTGGGATATTAAATGTTCTCTTCGAAATATATCAAAAATAGTAGTTTCTAATAAATTTGATTAGTGCTAAAAAAATTTGAAACTACAGTCCTTCGACAATTGATCCTTCGAAACTTCAATCCCCCCCCCAAACTTCCGCATCAGCGTTTCTGAGCACTCGAAATACCCACTTTGAGTCGATTATCTTCATTCCTGGCTTCCTATTCGTCAGGGACCACGTGCCGTTTTCTTTGTGCGCCTCGAGCTCCTTTTTGATCGCTTCAGTCCATTTTTCCGATTCTTTGCAGTTCACGGCTTCTTCGTAATTTTCCGGTACATCGAACTCGGCAATGTTGACGTCGTAACGAGACGGTCGTCTTATTGATCCTCAATCTCGTAGGTTTCGACCCTCGTTCTCGCGCACCTCTATTCTTTGCACTTCTCGTTACTGACCAGCGCCATCTTCTTCAGCTTGCACGAAAACTTCATCGTCTTCATCGTCATCGTCGTCGTCCTCTGCTTGAGCAGCGTTCTCGACATTCTCCCTCTACGGCAGCATCAACTCTTCGTCGATATTCTCTCGTGACGACGGCACCGTTAGTTCACTTGTTTCACAAAACACCACGTCTCTTGAGATACTCACTTTCTTCGATATCGGATCAAACGCTCGATAGTTAGACGAATTGCTGTCGTAACCCACGAAGATCATTTTTCGAGCCCTTGCATCGAGTTTCCTCACGAGTTGCTTTGGCACATTTACGTAGGCTTCCGATCCGAAGACTTCACCCCAACCCACAGCTTGTATGGCGTTGCTCCGTTTTTCCCGCTCGATACACCGGCTCGATTCATGAGATACACAGCTGTACTACACGCTTCAGCCCACAAAAGCGTTGGAAGGCCTTTCGCAAGGAGCATAGTTCTCGCACTTTCGATTAGGGTCCGATTATCCCTTTCGGCTTTCCCGTTTTGCTCTGGTGTGTAGGGAGCTGTATATTCCCGCTAAATTCCCCTTGAATCCATGTCGTCGATCATCGCGCGGTTCTTGAACTCGAGACCGTTATCTGAGCGTAGAACTTGCATCACGCGCCCGAACTTGTTCTCGATCAGCTTATCGAAGCTCCTGAATTTCTCGAACACATCCCTTTTGTGCTTGAGGAAGTACACAAGCCGGAAACTCGTTGCGTCGTCCTTGAACGTCAGTAGAAATCTCGCGCCTCCGATAGACTCTACGTTCATTGGTCCACACACATCCGTGTGTGTCACTTCCCCGGGACTCGTCTTCGCGCGTACTCGTGTCTTCTGAAACGCTTTTCGATGTGATTTTCCTTCTTGGCACGAACCGCAAAAATTTTCTACACTCTCCGATCCCTCGACACCTTTTATCAGCTTCTCGCTCACTAGTTGTCGCATCGCACGACCGTTCACGTGACCGACTCTCTCGTGCCACGTTTGAAAATCAGCTTTCGCCACGTTTGCTTCACAAAAAGCAAACGCCCCCCCCCCCCCCCCCCCCGTGGCCCAACTACCTTAAAAAACAACACAAAGTCACTGATTACTTTGAAAAATACGATTAATTATACGCAACGTTAAAAAATCCTATTATGTCATTCATAACGGGATAATTTTTCAATAAAAATAGGATTTCGATTAAACAGGGATTCTTAGGTCCTCAGCACTCCGGTGCTAAGCACCTAAGTACTCTGGTACTGAAGATCTAAGTACGGTTACTGTACTTGCTTCTCCGAGCCTATAAAAATTGCAACATTCATCACAAACATCAACTTATTAAAATATCCGGATCAGCATTTCGATAAATATTTATTTT
Organism: Cryptus armator; assembly: GCA_963971235.1. Classification (NCBI taxonomy): domain Eukaryota; kingdom Metazoa; phylum Arthropoda; class Insecta; order Hymenoptera; family Ichneumonidae; genus Cryptus; species Cryptus armator. Next base: position 1,466,789 of record CAXARG010000111.1, on the reverse strand, counting down.
CATTATTTAGATAAGATAAACTGGTTCCGAAATTTACTATATCTAAGCTGATACTTTTTGTAGCCCTTCCTTCAAATCTACCAGTTTACTCCCATGTTTTGGGTAAGAACTTGTTTTCATAGGATTTCTAATTACTCTTGTGAAAAACAATATATATTTTCGATAACGAGGTTTAAATGTATTTCAAACCGCTCGTTCGGTAAATTGCTCCGATAATTCTTAGAAAGAACATTTTTATTTTTCCATGTTTTTATCCAAACCTCAGTTTTGAATACTGTGATTAGACTATCAAAACAATCTCTGTACGATAATCGATGTCATAATCATATGTACGGATGGACTTACCATTATCGGTTCCATTTGATTTGAGTTGGCATTGATTAGGTTCGATACATATTAATCCAATTGGGCAATCTGGCTCACATAATGGCTGACAGATTGGTTGAAGTATGGGCGCAACTGCACTACTGTAGTTAATGCTATCATTGCTGCTGTAATCAGAACGATCAGTAGTGCTGTAGCTAGTATGACCGCTGCTGCTGTAGTTAGCAATATCGCTTGTGCTGTATCTAGTGCTATAGCTAGTATCATCACTACTGCTGAAGCTAGCATTGTCAGTAGTATTGTCGTCAGTACTGTAGGTAGTATAGTCGTTAGTACTATAGTCGGTAGGAATATCCCGATTTATGTTACTGAAACCTATCGAAGTGGACACTTCTGACGTGGTATCATAGACAGCGAGTATATATCCGGGATTACAGGCACATTGACCAGGTGCAACACATTTGCCATTTAAACACCCACCGGGACAGCTTGGGATGCACTTATTCGTTGTAATATCGACGTGGTATTCACTATTATTGAGTTCTTTCACGTATCCATCATAACATTCACAGTGATCCGGCAGGGTGCATGATGCATAAACGCATTCATTATGACAGATCGGTATGCAAACGAAGCTATCAACCGGGTGTGGTTTATATCCAAAATTACAAACACATTTATTCGGAGAGGCACAAAATGCATTCACACATGCGTGTTCACAAATAGGTAGACACTGAAGCAAATGAGTAGTTGGTCCAATTACTGAAGATGCCGAACGATATCGGGGATTGCATTGACACTTATTTGGTGAAACACAAGTCGAGTTCTTCTCACATCCCGGCACGCATAACGGTTTACAATTGATAGTGGCAACGTTCGACAATGTTGTAGCCGCGGTAAATAGCCATACCGTCGTCATTGGGTTACTCACAGGTGAAGTGCTGGTCGAAAATGCATCCGTTTCAATAACATAGCCAGCGGTGCAAACGCACTTGTCGGGTGCCTCACAAATAGCGTTTGGACCGCACGGAGGAAAGCACTTCGGGACACAGTGTGGTGGTGGGCCATTTGGATTTCTTTCATAACCTTCATGACACTGGCATGTAACCGGGGCAATACAAGTTGCATGGTCGCCACAGCCCTCGGTGCCACTAGTACCTGCAGTGAAACACACGGGGACACAACTATTCCGGTCCGTTGATTGGAATCCATCATTGCAGGTGCAAATGCCTGGTGCTGTGCACATGCCTCCATTACAGCCATCCGGGCAGTTTGGTATACATTCGATGTTTTCATTCTGTATTTGGCTAACCGGGGAAGATCGATTTTGTTTCTCAATATAGCCGGTGTTGCATAGGCAGTTATTAGGTGCATTACAGAACGAATTTGAGCCGCATGATGGTATGCACTTCGGGAGACAGAGCGGTGGTGGGCTTTTTGGATTCTTTTCGTAACCATCATGGCACTGGCATGTATCAGGTGCAATACAAGTTGCATCGACACCACAGCCCTGAATGCCACTAGTGCTGGCATTGAAACACATGGGGGTACAGGTTTTTCGGTCCCTTGCCAATTGGAATCCATGATTGCAGGTACAAATACCTGGTGCTGTGCATATGCCTCCATTGCAACCATCTGGGCAGCTCGGTATGCATTCAATGTATTGATTTTTAGTATTTAATGAGGCGATGAAGCCGGGAAAACACTTGCAAACGTTTGGTTGAAAACATACACCGTTTTTACAACCACTCGGACACACTGGGTCGCATCCTGAAGGCGCTTTCTCTTTCTTGTATCCATGACAACATTCTTTCACCACTTTTAATGCTGTGTGGTACTGTGAGGTCCATTTTGGCATCATAGAAAAATTGTAAACATACAGCCATCATATATTTTTAATGCTTTTTTACATTTGTTTCGTTATTATACTTACATCCCATCGCCAATTCACCCTAGTTGCAGTTTTTCGAAAAATGCCCCATTTTCTTATTCTGTAGGTCTCAATGTAAGATGTATATCGTGATATGATGTAGCTGTAACGAAAATTTCATTTATCATTTATTAACGTTCATGGTTTTAAGTCATTTTATGCGTGCCCTTAGAGGCATAAAATCGTAAAAAAACGCGTGAATCGTTTACTACCGTAAAAAAAAGTATTTGAGATAGTCATGTGAGGGCACGCAAAATCATATAAAACGTCGCGATAAGTGATTTAGAGAAAAGGTGATTGTGCGTTTGCGTGTGTGTCGCGTATCCGCGCCAGTCGCTGTTGTATCATAAGGGAACATTCAATTTTCAGGTGTAAATAATGAAAATATTTTGTTGTGTACCTAGTCGTGTCTGCAATTCATCTTCGAAAAATCGCATTTCATTTAAAAAAAATAAATACACAGAATGCCTGATTATGGGTTCGTTTATAATTGGAAACGTCAGGTTGGCATAATGCGTTGAATCGAGAATGGTAAGCGAAGAATTCTATTTTTCCCAAAGTGAATTGAAGTGATTCAAAGGAAATTATTTTCGAATTCAAATATCGACAGCCGTATTTTTCGGAGCAATTGAGACGCGAATTCGAACGAAATAGTGCTAGTGTTACGATCGCGCCGGGAAAGGATCCGTGCTTAACGGAAAATTCCCCGGCGCAATACGAGAACCCCTCATCGCGCCGACTAGGATACTCTCGTGTCGACCGTGGACGGGGTGACGAATTTCGCCGCCGCAGCCGCGATCGCACGAAGGTATGAAATAGAATAAGTCTAGCTGATAAGCTGGATAAATAAGTAACGAGAGACGAGCTGACCGCTGCGCACGTTTCGCGAATGGTAACGAATACCGCGAGAGCGTCTTCGTTACCGTTTCCGCTGACCACAAAACGCGAAGGCAGCAAGAATCCTCTCCGGCCTGCCACCCGCCGGTCGCGAGATCGGCGGATATGCACGCCGGAGAGATTAGTCCCGTTTAGACAACGAGAGCGAAAAGCTAGTCTCGGATAAACTCCTCAAGTAGCTCCTGCATAGCGAACTTAAAATCTTCCTTTGGAAATCCGCGGTCTATAGATATCGTTCGAGAGTCGATAAGGCCGAAGGGAGCCAAATTAGTGTTTTGCGGCGCAGTGGTCAGTCTACTCGTGATAATACAGTGTTACAACGTTACGCCACGAACAATATAAACTGTCGTGTAGTTTTAAACAATCAAAACTAATAATCGTAAGTAGTATTAGTCGGTATGCGTGTGTGAGTGGAGAGCGTGATACTGTACTCTAATAATTCTATTTTCTTTTATATAATTACTTATTTGTTTTTTTTTCTTTATAAATAAATCAAAGAGTTCACTTGAACTTTCGAGGTATCATTCGAATCACCCGACCAACCTCAAGAACGTCCTGTACAGGGCGAATTAGTCCGACCCCATAAAAATAAATATAAACTCCTCGCGTTTCACGCGAGGAAGTTTAACTTGACTCCCGAGACCGCTCCGCGACGTAACACTGGAACACAACAACAAACAGAATGACAACAATCGCTCGTGAAGTAGCCAGCGACAAGCGATGTGACTCGATGAAATGTGAATAACGAACACATCGCAGTAATAGTGAGTAACATGTTACACTTTCGGATAGAAATTAAGATGTCAAAATTCACCAACAAATCAACAAAAAATCCAGCGGAATTATTCGAGGATGTAACGGTCCCATATTATATTTTATTCATTTTTACATCGCTTGCATCTATACCTCCTTCTGAGAATAGATACTGCTATCATTTCACCGTTAGCATCTTTCGCGTGAGAGCGACTATGGGAACGTCGCCTGACGGCACCGGTCAGACCACCGCGCGGCCAACGTTCGAGCGACGGCTTGTTATCAGCGCGGAGGAACACCTCACCGCCGCCGCCGCCGTCGCCTGACCTCACCGTCTCACCGTTGGTTCATCTCCGACCACCAACGATTGTAAACGGTACACTCGCCTGAAACGCGACGACTAATAAAATCTTTTAGTCTTATTGTCACTCAACATTAATCATAACTCGACATAGACTCATTCATTTTCCGCACACCTAGCCCATCCATTACATGGTGTCAGAAGTTTCTCGAACAAAAATTCGCAACCGCAACAACTGATAAAATCTTTTTATTTTTTTTGTTCTAGCTTCGACCCTTTTTTCTTTAAAAAAAATATATCGAATCGTCCTTTTATCGAACAATCGCGCTCACGACAACCCAAAAAAGAAGCGCCTCAGCGCCCCGCGGGCGTAGAGGCTCTTGTTGGTGGGCTCCGCCCCCCAACGCCCCGAAAAATGTCCCTTCGGGACATTTTTTAAGGCAGTCACAGGGATACACGTCGCGCTACGCGCTCCGTATCGAGTATGATTACACTTTGCGTTATGCGCTACGTATCGAATATGTTTATACGTCACGCTGCGCGTTTCATCTCGGAAGAACGTATGAGGGCAAAATATTTATCAATTGTATTATGCGCCTCTTCCTCGAGATCAATCGTAGTACTCCTATTGCACGCCAGTGTCGCCACACATTGACAGCTAAGGGAAAGAATTTTCCCCTTATGGTTGTCATGGTATCGATAGATTGCTTACGCGACTTTCATTCTTCTCTTGTGTGCCGGTGCGTTCACACGCATCGCAGAACAGCGAAAAGTAAAAAATGTCGAAAAGAGATAAGAAGAGAAAATATTCTTCAGAAGATGAGGACGAGGAGCTATGGAAAACTCTCAAGAGCTTAAAGAAGAAATTGAAGAAACGAAAGAAGAATAGGAATCGTGGTGAGCATTCGAAAATAGATTATATTGCCGCTCGAGGGATGTGTTTCTCACTTGAGGAGCTATGTCTCACGCAGTTTTAATCTTTTGGCCGCCGGTGAAAGAATTTCTTACACGTGGAGATATTTCTCATGCCTTTCGTATGGATTATGGCCTAACCGTAAATGTTGGTGCCTCAACAGAGCACCAACAGAGCAGAGCTATGTTGGTTCGCAGAGCTATGTCTCTCATCTACCAATGATCTTATCAGTGACAAATATTTAGTAGTTATATCTACTAATAATATTGGTTGGTTTTGAAAAACGAATTCGGTTTTCTTGATAGAAAAAAACCGCCAAGGCCCATTCCATGAGCGATTCGGAAGAAATTGTCGTCCACGAGACGAGTCGGATCAAAGTTTTCAAAGTAACGATGAGGACATGGAATTACCTCCTGAAGTCCCTATTCCTCTCTCTCCACATCAACCTACGGAAGACGGGGCCGTTGCTTCACGAATTTCAGAGACAACACCGAACATCGTTCGGAATGATACTGTATGTCCAAACGACAAGGTCGATCTCGTTGATAATACAGTACCTCAGGAAGAAGAGTTTCTTCAAAAAGAACTCTTAGAGGTTCTTGGCGAGCGTTTGGAAAAGGAAATCATTTTCGCTCCGGTAATCAGCAAAGATATTGCAGTGCGTTGGATAGAAGTAATTCTAAAAGGGTTACCGAAAGAAAGTATCGAGGCCAATATTTTAAAATATACTCCTCCGGAAAATTGTAAGGAATCTCTCCCGCCAAATTTAAATCCCGAAATCAAAGCGTCGATTCCAGAAGCTTCAAAGAAGAGAGACGATCGAATTTACGAAAAACAACGAAAAATAACTGCCTGTTTCGGAGCATTAGGACGTTCGCTAGCCATCGTCGTAAAGACCAATTGTCCGGAGAAAGTTGTATTATTCGAATATCTGAATAATTTAGGCAAACTCTTAGCAGACTTGCAACATGGGGAATCTTTAGTTCGGAAGACGTTGATTCAATCGAATCTCAATGAGTCTTTCAAAGATACTCTAAACGAAGTTGTCACCGACGATTGGCTCTATGGGAAAGATTTAGGAGAAAAGCTGAAATCGGCAAAATCACTCGTTCTTTCGTCGAAAGATTTGAAACCTCCGCCGAAACCTCAACCCGGAAAAGCGACAAAAAACGGGAGGGGCCCGCCGCGCCGACAGCAGACGCGTCCGTCTCAGCCGACGTCGAATTCGCAGAAGCAGGCGCCTCGTTCATCGAACGATCACGCGGGCCATTCTGTCAAAAAGATTTTTCCTCAGAGAGGGAAATCTTATCCAAAACGCCGATATTAGAAGCTGTAAGTAAACCTGCAGGTCGTTTAAAACATTTTAAGTGTAATTGGACGTCGATTACGTCGGATCCAGTTATTCTAAAATGGGTCGACGGTTTCGAGATTCCTTTCTCTGCAACAATTCAGCAAAAATTCATACCGTCAGAACCGTCGTGGTCTAGAAAAGCGTTCGACTCGATTTCGTCGCAGTTGGATCAATTGCTTTCGAAAGGTGCAATCCAGATTCGCAATCCCTCATCCGATCAATTTATATCACCAATTTTTTTAGCGCCAAAGCCTGATGGCTCTTCGCGGTTAATTTTGAATCTGAAAAAACTCAACGAATTCGTTATTGCAGAACATTTCAAACTAGAAGACCGTAAGGTTGTCAAAAAAATAATTAGTCCGAATTGTTTTATGGCAACTTTAGATCTTAAAGATGCATATTATCTTTTACCCGTCGCTGAATATCATCGAAAAATTTTAAGATTTGTTTTCAACGGTTCTCTGTACGAATTCACCTGTTTACCTTTTGGACTGAATGCAGCTCCTTGGGCCTTCACGAAATTAATGAAACCGGTTGTAGCTAAGTTACGTAGTAACGGTTTCTTATCGGTGATATATCTTGACGATTTTTTGCTATTGGGCGATTCTTACGAGGATTGCATCGAGAATATAGAAAACACTTGTGTTCTTCTGGAACAACTCGGATTTGTCATTAATCGAGAAAAAAGTGTAATGATTCCTTCAAAACGTTGTAAATATTTAGGATTTATTTACGATTCGGAAGCGATGACAATCGAGCTTCCTGAAGAAAAATCGACAAAAATGTCAGATCGGATAAGAAAATTCCGAAAAAGGAAATCGTGTACTATACGAGATTTAGCGGAATGTATAGGGAAATTAGAATCGTGTTGCTTTGCATCTAAATATGGATGGGCTCACGTAAAATCGTTTCAACGGGCCAAATATAAGGCGTTAGTAACTAACAACGACAATTATGACGCGCATATGGTTTTACCGGAATCATTCGATCGCGATTTACTATGGTGGCAGAAAAATATAATCGATACCAAATGTTCGATAGTAGAACCGAATTGGATTCTTGAAATTTTTCGGATGCTTCGCTTTCTGGATGGGGAGTTGTTTGCAATGGTGAAAAATCGCATAGTTTTTGGAACGCAGAGGAAATTAAATGTCACATAAATGAACTAGTGCTTTTAGCAGTCTTTTTCGGTCTTAAATGCTTCGCAGAAAATTATCGTAATTGCAGTATTTTGCTGAGAATCGATAATACAACGGCAATTGCCTATATCAGACATATGGGGGGAATTCGATTCAAAAATCTAAACAAAATAGCTGGGGACATTTGGTCTTGGTGTGAAGAAAGAAATATATGGTTAATCACATCCTATATCGACTCTAAAAATAATTGCGAAGCAGATTTCGAATCTCGTAGATTAAAACCGGAAACGGAGTTCGAGTTATCGAGTTCATCATATCATAAAATAACAAAAATATTTGGTGTTCCCGAGATCGATCTTTTTGCATCAAGGATTAACGCAAAATGCAAAAAATACGTTTCGTGGAAGAGGGATCCGAATGCTATTGCCACCGATGCTTTTACATTAAACTGGAGCTCGCTCTCTTTCTACGCTTTCCCTCCTTTTACAATAATTCTATGCGTATTGCGAAAAATTATAAATGATGAAGCATCTGGTGTCATAGTGGTTCCACACTGGCCAACTCAACCGTGGTTCCCGATTTTTGAATCTTTGTTAATTCGCGAGCCGATCTATTTCAAGCCTAATTTGAATTTACTATTCTATGCGAATAGGGACCGTCATCCTCTGGGACAGAAGATTACGTTAATTGGCGGGAAAGTATGCGGAAAGCCTTCGCGATCAGGAATGTGCCTCCGGAATCGTCCGAAATAATGCTTTCTTCGTTATCGAACGCTTCTTTATGGCAATACGACTGTAGTCTCAAGAAATGGTACAGTTTTTGTTCTTCAAATAATTCAAATCCTCTATCAAATTCTTTTTCGAGAGTGTTAGAATTTCTGACACAAGAATATAAAAAAGGTGCTTCTTATGGGACCTTGAATAGCCATCGTTCGGCAATCGCGCTTATTTTAGGACAGGATATAGGACAAAATCCAGAGATAAAAAGATTTTTTAAAGCTGTTTCGAACCTTCGACCTTCTGCACCAAAGTATAATTATACTTGGGACCCGAAAATTGTGTTAGACTTTTTTACCAAAAGATCATTAAATGAAGGATTATCCCTTGAAGATCTATCATCGAAGCTTGCAACTCTCTTAGCTTTAGTCACAGGCCATAGGATGCAAACTCTTAGTTTGATAAAAATCTCAAACATAAATTTCTCGAATTCCCGAATTGAGATTCGCATACCCGATAAAATCAAAACTTCCGGTAAAGGACGCAAGCAACCAATTCTTATCATTCCTTTTTTCGGACAAAACTCAAAGGTTTGTGCTGCTGCTGCTTTGCAGGAATACATTCAGAGAACAAAATCGTTGCGCGATTCCGTCGATAATTTGTTCATTTCTTTAAAAAAACCGCACAAAGCGATTTCAACACAAACTTTAAGTCGTTGGATAAAATCAGTGTTAGCAAAAAGTGGCGTTGATACGTCCGTTTTTTCGGCATATAGCACGCGTCACGCGTCTACTTCAGCAGCCAATGCCAAAGGTGTTAACATTGATCTAATAAAAAAGACGGCAGGATGGACAGAAAGTTCGGAAGTCTTTGCTAAGTTCTACAACTTGCCTGTAACATCGAGTTCGAATGATTTCGCGAATTCGATTTTGAATAGTTAAGAAACGTACGGTTAACGTCCGTTTTGTTTCTGCCTATAGAAGGCAAACATTGGTAATGTTTTCTGTTATATACTGTTGAAATTTTACAAGTTTCAATAAATTATTGTCATTATGTGTTTATAAGCTGTTCTGTAATCATTCATATTTAGCCGTAACGAGCTTTCAATATCTACGATTGATCTCGAGGAAGAGGCGCATAATACAATTTACCGATTAAACGAACTTACCTGAAGTGAAGTTCTATCGTAATTGTATGAAGCGCCTCTTCCAAAGAGATCACTCCCACCCTAACCCTTGATCTAGCCCTGTGTAATCGTTACGGCAATACTTTAAACAATGAAAGTCGCGTAAGCAATCTATCGATACCATGACAATCATAACGGGAAAATTCTTTCCCTTAGCTGTCAATGTGTGGCGACACTGGCGTGCAATAGGAGTACTACGATTGATCTCTTTGGAAGAGGCTCTTCATACAATTACGATAGAACTTCACTTCAGGTAAGTTCGTTTAATCGGTAAATTATGTAAATTGATTCATAGTTTAACCTTCATCGAATGAAAACATTTCGTTTTTATACAAATTGATTATTATTATTCACAACTGATATTTCCTTTTTGTTTGATGATAAACTGTCAAATATTCAGCCACGAGACAAATATAACGAATTGCATCGTGTAGAACTTGATCAAATTAATGTAACGAATCAAATCAAATTCTAGTAAAGGTCGTTTTATTGGCTTAACACTTATGACCAGATTTAATGGGTATAAAACAAAAACACCGAATATTTACCAACACGAACACCATTACCATTTACCATTCGGATCTAATGTCTCCTTTAAATTCATCCTTTTAAATGTTTTTTTCTTCCCTATTATACATGGAATCACTTTGTTACTGTCTCTGAACAGGAGCCGAAGTATTAGAGCTGAATATTCGAAAAATTTGCTTTCTGTTACGATTTTCAATGAAATTTAGTCGATATTAATTGTAGTAGCAAAAAAATTATATCTCGAGAACGAACATAGATATCGTCTTGGTTCTTGTCGTGTACTGAAGAGGAAGTACGTTACTCAAATAAAAAGTTGTAGTATCTTGGATGCGTCCAAAATATTTTTTTTTAATTTTAATTTCTCGATGAATTCGACTGCGAGGGCTCTTCGACTGTCGATATATAAAAGAATTCGGTTATAACAATTTAAGCGTTTTTTTCTCTTCCCCATAATAGACAGAATCAATTCGTTATTGTCTCTGTACGAGAGTGAAACATTGGAGTCGAGAAATTCGAGAAATTTTATTTTTCTTTGGTTTTTTTTGTTTTGAGATAGGTATTGTGACCGAAATTTCCAAAGAGTGGCACCCTCACACTCAGAAAATAAAATTTCAAGAAAAATAATTAAAACAAAACCAGTACCCCGTTGGCCACAAAAATCGTCTCAATCGCTTATTTATTTTTAAGGGCGCCAGCCGAGCATCGCGCTCGACGCGATCGGATTTTCCAAAGTATTCGAATCAACGAAAATTCGATGTCAGCCGACTAGCTGCAGCTCACAAGGGTAGAGGGGCGGTTTGTTAACTTGGCGATTTTTAAAAAGGGTACAATCACAAACAAATAAAACAATAAACAATCAGCAAAATTTTAGGGAAAATCCAACAAATAAATTTATTCCAAGAAACTCAAATTCACACGAAATTTTACCCCGGGACTATACCCGGGGTGACTCGACATAAGAATAAGAATTTCCCTACTAAAATTCTCACCGGTTACTCAATTCGCCGACTCGAATTTCTACGAAGAAAATTAATATAAATTATACAAATAATATTCCCTACTAATTTCGCCGCTCGACGTACATTTCGCACCCGACAGTACCGAAAGACGTGTCGGAAAAAGACTAAAAACCGCAACTATGCCGCGTGATCACTCGGCGCGAAGCGGGCGGCGTGCTCGTTTACTTTTTCGAGTTCGCACTGCGAGATCGAACAGCCAAAGCAGTCGAAGCACGCCTACGATTAACTCCCGCAGGTCCGAGCTAGGGATGTGCAGGAGCTCGACTCTGTTCGAGTAGCTCGAGTTCTGCCTCGGCTCACCGCTGATCGAGTCTGTTCGAGTAAGCTCGTTCCAGCCTCGAGTTCCTAAGATGTTCGAGCCGCTCGATACACTCGGGCTACCCGAGTCGCACGACTCGCTCGAGCTGTTCGGACTACTCGAGTCGCTCGAGCCGCTCCGATCGCTCGAGCCGTTCGGACTACTCGAGTTGCTCGAGCCGCTCCGATCGCTCGAACATACTTAATATCGCACGCCAAACGTATTAAAAAGATTCATATTAGACTGTTGAAGTCAGTTAATGCTTTCCGTTTATACTTCCGGTTTATATTCTTTGTTACATCACAATCTCATTATTGCCGCTACTTTCGCCAAAATTAAAGTCGTCGCGAATAAGTAATTCGTCACTTCAGTTTTCCCGCACTTCGCAATACCTGAACATACGGTACAGCTAATTTCACGAAGCATCGTTTTCCGGATGCATTTGACAGCTGCGTACTCTACTTCTGATGTCAGTTGTCGTTTTCTGTTTATACACTGCGAGACTTCGCTGCATTTTCCATAGTTGAAAATGATGCTCGACGCGCCATGAGTTTCGCAGAGTATTAACCTCGAAAACGTCAACTGACTTCAGTAGTAGAGTAGCAAACTTTCGAATGCGTTCGGCGGATGATACCAATTGCGTTTAGTGCTGCGTCAACTTAATATATTTCGAAATGGACGAAAATTCGAGCGATGGATTTCCCATTCACGGCGAAGCGAGTGTCAGAGAGAGTAGCGGCAACAACAAGACGGCGATTGCGGTTTCGGAAAGGGCTCGTAGTATGATCTGGTAATCATTTACAAGAGTTGAACCAAACCAGATAAAGTGCAATACCTGTGCGAAAGTTTTAAAGGTCGCGACTAGCTCGACGACGTCACTTTGGCGTCATCTTTGAACCCACCCCAAGGTACGGCTCCTCAAGGTACGTTTTAATGCAAACTGTAATTGTGAGGTCATGTTCATATGTTTTGCTCACCGATAAAGTCAGTGATTCAAAATATTCCCTGTGCATTTGCAGATTTGGTCTCCAATGGAGTATGTGCCTCCAAATTCCCTTGTATATCTCATTGTTTAGAGTTCGCTGGATTTCGTGCTCCGAATTTTTCTAAATATGACATACTTTATATGCCGCTGGAGCAAGTGCTCCAAAATTCTTACTATATGTAAATTTTTACTTTCCAATAGAGCCTGCGCACCAACATTTTTTGCTATACTTAGCTTTGGCTGTACATAATTTTTTGTTCTTCGATGCAGCCTGTGCTCCAAAGATTTGGCTATACATAACTTTTTGTGCTACGGTGGAGCCTGCGCTCCAAAATTTTAGCTATACAGGGTGATTCAGGATGTTTTCGGTACGTTTAGTCTAATGGTAGTTTGTCGTATCCTGAGCAAAGTTACTTAGCCGTTTTTCGAAAGTCGCAATATTTATTTAATTATAAGCATTGCAAAATTGAATAAATCGACCAATCAGGTTAAGCCATTTCGGCGCGTTGGAAAATTCCATATTGCCATGCGGAGAGCTGGCAACGTTCAATTCACCACTACACCGTCACACAGACAGAGTCTCCGTTCACGGCGGATCGAGACAGGCAGTTCGTCCGCTACTGCTGTCATTACGCGATCTCTTAACCTTTTTGTTCAATCGCAGTGGGTGTCGTGGATAACACAGTGCGACGAACCGAATGATTTCAGGTGAGAGATGCGACGAAAAATAATGTAATTTTTCGTTAGGAGAACGACGTTGAACATTTTTACGAATATCCAAACGGTGATGGCGTAAATGGTGAAAAACGTGATTAAAAAAAAAAAAAAAAAACCTCCGACAGGTTCTAATTCAAGAATGGATTGGAGCTTATTAGGGGGTATTTTTTTTGGACAATGCTCCATTATTTTAATCAAAGCGTCATATCACAAGCACCACGGTAAGCAAAACATTTTCTCGAAGCGCATGCATAATACGACATTGCTTCAGTTAAGAAAAACAAATTCGTAATATCATCGAGAAGCTTGTCGGTTGCAACCGAACTGCGCTCAGTGTTATAACTAACAAATTGTTGAATCAATCGCAAATTGCCGTTGTAATACTGAGCGCGTAGTTAATTGAATTGAAATTTGTATACACAATACTAACTACACTACTGACTCACCATACTGAGTTTTGGATAAAAAATCTAATGCAATGAAAAAAAGGATCTTCTGATAAACTCTAATCCATTCTTGAATTAGAGCCTATCAGAGGGTATTTTTTTTTTATTGATACATTTTTCTCTCAATTGAAGCAACATTCAGACACGGCTCGTTGACTTTTGCGGGGGCTTCCGAGTATACCACGTCAATGACTAAGATGCTTCAATTCAGAATAATGATTCTATGCCTGAAATGCTACCGCTTTTTTCTCCACGTTTGGATTGGAAAGCTAAAAGCTACGAAATATTTCATACGGATTGTTATTTTAATTGAAGCGATATTATCACACAGTGCATTCGGACGCACCTACGAAAGACAATGAGACGTATGTACAAGTGCCTTCAATTAAAATCATATTTCTTAGAACAAAAATAATAACACGTACCCGTCCGATTCGATCGAGGGAGGCGGACGTTAAATTTTTTTGTTTTTCATTTTCAATCGTAATTGAAGCGACATTTTCATTTACATGGTGCAGTCGGAAGCACCTGCGAAAGACAACGAGACATATGGAAAAAGCACTTCAATTAAAATATTATTTCTTATAAAAAATGTGATCGCATGCAGACTTCCAAACCGATCGAGGGAGGTGAACGTAACATTTTCTTAATGTCAAATTTTAAATCACAATTGACGCGACATTGTCATTGCTACGGAGTACTCGGGAATACCTACGATAACCAACGAGACATATGGAAAAGGCGTTTCAATTAAAATCCCATTTCTTATTAAAACAAATGATAGCTTGTAGCCTTCCGATTCGATCGCGGGTGGGGGAAGCTAAATTTTTTTTATCTCACATTATTACAATCAATTCACGCTAAATTTTCATTAAAACGGTGCACTCGGGAGCACCTATAAAAGCCATCGAGACATATGGAAAAGTCGCGTCAATTACAATAATATTTCTTTAAAAAACACTGATAGCTTGTAGCCTTCTTATTCGATCGAGACAGGCGAAAGTTAAAGTTTTTCGTCTCAGATAATCAATCGGAATTGAGGCGACGATTTCATTCACACAGTGCATTCGAAAGTACTTGAGAATAACAATGAGACATACGGAAAAGTCGCGTCAATTATAATTATATTTCTTTAAAAAGAAACTAATAGCTTGTAGCCTTCTTATTCGATCGACAGAGGCGAAAATTAAAGTTTTTCGTCTCAGATAATCAATCGAAATTGAGGCGACGATTTCATTCACACAGTGCATTCGAAAGTACCTGAGAATAACAATGAGACATTCGGAAAAGTCGCGCCAATTATAATAATATTTCTTTAAAAAACAACTAATAGCTTGTAGCCTTCTTATTCGATCGGGGGAGGTGAAGGTTAAAGTTTTTCGTCTCAGATGATCAATCGGAATTGAGGCGACGATTTCATTCACACCGTGAATTCGAAAGCACCTGCGAATAACAATGAGACATACGGAAAAGTCGCGTCAATTAAAATAATATTTCTTATAAAAAATACTCACAGCTTGTAGCCTTCTTATTCGATCGAGAGAGGCAAAAGTTACATTTTTTATTCTGAGATAATCAATAGGAATTGAGGCGACGATTTCATTCACACAGTGCATTCGAAAGCACCTGAAAATAACAATGAAACATACGGAAAAGTCGCGTCAATTAAAATAATATTTCTTAAAAAAAAACTAACAGCTTGTAGCCTTCTTATTAGATCGAGAGAGGTGAAAGTTACATTTTTAGGCACTCACTATAATAATAGGCAAAGAGTGCCTATTAAAATGACCAGCGAGGCCTCTTCACACAGCTTTCGATGGGGATTCTGCAGAGCGTATGCTCCAAAAAATGTAATTTTTCAGCATTTACTTCGGTGTACCTCCAACATCATGCGTAGTGAATTTAAAGTGACTCCAATGACTGGAAATATTTTTTTTCGCCTGCGGTTGAATAAAAATACCTTTATTACTGAATTTATCTTCTTAGACGTCCGTATCACAGTGTAATTTTGGACTTTGCGAAGCAATTTTTTTCTTCTTCGCAGGAATGATGTATCATATCATCACCATTGTGCACATACATTTTGAAGCCCCTGCGAAGCATTTGAATATTTGATTAACAAAAAAATTCAATTTTTGCTTTGACAAGTGTCCGTACGGTGCTGTAACTTTGGACTGTGCGAACCAATTTTTCTCTTCTTCGCAGGGATGATGTATCATATCATCACTATTGTGCACATACATTTTGAAGCCCCTGCGAAGCATTTGGATATTTGCTTAACAAAAAAAAGTTATTTTTGCTTCGACAAGTTTCCGTACGGTGCTGTAACTTTGGACTGTGCGAAGCAATTTTTCTCTTCTTCACAGGGATGATGTATCATATCATCACCATTGTGCACATACATTTTGAAGCCCCTGCGTAGCATTCGAATATTTACTTTAAAAAAAAAATCCATTTTTGCATCGACAAGTATTTGTACGCTGCTGTAACTTTGGACTGTGCGAAGCAATTTTTCTCTTCTTCGCAGGGATGATGTATCATATCATCACCATTGTGCACAATCATTTTGAAGCCCCTGCGAAACATTTGAATATTTACTTAATGAAAAAAATCCATTTTTGCTTCGACAAGTGTTTGTACGCTGCTGTAACTTTGGACTGTGCGAAGCAATTTTTCTCTTCTTCGCAGGGATGATGTATCATATCATCACCATTGTGCACAATCATTTTGAAACTACTGCGAAGCCTTTAATAATATGTTCCAAAATAAAAATTCAATTTTGTTCCGCTAAATGTCCATACGGTGCTCCAATTATGAAGTCTACGAACCAAATTTTTTCTTTTTCGCAGCATTATTTTACTTTATCAAAAGCACTATGCACAGCAAATTTGAAGACATTCCGACGTCTCTGAACATTTTTTCCAGGCATCTTCCATTTAAAAATCGATTTTCTCCCGTCAAATGTCCGTACGGCGCTGCAATTCTGAAACCTACGAAAGAATTTTTTTCTAATTTTCAGCAATATTTTATTGCATCGAAAACACTATGCACAGCAAATTTGAAGACATTCTGACATTTCTTAATATTTTTATTCCACAATTATTTTTAGTGAGGAATTATTTTAAAGGTTATGTTACTTTAATTTTCCAAAACACAATTTTTCATCATGTCAGAAAAGAAAATTTGGTTGCGAAAAATAAAACACGAAATATCACACATTGATTTACAAATATTAGCCCTTTTTATTTCGAAAATAATATATTTTGAACGAAATTATTCACAATATTTTGCAATACATCATTCACATTCGTAATAAAAATCATAAATTTCACGGGTGCACTGAAAAACTTGGTTATAATTTCACAAAGAAGAATCATCGAATATCCAAAATTATTGCAATTTGCCAAATAAAATTGAAAACAATCGCGACTATTTATTTTTTTTCCGTTCATTCTATCTGTCAAACTTTGGAAGCCGACGACAATTCCATAGCAGACGTGATAAAGTTCGCACACGCCGCGACGTTGATATTCTGTGGCGGGATAATTTGAAATGAAAAAAAAAAATCTCAGCTTTTTTTTCATTTTTAATGTACATTACTTTAAATATTGGGAAACTGCAATTTAATTTTTTCAAATCTCTTTAAAATTTTTTCGAAACAAAAAAAAAATTCAAATTTTATCTCGAATTTTTCCAACCACCCTTCTACTTTCTTTTCAATTGTTTCAATATTTCTATCTTAAAACACACAGGAGGTTCAGGTGAAACGCGCAGTGCGACGTATAAACATATTCGATACGTAGCGCATAACGCGAAGTGTAATCACACGTGGTACGGAGCGCGTAGCGCGACGTGTACCCCCGTGAGTGCCTTAAAAAATGTCCCCTCGGGACATTTTTCGGGGGGTTTGGGGGGCGGAGCCCACCAACAAGGGCCTCTGCGCCCGCGGGGCGCTGAGGCGCTTGTTTATTCTCAGATGATCAATCGGAATTGAGGCGACGATTTCATTCACACAGTGCATTCGAAAGCAGCTGAGAATAACATAAGACATACGGAAAAGTCGCGTCAATTAAAATAATATTTCTTTAAAAAACAACTAATAGCTTGTAGCCTTCTTATTCGATCGGGGGAGGCGAAAGTTACATTTTTTATTCTCAGATGATCAATCGGAATTGAGGCGACGATTTCATTCAAACAGTGCATTCGAAAGTACCTGAGAAAAACAATAAGACATACGGAAAAGTCGCGTCAATTATAATAATATTTCTTTAAAAAACAACTAATAGCTTGTAGCCTCCTTATTCGATCGGGGGAAGTGAAAGTTAAAGTTTTTCGTCTCAGATAATCAATCGGAATTGAGGCGACGATTTCATTCACACTGTGCATTCGAAAGCACCTGAGAAAAACGGTGAGACATACGGAAACGTCGCGTCAATTAAAATAATATTTCTTTAAAAAACATCTAATAGCTTGTAGCCTTCTTATTCGATCGGGGGAGGTGAAGGTTAAAGTTTTTCGTCTCAGATAATCAATCGGAACTGAGGCGACGATTTCATTCACACAGTGCATTCGAAAGCACCTGAGAATAGCAATGAGACATACGGAAAATTCGCGTCAATTAAAATAATATTTCTTAGAAAAAAAACTAATAGCTTGTAGATTTCTTATTCGATCGAGAGAGGCGAAAGTTAAAGTTTTTCGTCTCAGATAATCAATCGGAATTGAGGCGACGGTTTCATTCACACAGTGCATTCGAAAGTACCTGAGAATAGCAATAAGACATACGAAAAAGTCGCGTCAATTAAAATAATATTTCTTTAAAAAAAACTAATAGCTTTTGGAGCCTTCTTATACGATCGAGAAAGGCGAAAGTTAAAGTTTTTCGTCTCAGATTATCAATCGGAATTGAGGCGACGATTTCATTCACACAGTGCATTCGAAAGTACCTGAGAATAACAATAAGCCATACGGAAACGTCGCGTCAATTATAATTATATTTCTTTAAAAAAAAAACTAATAGCTTGTAGCCTTCTTATTCCATCGGGGGAGGTGAAAGTTAAAGTTTTTCGTCTCAGATGATCAATCGGAATTGAGGCGACGATTTCATTCACGCCGTGCATTCGAAAGCACCTGAGAATAACAATGAGACATACGAAAAAGCCGCGTCAATTAAAATAATATTTCTTATAAAAAAAACTAACAGCTTGTAGCCTTCTTATTCGATCGAGAGAGGCGAAAGTCAAAGATTTTCGTCTCAGATAATCAATCAGATTTGAGGCGACGATTTCATTCACACAGTGCATTCGAAAGCACCTGAAAATAACAATGAGACATACGGAAAAGTCGCGTCAATTAAAATAATATATAAAAAAAAAACTAACAGCTTGTAGCTTTTTTATTCGATCCAAATAGGCGAAAGTTAAAGTTTTTCGTCTCAGATGATCAATCGGAATTGAGGCGACGATTTCATTCACACCGTGCATTCGAAAGTACCTGAGAATATCAATGAGACATACGGAAAAGTCGCGTCAATTAAAATAATATTTCTTATAAAAAAAACTAACATCTTGTAGCTTTCTTATTCGACCGGGGGAGGCGAAAGTTAAATTTTTTATTCTCAGATAATCAATCGGAATTGAGGCAACGATTTCATTCACACCGTGCATTCGAAAACACCTAAGAATAACAATGCGACATACGGAAAAGTCGCGTCAATTAAAATAATATTTCTTTAAAAAACAACTAATAGCTTGTAGCTTTCTTATTCGATCAGGGGAGGCGAGAGTTACATTTTTTATTCTGGGATAATCAATCGGAATTGAGGCGACGATTTCATTCACACGATGCATTCGAAAGCACCTGAGAATAACAATAAAACATACGGAAAAGTCGCGTCAATTAAAATAATATTTATTTAAAAAACAACTAATAGCTTGTAGCTTTCTTATTCGATCGGGGGAGGTGAAAGTTACATTTTTTATTCTCAGATAATCAATCGGAATTGAGGCGACGATTTCATTCACACCGTGCATTCGAAAGCACCTGAGAAAAACGGTGAGACATACGGAAAAGTCGCGTCAATTATAATAATATTTCTTTAAAAAACAACTAATAGCTTGTAGCCTCCTTATTCGATCGGGGGAAGTGAAAGTTAAAGTTTTTCGTCTCAGATAATCAATCGGAATTGAGGCGACGATTTCATTCACACAGTGAATTCGAAACCACCTGACAATAATAATGAGATATACGGAAAAGTCGCGTCAATTAAAATAATATTTCTTTAAAAAACAACTAATAGCTTGTAGATTTTTTATTCGATCGGGGGAGGTGAAAGTTACATTTTTTATTCTCAGATAATCAATCGGAATTGAGGCGACGATTTCATTCACACAGTGCATTCGACAGCACCTGAGTATAACAATGAGACATACGGAAAAGTCGCGTCAACTAAAATAATATTTAAAAAAAAAACTAACAGCTTGTAGCTTTCTTATTCGATCGAGAGAGGCGAAAGTTAAAGTATTTCGTCTCAGATGATCAATCGCAATTGAGGCGACGATTTCATTCACATGATGCATTCGAAAGCACCTGAGAATAACAATGAAATATACGGAAAAGTCGCGTCAATTAAAATAATATTTCTTTAAAAAACAACGAATAGCGTGTAGCTTTCTTATTCGACCGGGGGAGGCGAAAGTTAAATTTTTTATTCTCAGATAATCAATCGGAATTGAGGCGACGATTTCATTCACACCGTGCATTCGAAAGCACCTGAGAAAAACGGTGAGACATACGGAAAAGTCGCGTCAATTATAATAATATTTCTTTAAAAAACAACTAATAGCTTGCAGCCTCCTTATTCGATCGGGGGAAGTGAAAGTTAAAGTTTTTCGTCTCAGATAATCAATCGGAATTGAGGCGACGATTTCATTCACACGATGCATTCGAAAGCACCTGAGAATAACAATAAAACATACGGAAAAGTCGCGTCAATTAAAATAATATTTCTTTAAAAAACAACTAATAGCTTGTAGATTTTTTATTCGATCGGGGGAGGTGAAAGTTACATTTTTTATTCTCAGATAATCAATCGGAATTGAGGCGACGATTTCATTCACACAGTGCATTCGAAAGTACCTGAGAATAACAATGAGACATAAGGAAAAGTCGCGTCAATGAAAATAATATTTCTTATAAAAAAAACTCACAGCTTGTAGCCTTCTTATTCGATCGAGAGAGGCAAAAGTTACATTTTTTATTCTGAGATAATCAATCGGAATTGAGGCGACGATTTCATTCACACAGTGCATTCGAAAGCACCTGAAAATAACAATGAGACATACGGAAAAGTCGCGTCAATTAAGATAATATATAAAAAAAAACTAACAGCTTATTGCTTTCTTATTCGATCGAGAGAGGCGAAAGTTAAAGTTTTTCGTCTCAGATGATCAATCGGAATTGAGGCGACGATTTCATTCACACCGTGCATTCGACAGCACCTGAGTATAACAATGAGACATACGGAAAATTCGCGTCAACTAAAATAATATTTAAAAAAAAAACTAACAGCTTGTAGCTTTCTTATTCGATCGAGAGAGGCGAAAATTCAAGTTTTTCGTCTCAGATGATCAATCGCAATTGAGGCGACGATTTCATTCACATGATGCATTCGAAAGCACCTGAGAATAACAATGAAATATACGGAATAGTCGCGTCAATTAAAATAATATTTCTTTAAAAAACAACTAATAGCGTGTAGCTTTCTTATTCGACCGGGGGAGGCGAAAGTTACATTTTTTATTCTCAGATAATCAATCGGAATTGAGGCGACGATTTCATTCACACCGTACATTCGAAAGCACCTGAGAATAACAATGATGCATACGGAAAAGTCGCGTCAATTAAAATAATATTTCTTATAAAAGAAACTAACAGCTTGTAGCCTTCTTATTCGATCGAGAGAGGCGAAAGTTAAAGTTTTCCGTCTCAGATGATCAATCGGAATTGAGGCGACGATTTCCTTCACACCGTGCATTCGAAAGCACCTGAGAATAACAATGAGACATACCGAAAAGTCTCGTCATTTAAAATAATATTTCTTTAAAAAACAACTAATAGCTTGTAGCTTTTTTATTCGATCGGGGGAGGCGAAAGTTACATTTTTTATTCTGAGATAATCAATCGGACTTGAGGCGACGATTTCATTAACACGATGCATTCGAAAGCACCTGAGAATAACAATGAAACATACGGAAAAGTCGCGTCAATTAAAATAATATTTGTTTAAAAAACAACTAATAGCTTGTAGCTTTCTTATTCGATCGGGGGAGGCGAAAGTTACATTTTTTATTCTGAGATAATCAATCGGAATTGAGGCGACGATTTTATTCACACGATGCATTCGAAAGCACCTGAGAATAACAATGAAACATACGGAAAAGTCGCGTCAATTAAAATAATATTTGTTTAAAAAACAACTAATAGCTTGTAGCTTTCTTACTCGATCGGGGGAGGCGAAAGTTAAATTTTTTATTCTCAGATAATCAATCGGAATTGAGGCGACGATTTCATTCACACCGTGCATTCGAAAGCACCTGAGAAAAACGGTGAGACATACGGAAAAGTCGCGTCAATTAAAATAATATTTCTTTAAAAAACAACTAATAGCTTGTAGCCTTCATATTCGATCGGGGGAGGTGAAGGTTAAAGTTTTTCGTCTCAGATAATCAATCGGAACTGAGGCGACGATTTCATTCACACAGTGCATTCGAAAGCACATGAGAATAACAATGAGACATACGGAAAAGTCGCGTCAATTAAAATAATATTTCATTAAAAAACAACTAATAGCTTTTAGCCTTCTTATTGGATCGAGAGAGGCGAAAGTTAAAGTTTTTCGTCTCAGATGATCAATCGGAATTGAGGCGACGATTTCATTCACACCGTGAATTCGAAAGCACCTGAGAATAACAATGAGACATACGGAAAAGTCGCGTCAATTAAAATAATATTTCTTATAAAAAATACTCACAGCTTGTAGCCTTCTTATACGATCGAGAGAGGCAAAAGTTACATTTTTTATTCTGAGATAATCAATAGGAATTGAGGCGACGATTTCATTCACACAGTGCATTCGAAAGCACCTGAAAATAACAATGAAACATACGGAAAAGTCGCGTCAATTAAAATAATATTTCTTTAAAAAACAACTAATAGCGTGTAGCTTTCTTATTCGACCGGGGGAGGCGAAAGTTACATTTTTTATTCTCAGATAATCAATCGGAATTGAGGCGACGATTTCATTCACACCGTACATTCGAAAGCACCTGAGAATAACAATGATGCATACGGAAAAGTCGCGTCAATTAAAATAATATTTCTTATAAAAGAAAGTAACAGCTTGTAGCCTTCTTATTCGATCGAGAGAGGCGAAAGTTAAAGTTTTTCGTCTCAGATGATCAATCGGAATTGGGGCGACGATTTCCTTCACACCGTGCATTCGAAAGCACCTGAGAATAACAATGAGACATACGGAAAATTCGCATCAATTAAAATAATATTTCTTAGAAAAAAAACTAATAACTTGTAGCTTTCTTATTCGATCGGGGGAGGTGAAAGTTAAAGTTTTCGTCTCAGATGATCAATCGGAATTGAGGCGACGATTTCATTCACACCGTGCATTCGAAAGCACTTGAGAATAACAATGAGACATACCGAAAAGTCTCGTCAATTAAAATAATATTTCTTTAAAAAACAACTAATAGCTTGTAGCTTTCTTATTCGATCGGGGGAGGCGAAAGTTACATTTTTTATTTTGAGATAATCAATCGGAATTGAGGCGACGATTTCATTCACACGATGCATTCGAAAGCACCTGAGAATAATAATGAAACATACGGAAAATTCGCGTCAATTAAAATAATATATTTGAACAAAAAAAACTAATAGCTTTTGGAGCCTTCTTATTCGATCGAGAGAGGCAAAAGTTACATTTTTTATTCTGAGATAATCAATCGGAATTGAGGCGACGATTTCATTCACACAGTGCATTCGAAAGCACCTGAAAATAACAATGAGACATACGGAAAAGTCGCGTCAATTAAGATAATATATAAAAAAAACTAACAGCTTATTGCTTTCTTATTCGATCGAGAGAGCCGAAAGTTAAAGTTTTTCGTCTCAGATGATCAATCGGAATTGAGGCGACGATTTCATTCACACCGTGCATTCGAAAGCACCTGAGAATAACAATGAGACATACGGAAACGTCGCGTCAATTAAAATAATATTTCTTATAAAAAAAACTAACAGCTTGTAGCCTTCTTATTCGATCGAGAGAGGCGAAAGTTAAAGTTTTTTGTCTCAGATGATCAATCGGAATTGAGGCGACGATTTCATTCACACCGTGCATTCGAAAGCACCTAAGAATAACAATGCGATATACGGAAAAGTCGAGTCAATTAAAATAATATTTCTTTAAAAAAAACTAATAGCTTTTGGAGCCTTCTTATTCGATCGAGAGAGGCGAAAGTTAAAGTTTTTCGTCTCAGATAATCAATCGGAATTGAGGCGACGATTTCATTCACACAGTGCATTCGAAAGTACCTGAGAATAACAATAAGACATACGGAAAAGTCGCGTCAATTAAAATAATATATAAAAAAAAACTAACAGCTTGTAGCTTTCTTATTCGATCCAGAGAGGCGAAAGTTAAAGTTTTCCGTCTCAAATGATCAATCGGAATTGAGGCGACGATTTCATTTACACCGTGCATTCGAACGCACCTGAGAATAACAATGAGACATACGGAAAAGTCGCGTCAATTAAAATAATATTTCTTATAAAAGAAACTAATAGTTTGTAGCCTTTTTATTCGATCGAGAGAGGCGAAAGTTAAAGTTTTTGTCTCAGATGATCAATCGGAATTGAGGCGACTATTCTCGGGGAAAATATTCGGGACTACTTCGCTTGTAGCTAACAGAAAACAATGGATTTATTGATTAGAAAATAAATACACGATTGAGACGAGGAAATACAAGAGAAAACACACGCAGTTATTATGGTGGGCGCCAGTTACCAAAACGGGGTAACTCCGTTATGCTCACGCCACGAGGCGTCGAAGATTCTCGAGGGGCAGTCAGTGAAACGCTCGGCTAATATCAGGGGTAGCAGTGGGCGGGGCGGGGGGGGGGGGACGCCGATCTTTTGGCTCGCAATTTAATGCCTTCGGCTATAGGGGGTGTTATCGGGGGACAACCGGCACACAAAGGGGGGAAAATAACCACTGAAATAACCGGCGGGGCACTTAACACTAATTGGCCACTCACCACGTACACTCCGCGACATTGGAAAATGGCGGCGGCGATGAAACGATATCCGCGGGACCACGAGTCACGTAATCACGCGGTATTTGGCTTTTCCGGGGGTTATCGGGGGCTCGGTGATAGTAGAACGATCTACGGGAGTATTAGCAAGAATGAAGCAAAAGCACTCTCACTCAGAATACAATATTATATCGCTCGTACGCAAATACGTCGTAACGTTCGCTCAGTTTACTCTCGCTCTTTGCACACGTCTTATCTCTTTAACGGCTTGATCGAGGCTGCGGCAACGCTCGTCTTCTCGGAAGTCGTGGGGGTCCCAGCGCTGCGGATGTCGGCGGTGGGAGAGAGAGGACGGTAGTCGGCGGCGGTCGATAAGTCGCTCGATCGGCGGGCGGGCGGCACATGGCGACACGGGGGCTGTTGATCGACGGTCGAGCCCATCGAGCGGTGATTGCGAGTGGCGGCGGTGTTGTCGGTTGGCGAGGCGACGGCCGCAACGTCGGTGGTCGGTGGCGTGTTGTTCGCTCAAAATGTCAAATCGAGGTTTATACCAAAACATTCAGAAACAGTTCACCTTCAACATGGAATTGTTATTTCTCCGATATCATTTAGCGTATGATCAGAACACACCGCGAAAGACAGAAATTAAGCTAGTATAGACAAGCGGTAAAAATAAAAGGGGCCCGCGCAAAGGCACGAGTTGCGTAAGCCAAGCCGCATAATGCCAAGGCTAGTTCACGGCGATAGGGGAAGATCTAGCAGGTACATCGAAAGAGGGAAATTACACAGCTCGCCCGGGCAAACGGAACAGTAGTTCCGGAATTTCCATATAAGGAAATAAGATGATCGGACGACGCTGTTACTAGGCACATGCAATAACTGTTGCACGCTCCTAAGGGGGGCAACGCCCAATGATATCGGCCCAGTTATGCCACCGATACCTCGGAATATTAGGAAAATGTTACTCTATAATAAAATAATTTGTACAAGAGCCGAGAAGTATTTCACCCTTCAGGTATATAATGTTTAGACACCCAACGTTTAAAGGGTGATAATGTTATTAAAATTAGTACTGGTAAAAATATATACACCTCTCGACTCTTACCACCGGTTTCTGAATACGTACACGTATAGGAGAATTTTACGAACAACAACTATTATTTTATTCTGTCTCTTATACGTTATAAATATCAAATATTAATTATAATAAATATTTAGTTTATGAATTATTAAAATTAAAATTAAAATTACAAGTGAACCAGGCAAATACTTAGGTATAAGGAAGAAAGTGAAATTCAACGGAAAATGGATAAATCTACCATTAATTAACAATAAGAATGGACAACAAATCAACGAATCTTGAACAAGCCGAGAGGAGAATAACGAGGGGCAACGTTACTCATCAGGGGAGTAGAAGGCCCGGGCAGATTTGAGGGAGGGATTTTCTTCCCCCTCTGGTCCCCAATTTTCTAGCATATAAGAGGCCACGGAAAAAGGGTTCGAGAGTGAGTAGAGAGCAGGAGCAGCAGAATAAGTAAGCGAGTAGAGCAAGTAGAGAGAGAGAGAGAGAGAGACGGAGGCAGTTAAGAGCGAGCGCGCAATCGGTGCATCAAACCGGTAGTCTGGTGCTCCGGCTTGGCGGCGAGAGAGATAGAGTCAGAGGCCGCGTTCTCTGTTAACCACCATACTAGAGGAGGATTGCGGGTCCGTTGTCACAACGAACGAAATAGAGCAACTCTCCTATTGGAGAATTTTGTTTATAACATTTTCCATCTCCAAAATTGTATTCATTTTTGATGTAACCATAGTTTTCTTGGATTAGCTACGTACACTAAATTGTCACTCTCAGTCCATCCGCTGGAACAAAGTCATCTTTCGTTCAAGCATTCGGAATCTTCTTTTACTCGATTTTTAGAAAAAATTTCTGTACGAATCATTTTTTCGACAACTCATTTGTACTTTCTGAAGATTGCATTCTTGTACTTTTTAATTTGCCTGAATTATTTTAGTTTGAATAAATTCTGAATACTACGGCATAATTGGCGTGAAATTTGTGTTCAACCACCCGTTTCATCGCAAGGACCATTATCGAAACCACCACCATCGCAACAAACAACGTAAGTACAATTTAATTCAATTCTTTTGATATTGATATAATTGAAAATATGTGCAATATCCTCTGTTACTCGAACTCCTCAATAATTCGCCTTGCCGTCGCCAGACAACATCAAGCGACGCGGTAGCGTCTCGACGCCAAGTACTTAAAAAAAAAAAAAATTCGGAGTCGAGACGCTACCGTGTAAGTCCACGCCAAAATGCCAGAAGTGGGCCGTATTTTTAATGGTTCTCAAAAACTAAGCGTCGGATCGAAATTTTAACAAGACTTCTATTATATATTTTCGATATCAGCTTCCAAACAAGCCCAACCGCGATTAAATCCGTTCACCCAATGTTAAGATATTATAGTAAGCGTTTTTTCGTTTCTCAAGATTTTTTGTAGAGTTTCAGTGTTATGTTATGTGTTACCGCCGTGAAGTTGCTCCTTGTAACCTCTGTGAAGTTATTCGCACATGGGTTACGCTAGCCGTGCACACAGCGAGCAAAATTCTTGACGGCGGTTGGCTGACGCATATGAGGCATTCCACGGTACTTCAGCCACCCAAATTTTCAAATTTGGGCAATGACTTAGAAAATAAGTAAGATTGATCTACTAAGAAATTTAAAAAAATTCTGAAAATTTCAGGCCTCCAGAAGTTTTTGTATTCGAAAAAAGTGAAAATTTCGATTTTTCGCTCTTTTCATGATATCTCGGCGACGATTAATCGTAGAAAAATGTCTAAAAAACGAAAATTTGCGTTTTTCTATCCTCTTTTAGAAAAATATAGAATAGTTTTTTTACAGTTGTTTAAAATCGTTTTTTTCGAGTTTTAAACTATTTTAATGCTGGTTCACGTCGAAGGCCAAGACCATTTCGAACTCGAAATTTTTTTATATGTTTTGTGACGGGTTTTCTGTACTCTGAGCGCAACACTAACTTCACTCAAAAAAATTCAAAACTCAGAAAAGAGCGAAATCGAAACTCAAAAAAATACGCGAACTACATAGCCCGGTAGCCCGGGCCCGGTAGCGCGGTTTGGTAATTCCGGCGAAACAAAAATTAACTGGCGCCCACCGAGACGCCGATGCATCCGCGAGGGTGGACGGCCGAAGGTGACGTAAGTTTTCGAGTTCGCGTTTTTTTTTTTGTGGAGTTTTTTTTTTTTTTGGAGTGATAATCGGTAATATTGCGACCACCGGATATATTGCGACAATCTCCGTGTTTCGTTGCCTGCTGTTTATTATTTATCGCTTCAGATTCCGTCCGAGAATTTGGAGGCTCCGCGTTACGTTAACTGCTGACGCGCTGCATTACTTGACCGCGATTGAGAGTCGCGTGCTCGATGCGTCGATTGCTCAATTGCTCGCGAGGCGTTCGGGTTTGGCGATCGCGCCTCCCGTATCGCCTGAATACTTCTATTATTGCACAATCCACCTCTCAGTATACCTGAGATATTCGGGGTACAACAAATATTTCTCATTACTCAGAGACTAAACATTTAAGCGAAATATATCTTGCAAACCGATATTGCTTCAAAGATAAATAGTTCAATTTACGATCTTTACCAGCGACGAAAGAAGAATATCGGGTTACATAGGAAATGTTTTTTTTTCAACAAATACCACCGAGAAGTTTCTTCTAAACATTTGTTGGAATAAATAAAGATAAGTGGTGCTCGTTCGAAGAAGCAATTCTATTCAGCTCGCTGATTTGTTACGGTTCCTAGAAAGAAAAAAAAGGAGAAGACTCCATGCTTGGAAAGAACAGAGGATTGCACGTCGACGCTATGATGCCTCGACGGAGAAAGCCTCTGTACCAGCATACTCTTTAGGTAGGATAGAAAGAGAAACGATCACGATCACGTGAGCGTGGCTGGTACAAACAAGGGAAGTCAAGAGCCACCCCGAGGGGGAGGTACCGCTGTTTGCTAGGTCGCGGGCTAGCTCCGGTGCACGTGATCGTACCGAGAGAGTAGGGGAAGCGTGAGCCACCCGCGCAATGCATAGAACGTACGAGAAGGCCCACCACTCATCGATAGCCGAAATTTTCTCAACCAATAAGAAGAGAGCAATAAAAATCAAGAGACGAGCGCAATGCTTAGCCAAGAGTAGGGATGAAGAGAGAGAAAATAATAATTATTAATTATTAACAATCGTTGTTATACCCCCGAGTTTCGCGAGCACAGCCGAGGTTACGAATTGAGAAATAACCGAGATATGCGAGCATTGCGACACCCATTGCACGACGCACAGTATCGATACAACATTAAATTGGCACGGCATTGCCGTAATCGAAATAATCAGAGCATCCTTCTCAAAACATGAGAAACAGCTGAATTGCTCGTTCCACTTTATCTTCTATAAGGTGCGAGTACGAGCGTACAGCGGCAGTTCAGAAAGTCATCCGATACTATGCGGCTGTTTGTGACAGGAATACTATCGACGCGACTCGTGCAAAGGGTCGGCCGTAGTAGTGTATTCTAGCTATAGTCGGACGGTTGTCCGAGCTGCTTTAAGAATCTATTGTAAAAGAGTTATTGTGCTTCTCAGCACACAGAATAAATCATAATTTAATTCGCACACATCTCGTGAAGTTCATACATTCATTTGGGGTTCTAACCCCTAACCGGTACATCCCAAATAATTAAGGGAAGCAATTCCCAGCGTCGGGACTCGGCTTAGCTACCTGAGATTCGGCGGTATAACATTGGTGGCAGCGGTGGGATACCGGAAGTGAGTGAAACGAACCAGAGTGTAGCGAAAGTGCATCACTAGCTACACCAATACAGACGAGAGAAAAACCGTCACCAGGGGATCGACGGGACAACCAGCCTCGAGGAGGAACTGCAGACCTCCTCAAGATCGTTACCCAGCAGTGGGCCGTGGAGCAGTATCAAAGAGGGAGCCTAGAGGACTTTGCATAACAAAAAGGCAACCTGAGAAATCGGCCAAGGCACACTGTAAGTGCAAGTAGAAATTTGTTAAACGAAACTAACACCGGCGGGGGCAAAATAATCCAGTAGGCGCGTTACTAACCCCGTCAGGGTGAAAATAAGGGGCTAGAGTGCGGGTAGAGGCCACATGTGTGATAGGGAAGTTCCGGAGGAGCAGCCGGCGGGGCAAATGGGGCCAGTGCCGCCCCCGCAGGAACCTTCAACTTCGACTCAAGGGGACCAGCGTGTAGTAGAGGGTCTTGG
This sequence comes from Cryptus armator, assembly GCA_963971235.1. Lineage (NCBI taxonomy): Eukaryota > Metazoa > Arthropoda > Insecta > Hymenoptera > Ichneumonidae > Cryptus > Cryptus armator. Next base: position 1,436,668 of record CAXARG010000111.1, on the reverse strand, counting down.
GGCCGCCCTACAGGAGATAACGGCAGCAGGGAGAACGGACTTGGCGGCTCGAGGCGCGGAATCATCGCCGAACCCCTGGTTCGGGGTAAATCTACGCAGGGGTGCAGCGTACGACGAGCTGGACGACATCGACCACAGCATGTTCGAACCAAGGGACACACCACCGCCGGGGGTCGGTCTCACCCCGCGAGCAATGGAGGCGGAAATCCAGCGTCTGAGGACACAATATCGTAATACACTAGGCGAACGGCGTGGAGGATTCTTCGACTGGATAGGGACCGGAACTGGACCACCACCTTCGGTGATGGTAGCAGACTGTATCCCCTGGGGGTGGAGATCCCAGGGGTACGCCGGAACCTGTTTGCTGACCCACCAGCGGGAGGGAATAACGCCGAGGCGGCCGAGGAACGCGTAACGGAGCACCTTGAAAGTGGTGATCGGGAGTTGGAGACAATACGGGCTGAATTGGCGGAATACGTGGCTGGCGAAGTAGAACGAAAATTAGCAGAGCGTACTAGGCAACGGCAAACCGCCGTACCAGAGGACGATGACGATCCTCCGTACATCAGCCTGGGATGGGCGCTGAAAAATATTAAAACGTTTGACGGCAATAATTCCAGCAGATTGGAGGAGTTCCTGTCATCCTGCGAGGCCGTATGGGAGAGGGTGAAACCCCAGCAGAGGGGGACGCTCTTGGCTCTCGTGCGAAGCGGAAAATTAGAGGATCGAGCAACAAGGGAGCTTCGGCACAAGGTAATACGTAACATTGCGGAACTCCGAAGCGAGCTCGAGGCATTATATGGGAAGCGGAAGTCTCTCGCCGCTCTCCAGTACGAATTTTGCCTACTAAAACAGGGAATGAACGAATCAGTGGCGGCGTATGCCGCACGCGTCGAAAGGCTCACGGGAGAGGTGTCGGAAAAACTATGCGAAGACACAGAACCCCACGAAGCGAGATACGTCGAGGCCGCTGTGCGACGAAGGGCATAGATGAACTTCGACAACGGGCTAAACCCTGATATTCGAATGATCGAGCGTTCTCGTAATTACAGGAGTCTACGGGACTTTGTAGTGGGAGCAGCCGAAGTGGAAAAAATGCGCGGAACTGGTGGCAACAAGGGAAACGCGGGGGTGAGCTAACCCCGCAATTCCACAGGGGGTGGGGGTGCGACACCCCGAAAATGTTATAATTGTGGAATAGCAGGGCACGTCGCTCGTAATTGTACGAGAAAATCGGGACGACAGAGTCTCCCCGCACCGGGACCAGGGCGGGAAGTGAACCAAGTGAGAGTGACGTGCAACTTCTGCGGAAAAGTCGGTCATTTCTGGAGGGAATGCAGAAAGCGACTACAGCAGGAGGGACAGAAAACGCAGCAGACGGGAAAAGGGGGTGGTAATAGCACCCCGCCAAAGGCTCAAGGGGGCCAAAAAACGTTAAAGGATTTAATGGGTAACGAACAACAGAAACCCGAGGGAAAAGGGCAGCAACGGGACGTGTACGTTGTCAACACCACATCCGGAGGAGTCGCGAGCGACATCCACGTCAAGTCACCTGTGTGTAAGGGAGGAATAATGACGTTGAAGGCGGATACAGGAGCTCAGGTGAGCATAGTAAGCGCGGATGCAATCAGCGAGGGAACCGTGGCGGAGAATGTGGAGATTACGCTCGTCGGGCTGGGGGGCCATCCCGTACAAACGCAATGTGCAGTGAAAATACACCTCCAGACGCCAGGGGGTACCGTCGAGCACTGGTTCTATGTCGTACCCTCCGGGGTGGATTTGGGGGTGCATGGATTCCTCGGGATGGATTTCATAAGGAAACACGAAGTGGATATACTCAGAGGCAAGGAGATACGAATTCTCGGGCATAGAATGCCATTGGTAGACGGTCGATTAAAAATGCGTCTACCACCGCGAAGTGAAAATATCGCATATATTGCGATATGGAGTCAAGCAGAAGGAGTCGCTGACACAAACGAGGTCACCGAGAGTGTTGTACTTGGCGCCTGTGCAACCACACCGGAAGGCAACAGCTGTACAGTGTGTATAATAAACACGACTACCGAAGAAGTGGAGATCGAGCGTCCGATGGTGACACTCGAACCGTTTGAGTCAGGAGAAAATTCGAGCGACATCGGGGACACGCGCGAGGTAAACATCGCGCGCGAGGCGAACAACGACGAGAGGGGTAACAGCGGCACGCGACTCATGCGATTACGCGATGCAATCGACGTGGGACATTTAAATTCCGAAGAAAGAAGAACTTTGCTCGAGGTGTGTGAAGGTTTCGCAGAGATTTTTCACCTCGAGGGGGACAGGCTGCCATGCACAATGGAAATCGAACATGAAATTCCCCTTCGAGAGGGCGTGAGGCCGATCAAGGTGCAGCCCTATCGACTGCCCGAGGCCCATAAGCGAGACGTTGCGATACAAACCGAACAAATGCTGGAAGACGGGATAATACAGCCCAGTCGAAGCCAGTGGAATGCGCCGCTGCTCGTGGTAACGAAAAAACCTGACGCAGCGGGAAAAGTAAAATTACGAGTCGTTGTGGACTTCCGAAAATTAAACGACTCGACGATCGGCGATTCATACCCATTGCTGAACATCACCGATATACTGGATCAGCTAGGGAAGTCGCATTACTTCACAACGCTCGATTTGGCATCGGGATTCCATCAAATTCCCATGACCGATAAAGACAAGGAAAAAAACGCATTTTCTGCACCGCAGGGGCACTTCGAGTACACACGAATGCCATTCGGGTTGAAAAATGCACCGCCAACTTTTCAAAGGTTGATCAACACAGTGTTGGCGGGAATCGATGGTATAAAGTGCTATGTATATCTCGACGACATCATAATATTCGGGTCAACGCTGACAGAGCATAATAAACGACTGCGCGAAGTATTTACGCGCCTACGGGAGGCGAAGCTCTCGCTACAGCCGGGAAAATGTCGTTTTTTAAGGAAAGAAACACAGTATCTGGGACACGTGATCGCGAAGGAGGGAGTGCAGCCGGATCCCTCAAAGATCGCCGCAGTGAAGGATTTCCCTGTACCTCCCCGCGTAGAAAAAAGTAGTATGGGAAAGCTTCTTTACCTGTGTATGGGATTTCGATGGGATGTAGTATGGGAACTAGTATCGAAAAGGGTTTGGGAAAGGTATGGGTTTTGGGACGGAGCCATATTCACCCCATATGCTTTTCCAGACCATCCCCCAGCCACAGCGTGCGACCGCGAAAATCCTCGCGCAATCATTCCCATACGCTTTTCAAGACCCTCTCCCAGCCGTCGCGTACGACTGTGGGAATTCTCGCACGATCAATCCCATACATAGAATCCCATATTACGTGTAAATGAAATAGGAAGAAAAAATAGATTTTGTCAAATGGAAGGAAAAAATGAAAAACGAAGAAATATGCTTAAAACCAATTTTTTTCGACAGATATGAGTTCCCCGAGCAAAGTTAAATGCTGCGGTACGTAATCGGCGCTTGAAATTCTATGTAGGTCCCAAAAATATTATAAAGTGTTGGATGAATCTCACATAGATCTTTTAATTTGTCTATCCAAGCTTTTTCCAGTACATCACAATATTTTTGGGACCTTAAACGAAATTTAATCGCCGATTATGTACTACAGTGCCTAACTTTGCTCGGGGAACTCATATCTGTCGAAAAAGATTGGTTTTAAGCATATTTCTTCGTTTTTTATTTTTTCCTTCCATTTGACAAAATCTATTTTTTCTTCTTCTTTCATTTACACATAATATGGGATTCTATGTATGGGATTGATCGCGCGAGAATTCCCCCAGTCATACGCGACGGCTGGGAGAGGGTCTGGAAAAGCGTATGGTATTGATTGCGCGAGGATTTTCGCGGTCGCGCGCTGTGGCTGGGGGATGGTCTGGAAAAGCATATGGGGTGAATATGGCTCCGTCCCAAAACCCATACCTTTCCCAAACCCTTTTCGATACTAGTTCCCATACTACATCCCATCGAAATCCCATACACAGGTGAAGACACTTTCCCATACTACTTTTTTCTACGCGGGTCGCAACGTGAAGGGAATCCAGTCCTTTTTAGGGCTCGCGGGATATTATCGGAAGTTTATACGGGATTTCTCTGCGATTGCGAAGCCGCTTACGGAATTAACGAAGAAGGAAATTCCCTTCGCGTGGACGGCGAACGAAGAGCACGCGTTTGAAGAATTGAAAAAAGCGCTGACGACGGCACCGGTGCTACAATATCCGGACTTCGAGAGGCCATTCGTCGTGACAACGGACGCCTCCGATAAAGCCATCGGCGCGATACTGTCACAGAGGGAATTAGGAGACGATTTGCCTATATGTTATGCAAGTCGTATACTTTATAAGTCGGAACAAAAATATATCACGACGGAAAAGGAATTAATTGCGATCGTTTGGGGGTGGCACAATTTCGCCCCTATACTTACGGAACAAAATTTACTGTGGTTACGGATCATAAACCCTTGTTTTATCATGGTTATTCAATGTGAAGGATCCGGGATCGAAACTCAAACGATGGAAAATAAAATTATCGGAATATGAGTTTGCCATCGTATATAAAGCTGGAAAAAGAAATACGAATGCCGATGCACTGAGTCGAGTGTATGTAGTAATGCGCTCGTATGCACGGCGAACGGACAGCGAGACAGCGGGCAATAGACGCCGGCGCGAGGGAGAGCGTGATAGCCGCGAACTCAAGGGAACTCCATCTCTACGTAGCGAGGCAGCGAGAGAGATAGTGCGAGCCGACGGCGGCTCGAGCGTGACGGACGATAGGTCGGCCATCATGCCAAGCGAGGCAGCAGCAGCCAGCGAGCGAGAGGGAGACAGTCGATGCGACAGCGACAGTCACTCGGACAGCGGAGATAACGGCGGCCATGTGAGCAACGGAGATAATAGCCGTAGCAATGTCGATAATCCGAGCAAAGAAGAGAGAAGGAAGATACAGTATGAATACCACGACGCCCCCCTGGGCGGCCATCATGGCGCGACGTGTATGTTAAAACGAATACAACTTGCGTACAGCTGGCCAGGGTTGCGTAACGAGATTGAGGAGTATGTTACGTCATGCGACCAGTGTTAACGCAATAAAATTCGTTCGACACCGAGAGCACCGATGGCCATCACTGATATACCGACGCGAGCGTTCGAAGAAGGCGGTTTGGATAACGTGGGACCATTAACAGTGATGGAAACGGGGAATAAATATATTCTCACGTTTCAGGATTTGTTGACAAAATTCAGCGTCGCGATTCCCCTCCCGTCGCAAACTGCGAACAACATCGCACGAGCATTTACGGAGGAAATGATATGCCCCCCAATATGGAATACCGGAAGTCGTGCTGACAGATCAAGGAACGGTTTTCCTAAGCACGATATTCAAAGATGTGTGCAAGCTGTTACGTGTGGAAAAAGCGCAAACAACGGCGTCTCATCCGCAGTCAAATGGGGCTCTGGAGCGTTCTCATCGGACGTTGGCGCAGTACCTGAAGAGCTACACGGACGAGGACCAGATAAATTGGGATAAATGTTTGCCGTACGCCATATTCCAGTACAACACGACGCCTCATACGGCCACAGGATTCACCCCTTACAGCCTGATTTTTTAGGAGAGAAGCGGAGCTCGCTACCTCACTCAAAAAACACTCAGGTGCACTATACGCATATGAAGACTATTTTCAGGAGTCGCGGGAACGGATGCGAACGTCTTGGGCGATGGCACGAGCAAATGTAAAGGCGGCAAAAATTCGTGCAAAGAAGAAGCATTCGTGCATGACGAGAAGGCGAAAGAGAGGAAATTCCGAGTCGGGGAAAAAGTTTTGCTGCACGATGAGACGGTGCGGCAGGGTAGATTAGAGAAACTCACCGCTAATTAGATCGGGCCGTATATCATCGAGGAGGTGCATCCGCCCCTCAACTATACTATTCGGAAAGGGTGACGGAGTCTGAAAGTTCACGTGAATCCGCTCCGGGAATATGTGGAAAATTAGAAGTCGAATTTAAGGGAAAGAGGGGAGAGCTGGGGATAGTTAGTGGTTAAAAAAAAAACAAAAAAAAATTCTTTGTGAAGGGAGTTGGGTAAATAAATTGTCGTAAAAAATTACGGAAAGTGAAATTGTTACAGGGTGTTATTATGCTGCCTGCCGGCTTTGGTCAACGGAGGTGGCGGATTTACGATTCAGGAGTTTCGTAACGTGCCCGGGATTTATTTCGAGCACGTCGTCACACTAAGTCGGTACACGGATGTATGGACATTGGCTGTGCGTATGGATCTCACGAATCTCATGTCTCTGGAGCAGTCAATCTGGAATATCGAGTTGTACCAGGACAGATGTAAAGAGGCAACGGGTTCCGGGAGCCACTGTGCCGAGATGCTGAGACACCTGGAACGCCTCTCCACAAAGGTGGCGGTGGAAATCGGCGTGATACACAATCTCGTAAGAGGTGAGCATCCACGAGACGAATGTGGATTGGTCGTCGGATTGGGATCTGTTCTCAAATCTATTACAGGAAATCTCGACGCGTAGGACGGCGAACGAATCGAAAAGCAATTATCGGCGGTATGTGAGACATAGGGGACGATGAGAGACGGGATGCGGAAGCAGCTACAGATGGTTGAGTCATCGCTTGACATATTCAATCCCTCGTCGCACGCGTCCTAGCGGAACTTCAAAAAATTATATGCAATGCTGCGAGAGGTCAACGGCTATTTCCATAACAGGACCAGTCGTCTGGCCACGCGACAGCAATTCGATGAGAGTCTGGGCTTGTTGGATTTTTATATGGAGGTATTCCTCGGCTAGGTGAGGGGTATTGCCGACTTGTTCGCCGGTATCGTCTCCGGGAAAGTAAATCTGGCTATCATCTCGCCGGTGAGGCTCATGAAGTATCTTCCTGAGGCTCTGCCACACGTGTCAAAGGGTTATAGTTTCCCTCGGCCAGTAGCAAGGAAAAACGCAGCAGAGTAGATGCGACTAGCAACCACGTGGGCATATCGGGTGGGAGGAAACATAGTGCTATTCATCGAGATACCCCTCGTCGGGGCGGCAAAGTGCAGTGTCAGTCGGACGTATCCCCTTCCGAGACGAGGAGAAAACGACACGTACTTCTACCTCGAAACGTCACCCGAACTGGTCATGATGGATCGGGAAAATTGGAACTACCTACGGATGACGGAACGGGAGCTGGAAGAGTGCAAAAGGGATAGAACGAGATTTACGATCGTCGTGAGTTTGCGGCAACCGGTACGATGGCTTGCTACGTCGCGTCATGACCTGAGCTGGTTACCGTCACCTGTGACGGTATGCCGACTCAGCAGGCCATCGTGAACGGACCGGGATCATTGTCACTCACCGGGCGATGCCCAGCGGCAGCAAAAAATTTTCGCGTCGAGACGGTGAGACGAATAACACAGGAAATTATCAACGATGACTTGGTGCCAACGTTGCCAACGGTGCCAACGTCACGTTGACACCACAAGAGTCGGTGTCCGTGCCGCAGGTGGCCGACCAGCGCGGGGACATCACTCTCGAGCACGTGGTGAGCATGTCGCAGGAGTTAAACGACCTCGGAGCGTGAATACAGCACATTCGAGACGGACTCGAGACCACGGTTACACGTAAGCAGGGGATAATAGATATGATCGGCCATCATTCCATAGGCGCGGTCTCCCTGGTGGCGGTTATAATTTTCGCGACCTTTCAGTTAGCCAGGAGGCGATCCGGGAGGCAGCAACCCACGCTGGAAGGTGGCGATACGACGCAGCAAGAGAACGCCGACAGAGCGGCAAAGCCAACGAAGGACATACCCGTTGAACGAGGTTACGGAGACGCCGACAACACGGATACGAGTGGACAGGGGGAACCTCGGGATGCCATAAGCGAACGTGAGGGAGAGAACTTTACGCAAAGGGTTGCACGGAGAAATTATTCTATTACTAATCGAGCGCGCATACAAGCGGAGATCGAAACACCACGTCCTTAGCGGATGAACTTCCACACTTCATTGTCATCGTCACTCTCGCCGGCGGGACGAATGCCCGACGATCCCGCCGGAGGGGAGGTTCGGTACCTCCAGGGCGACAGGGAGGCACGACTGTCAATCTCCCTTGGTGCGTTGCCCCGGAGGCTAGTTGTACCATGGACGAAGGGACGATCGTCGAACATCGGGATCGCCGGTGTTGTACCCCCGAAACCCGATTGATCAGTCCGTGCTCGAAGGTTGGGGATTTTAACCCGTAAAGTAAAAGGGATTGAAACAGTTAGGAGTTGGAACCCCAGTGCGAACCATTGAACGTAGACTAAGATGATATTTATTAACGTAGAAACCAACAGAACGATTTTACAATCGAATACAATTCGCACGAACAGTATCGCTTACTGAGCAATTCACTATTTCATATTACAATATAACTCACGTATCGATAGGACTCGGGTTCGACACATAAACGCCTATATTACTTGTATCTTGGATTCCTTGGACGAATCCCTTGGACCAGACGCAAAGTCTCAGGAGTCAAGTCGGACGCCCTGTATCACTAGTCAATGCAGACTCTCTGTTTCGCGAGGTAATTCAGACTCTCGAATGTTCGCACTCGTATCGGTAAATACAGTGCGAGCGCATCAGCACTATTTTTAAAAGACAAAGCATTATTCCTGCACCCGGAAATATAACGATACCCGGCAATATAGTGAAACTCTCTGTTTTTCGTTGCTCGCTGTGTATATTTTGTCAACTCAGATTCTATTCGAGAACATGGAGGCCCAGCTTTACTTTAATTGCGCGTATTCCTCGGCCGCGATTGATAGTCGCCCGCTCGATGCATCGATTGCTCAATTGCTCGCTATTAGGTGTTAGGTCGTTGCAACCGCGCTTCGCGTGTCGCTCGCATACTTCGATTACTGTGCAATGCAACTTGTGTCAATGACCTCGATATTCGCGGTGCAACACATGATTCTCAGTGAAAACATCGTCTTTAAAAAGCATGAAATAACATTTTTTTACAAAAATTTAATAATTCCCAACTACAAAAAGAGTGAAATAACATTTAATTATTCACATGTTATAGTCGGGGGATTTCTATACTTAATGACGAAGGAATCGCACGACTATAACATGTGAATAATTAATTGTTATTTCACCCTTTTTGTAGTGGGGAATTTTTTAATTTTGTACAATTTTTTGTATAGAACCGCAGGCTGAAAAAATATTTCCAGTCACCGGAGTCATTTCAAATTAACTACGCATGATGTTGGAGGTACATCGAAGTAATTGCTGAAAAACTAAATTTTTTGGAGAAGATTTGCCGAGAAGCCCCATCGAAAGCTGTGTGACGAGGCCTCGCAGGTCATTGTTATAGTGAGTACCTAAAAATAAGTAAACGATATACTAACCAAATTAAGAAATGTTTGCAAAAACCGAAAACGGCGGAAGATAACATCGAAGGAAACAACGATGAAGCGGCATCGCAAATATCGAAGAGGCTTCTAGAAAGAGCACGACAGAGCGTGAAAAAATAAATAAATAAAATAAACGTAAAATAAAAGGGAAAGGAAAATATTCATTGTATCGACGAATGCTGGTAACTGGCTGTATTAAAGAAGAGAAGTGTGGTGTACAGGTGCCGGTATGCAAGAGAGCGTGCGAGAGGAGTATAGACACGTAAATGGGGAGAGAGACATTCTACGACCGGGCCGGCAGTTCGGCACCCATGCCGAATAAAGGCGTTATTACTAAACTGTGTTCTTCGTTACACCTCTGAGATCCTGGACATCATATTCTCAATTTACAATTTTATTGTGAACAACAAGAAATTGTTTATGTAAATTCTTATTGACAGTTGTTAAATATTGTACATTTTACAAAGAATATTATACATATGTCATATATGCTATGTGCAATACGACATGTATCCATTATCAGCGAGAATACGTGGTATTTTTTTTCCAACAATAAGTCCTGACTAGAACAATCGATCCACATGTAAAAAAACTAAACGTGTTTTCCCGTTTCATAAGTGTTACGTCTCAGAGGTTTATCCGCGGAGAAAAAAGTAGTATGGGAAAGCGTCTTTACCTGAGTATTGAATTTCGATGGGATATAGTATGGGGAGTAGTATGGAAAGGGGTTTGGGAAAGGTATGGGATTTGGGACTGAGCCATATTCGCCCCATACGCTTTTCCAGACCCTCTCCCAGCCATCGCGTACGACCGGGGGAATCCTCGCGCGATCAATCCCATACACTTTTCCAGATCCTCTCCCAGCCATCGCGTACGACCGGGGGAATCCTCGCGCGATCAATCCCATACATAGAAACCCATATTATGTGTAAAAGGAAAGAAGAAGAAAAAGTAGATTTTGTCAAACGGAAGGAAAAAATGAAAAACGAAGAAATATGCCTAAAACCAATTTTTTTCGACGGATATAAATTCCCCGAGCTAAAGAAGTTAAATGCTGCTGTACGTAATCGGCGCTTGCAATTCAATGTAGGTCCCAAAAATATTGTAAAGTATTGGATGAATCTCACATAGATCTTTTAATTTGTTTATTCAAGCTTTTTCCAGAACATCACAATATTTTTGGGACCTTAAACGAAATTTAACGGCCGATTATGTACTACAGCGCCTAACTTAGATGTTCTAACTAGATGTAGGAAACAATTTTTACAGGCCAGACGCCAAATAACAGCGAAACAGCTTTAGAACCTAGTCCCAACTTTGTAAATACGTAAATAAAATAATGGAAATAAGTTAGTAATTAGATCTGACGTCGACAGCGTAAACTGGGTTTTTTCTTTATAAATATATTTTTTTGCTCCACCGTACAAGTGTAGTCAGAGTACGATATGTTAGACAGCTATAGTCTATTACACATGGTATTTGCCCATGTGCAAAAGTCATGAAGAGATTGATTTTACGCGGGCTCTTAAACATTGCATAAAAAACAAGCGTCTAAGTGCCCTACGGGCGCAGAGGCTCTTGTTGGTGGACTCCGCCCCCCCAACCCGCCAAAAAATGTCGCTTCGGGACATTTTTGAAGGTACTCACAGGGGTACACGTCGCGCTACGCGCTCCTTTGCCAACTCATACGCACGTCACGCTACGCGCTCCGTTGGAAACTCATACGCATGTCGCACTACGCACTCCGCTGCAAACTCATACGTACGTCGCGTTACGGGCTCCGTTGCAAACTGAATATTAGTTAACATATTTTAAACTCAACCTAAAAAATGTGTGCTCTAGTCTGTGACCAAAAAATAAAAGACCGTTATTTCGCAACCAGATGGCCGTTTTGGTCAATTGACAGTCATGTCAGACCGTCAAAAGACCGTTAAATTAAAATGGCCGTCAACTTTATTTAGAGAAATAAGTGAAAATAAAGTGACGTCAGAAGACAATCAAACAACTATACATTTTTTTTGTCATTTGACCAATCGACAAAATAACCGTCATTTCGCATCGCTAATTTCGATAAAAACTACGAAATATTCGTCGATCGACGAATTGTACGCTTCAAAAAATATCGAAGTCCTTTGCGTGAACGTTATTTTTTTGTTCAGATAGGTATATACAAAAATGTCAAAAAAAAAGAAGGGTATTTGGAGAAATTCGAGGTAAAATTTAGATGTTTTTTTATTTCGAAGAAATTTTAAAGAAATATGAAAAAATCCAATTGCAGCTTTCCAATACTTTAGGGAAAACCCGAATAAAACTTGAAAAATGATTTGGATTTTTTTTTTTCAAATAAAAAAAGATTTGGATTTTTTTTTTCAAATAAAAAAGGATTTGGATTATTTTTTTTTCAAATAAAAAAAAATGTTCCGCCACAAAGGACCAGTGTCGTGGCGTACGCATCTGTATGTCGTCTGCTCTGAAATTGTCGTCGGTTTTTAACGTTTGACAGATAGAATAAAATCGAAAAAAAAAATATAGTCGCGAGTTTTTGTTTCAATTTTATTCGGTAATTTGTAAAATAAAAAAAAAACATTTTTTTGCAAAAAATTTAAAAAATGTCGCCAAGTTGTTAAAATAGTTTTTAAATAGTTTTGTGAAAATAATAAAAAATCATATAAGCCAAGTGAAAATAATAAAAAATACTTTGCTCGTCCTTTCTTTCGATGCAACTACATTTATTTGTATTCTAAGGACTCGCCAAGTTTTTTTTTTATTTTCACTTGGCTCATATGATTTTTTATTATTTTCACAAAACTATTTAAAAACTATTTAAACTACTTGGCGACATCGGGTGAGCAGTGGCCGAGTGGATAAGTCCTGGGCTCACACGCCAGTGGGACCGGGTTCGAATCCCAGCCAAGGCACCAATGGATTTTCAATGTGCTTTTTCTGTGATCCCCAGGTGGTTCGGATCCCACCTTAAAAAACTGTAGGCTGAAAACACACACACACACACACACACTGCACGTGTTCACGGAAGACGGGGCCTTAGAGGGTGTTCATGGGGATGACTCGGGGCCCTGCTTTCGTGACGCAAAAACCTTGGAGGACGTCGGGGGGGAGGGGTTACAGCGCATTGCGAGGGAGGCACACCTCCGGAGGGAGGCCGACCAAGCATTGCGAGGAAAGGCGCCACCGCGCATTGTGAGGGTGGCAGCCCTTAGGAAGGGAGGGCCACCACGCATCGCGAGTGTGATGTACTTCCAGCTCGACGACTCTACTACGGGTGCCCTCCCGGAATTGGGCTCGAGTACAATGGTCCACAGAGACTGAGTGCTCGGTAAACACTCAATACAATACAATACAAATACTTGGCGACATTTTTTACATTTTTTGCAAAAAAATGTTTTTTTTTTTTTATTGCGTTCTTTTTTTTATTTATTATTTTATAATTATTTATTTAAAAAAAATGTTTTATTACTTGATAACGTTAAGAATCCGCATGACATGATTTTTCTTGTATCACACGCACAATATTTATCAATTAAAATGAACTCTCGCCCGCGATTATTTGAACAATTTTATCAGACGAACCCATTTTTTTAGCCGCACGAGAGGCTCTTTTTTTTAACTAATTTTCACGAAAAAATGAAATTATAAATAACCTCTAATTAACCTTCTTTGCGATCACTCAGTGTGAGCGTACTATTTACGGATCGCGGATACGGATATTACTAGTTGCTGTATTCACGAACTGACACTTGGAAAATTGCAAACCGCTGATCGTTCGTTCCGCTTATACCGTTGTTTATGCACGGCACACGCATGGATGCACGAACACAACACGCAGGTCATGGGACATCGGACAAACAGCTGACAGTCGAAAAAATCTCTGAAGATAAATTTTTATAATGAAAGTGAGGATTTTTCGGGCGATATCGCGATACTCAGCATTTCACGCACCGTGAAAGTGTCTTTAGAATTTAGATCCGATCTCTCGTTTCCGAGAAAATAAATGTCAAAGTTTAGAGGGCACGATATTGGCGTATAAGGACACGGTAGCGCACGATGCGTGCGGCTTCGCCACGCAGACTTTTTCTTTAAACTACTTGGCGTCGAGACGCTGCCGCGTCTCTTAATTATACTGGATATTGGATTAATTTCTGTTGTGAATTGATAAGCAAGTTTTTAAGTGCAAACGTGGAATTCATACTTTTGTTACAAATAGAATAATATATTGTGTGATATTGTGAATAAATGTGGTGATATAACATATTATTTCCGAATTAAAATGAGGAAATGTTTGTATATTCGTGTATGATATTCAGTATTGTACTTTTCGCCATCGACGGTTTTTTTTATAATATGAATAATTATTTTTTAGAAATTGAAAATACCCTAACCTTTAAAGGAATGGCTAATCAGAAGGAAATTTTTTTTATAAAAAAAAAAAAAAGTTGATGTCGGAATGATTCCAAATTTAGCGTGCATTGTGCTTTTGATACAATAAAATAATATTGCCGAAGACAAGAAAATTGGTTAGAAGGATTTCGAGTTGGAGCGTTGTACGGACATCTGACGTGAGAAAAATATTTTTTTATGGATAATTCTGAAGAAAAAAATAATTAGAGATGTTGGATTGTCTTCAAATTGGCTGTGCATACTGCTTTTTACACAATGAAATAATGGTGCGATGGAGAAAAAAATCGGTTCGCAGAGTTCATTATGATGGCACCGTACGGACATTCGACGGAGGAAAAATCCAAATTATGAGCACTAATTTTTTTGAAAACATACTCAAAAGTCTCCAATTGATTTCAAAAATCAAGTGCATACTTGTGATAATGTGGTGAAACAATTCTGCGAAGATGAGCAAAATTGGTTCGTCGGATCCAAAGTTACAGCGCCATACGGACGTCTAAGAAGAAAAATTCTTGTGAAAAACCTATGTCTAGTGAACCGCAAGCTAAGAAAATATTTATAGCTATCGCAGTCACTTAAAAGTGACTACGCATGATGTTGGAGATACACTGAAGTTAATGCTAAAAAATAAACATTTTTGGAGCATGCGCTGCGAAGTAACCCCATCGAAAGCTGTGCAAACAGGCCTCGAAGGTCATTGTAATAGGCACTCTCTGCCTATTCTTATAGTGAGTGCCTAAAAACAGGACATCAGTCACAGCGTACCAGGTTGGAACCCCACCGAAGGCAATACATACACACGTGTTTTTGTTGCGATTGTATTTTGCACCTCTTCCTCAAGATCAAATATGTAGTACCCCCACTTCGCACAGTGTCTCCACAAAGTTTTAAAGCTAGGGAAAAAATTCCCTATTTTCCGCGGTCCTCCGCCACCGCGCGCTACCGCGTCCATCTTCATTCTTTCGCTTTGTTTAAGTGATTCATCGTGAGGAGTCTCTCGCCAGAAAAAATCTTATACTGGCCAACTTAAAGTCGTCTTTAAAAACGACATTGTCTAATACTTCGGTGGACGAATGGCTATTCGGCGTGGACTTAGAAGAAAAAATTAAGACTGCGGAAAATCTTAAGAAGACGTCAAAGGAGCTTAAACCTCCGGCAAGACCTTTGCAACAAAGCAACGCGCAAAAACGTGCAAAAAACTTGAAAGGCCCGCCGCGTCAACCGACGTACAAGAATCGACCAACGACGTCGAGCGGGCATCGTCAGCCGTGGTCGAGCGGACCCCGTCATTCGAGATCGAACACGTATACGAAGAAACCATTCCGTCGTCGAGAGTCGAGCAGCCAACGCTCGAGACGCCGGTAGTCGAACAGACAAACGTAGGTAAACCGTCGGGCATGTTAAAATTATTCTTTAACTCGTGGTCAGAGATAACGAACGATTCGGTGATACGAAAATGGATTCAGAGTGTAGAAATTCCTTTCACATCAGATCCGTTCCAAGAACATGGCCCGGTCGAGCCCACATGGTCGGATCGAGAGAAAATTTTGATTGAAAACCAGATCGAGAAATTAATAGATAAGGGCGCTATTGTAACGTGTTCTCCAGCAGAAAGGCAATTTGTGTCGAAAATTTTTGGTACTGAAGCCCGATAAAACATATAGGTTAATATTATATCTCAAAAAACTTAATGAGTTTATTACGACCAATCATTTTAAGCTCGAAGTTTGGAAAGTCGCGAAGAGGTTAATTAGTTCGCGTGATTTTATGGCTACGATAGACCTCAAAGATGCGTATTATCTCGTACCCATCGCCGAGAGATGTAGGAAATATTTGCGTTTTTCGTATAACGGAGTTTTATTCGAGTTTACGTGTCTGCCTTTTGGTTTAAACGTAGCACCGTATATTTTCACTAAAATATTGAAACCAGTAGCGGCTTGCTTGAGAAAGCGCGAATTCGCATCCGTTTTTTATTTGGGCGATATTCTAGTCTTGGGAAAATCTTACGAAGATCGCGTCGATAATATTCGCGAAACGATGTCGCTCTTGCAACGCTTGGGATATTTGGGTTTGATTTTTGACTCACGAAAGATGTCAATAGAATTGCCGAAAGATAAAATACAACGTACAATCGAGTTGTTACATAAATTTAACAAAATTACTCGTTGCACGATCAGGGAATTCGCGGTGTTCGTGGGTACTTTGGTTTCACGGTGTGCTGCTTTAAAATATGGGATGGTTTACGTCAGGCGTTTCGAAAAAGAAAGAGCTCGTGCGTTAGAAGCTAACAATAATAATTTTGACGCAGAGATGGATCTTCCAGAAGAGTTGCGAGAAGATATGGCGTGGTGGAAAATAAATATTCGATCTGAAAATGCCCCGATAGATGAGTCAGATGATGAGTTCGAAATATATTCCGATGCTTCGCGTATGGGATGGGGCGTCTTCTGTGAAGGGCATCGTAGTCACGGTTTCTGGCATGCCGAGGATTTAGAATCGCATATTAATTTGTTAGAACTAAAAGCGGCATTTTTTGGTTTAAAATGTTTTGCGAGTGATAAACAACGCTGCAATATATTGCTTCGCATGGACAATACGACAGCAATTGCCTACATCAACCGCATGCGCGATAGTTGTTACGAAGTCCTCAGTTCTCTCTCCAAAGAAATTTGGCAATGGTGCGAGAGACGGGGAATTTGGATTGTAGCGTCTTATATTCGTTCTAGTGAAAACGCCGAGGCAGATTTCGAATCGCGTCGGCTGCAATCAGAGATAGAATACGAGCTCGCCGATCGCGCATTCGAAAAAATCGTTCGCATTTTAGGTCAACCGCAGATCGACTTATTCGCTTCGAGAGCAAATGCAAAATGTCGATGATATGTACCCTGGCAGAGAGATCCCGATTCTATCGCGATCGACGCCTTTATGCTCGATTGGAATCTATGGTTTTTTTATGCCTTTCCCCCGTTTTCTATTATTTTGCGAGTTTTGAGAAAAATTAAGAGAGAAGGATCGAAGGGTATAGTGGTTGTTCCACTGTGGGAAGCACAACCTTGGTTCCCGGTATTTTTATCTCTGCTAGAAGCTGAACCCGTTATATTAGAGCCAAATCTTAATTTGATACGTTCTTCCAGCAGAGAGACGCATCCGCTGTGGCAACGCCTTACGTTGGTTGCCGGCAAAGTATCAGGGAAGCGTTTATACGGAATGAAGTTCCATTTGAAACAGAGGAGATTTTAATATCGTCCCTATCCGAGTCTTCGCTCCGCCAGTACGATTCCGGCCTCCGGAAATGGTGGACCTTTGCGCAAGCGAAGAAATCGATCCATTTATCGGTTCTATAAACCACGTATTATCGTTTCTCACATACGAATTTAAGAAAGGAGCGTCATATAGTTCGCTGAATTGTTACCGTTCAGCGATTGCGTTACTTCAGGGACCGGAATCGGGAAAAAACGAAAAGGTTCAACGGTTTTTTCGCGGGGTATCGAAGTTGAGACCAGCGACGTCTAGGTACGATTCGGTTTGGAATCCTCAAATCGTATTAAAATTTTTGGCATCGTGGTACCCGAATGAGGAAAGTAGCCTTGAACGTCTCACCTTAAAGGTAGTGACTTTATTGGCATTAGCGACGGGACATCGTATGCAGACGTTAGCTCTGATAGATATTCGGAATATTTACCGAGCAGACGAAAACTCGTTAGCGATAAAAATCCCCGGCGTTATCAAGACGTCAGGACCGTCGAAGAAACAACCGGTGTTATGATTGCCGTTTTTCAAACAAGAAAAAGAGGTTTGCGTGGCTACAACGTTATTAGCATATATTGAAAAAACAAAAGAACTGAGAGGTGCGAACACGAAATTGTTTTCATCGTTTAAAAGACCGTGTAAAGTCGTGGGTACACAGACCCTTAGTCGATGGATTAAATCGGTTATGTTTAAGAGTGGCATCGACATTAACGTTTTCTCGGCGTATAGTACGCGTCATGCCGCGACGTCAACAGCAAAACGCCAAGGAGTCGGTATCGACTTAATTCGGAAGACCGCGGGGTTGGACAAAAGATTCACAAACATTTGCGCATTTTTACGATCGCAGTATTGCGTCAGAGAGCGCTCAGTGTGCGGAATAGGTATTCGGTAAGTAAAAAAAAAAAAAAAATTTCTAATGAAAGGGAAGAACCCCGGCACTTATTTTTGCGGCTGAGGTATATATATTATTTTTATGGTGTTCAATAAAAACGAATAATATAATTCGACGGCCGTAACAGACTTTAAACAACTACATATTTGATCTTGAGGAAAAGGCGCAAAAAACAATTAATGATTAAACGAACTTACCTAAGCGAAGTTTAATCATGATTATATGAAGCGCCTCTTCCGGAAAGATCAGTCCCTCCCTCCCATTAATCTCGTGGGAGATACCCGTATTGTACGTTACGGCCGGGCTTTGAAGAATGAAGATGGACGCGGTGGCGCGCGGTGGCGGAGGACCGCGGAAAATAGGGAATTTTTTTCCCTAGCTTTAAAATTTTGTGGAGACACTGTATGAAGTGGGGGTACTACATATTTGATCTCTTCGGAAGAGGCGCTTCATACAATCATGATTGAACTTCACTTAGGTAAGTTCGTTTAATCATTAATTAATCAGTATATACTATTCCGTTGATTAATGTGAAATATCCAAGTAGAAGTGCAAGGTAAACCGAATAAATATGCATTAATAATAAATGTTTCTTAAAAATGTGTTATTACAATTGACTGTAGACCTTATCAGAGATTTCTTTTTTTTCTTAATTTTACAAAAATTAAGAAACTTTCGACTAAAGACAGATTGTAATGAATAAACTGTATTAACAAAATAGAGTGAAATAACAAATAATTATCCTCATATTATAGTCGATAGATTTATTTGTCGTTGAGTACAGGAATCTTCCTATGTATTAACACAGTTTATTTATTTCACTCTTTTTTCAGTCGGAAGGTTTT
Source organism: Cryptus armator (assembly GCA_963971235.1). Classification (NCBI taxonomy): domain Eukaryota; kingdom Metazoa; phylum Arthropoda; class Insecta; order Hymenoptera; family Ichneumonidae; genus Cryptus; species Cryptus armator. The sequence continues at coordinate 1,417,839 of CAXARG010000111.1, read as the reverse complement.
TAATTTATGTAAAATAATTTTTATTTCATTCTTTTTAGAATCAGAATTGCGCCATACGGGGCGACAATTTGACTATGCTTCGGTCATATAGCCCTATGACGAGAGAGAAACGAAAAAATAATGACGGCACATATCGCCGAATTTTCGATATATTCAAGTGTACTATTTTTAATCGATTTATCTCCGTCGTCTTACATTTAATCATAATAAAACCGGAAAAAGACCAAGATGGCGGAACAAAGTGATGAGGTACCCAATTTTATAAAAACATTTTGAGTCGTTTCGGAGAATATTAGATAACAAAAAACAAGCAGTTACATGTTCACGGTGAAACGCATAACTCCTGTCTTTTGCCCTGCGGGGAGTCGGGAGTTGAAAATCTGTATGACAATTTCCTCGGAAATTTCACCTTGTTAGAAAATGGTTTCTGAATAGAGAAGGAAAGCAGGCGTAGAATATCAACAAAGTTCATAGTTTTTGAGAGAAGTTGTCAGGGAAAATAAAAACATTTTCGAACAATCAGGAATATTTACACTCAGAAAAACATTTGACTTTCCTTGCAAAAGGCAAAAACTTTGAGATATTCACTGGACTTTTCAGAGGAATGTCAAATATATTTTCGAAGATTTCTAGGGAGATTGTCAGGATCCGATCGAAAAATGCGATGTTGCCAAGTCTATTCTTCACTTACACTTGGACCTCACTAGTCACATTAATGGGTTATGATAGATAATCGAGAAAGTATGAAATTAGCAACTGTATGCATTTTGTATGATACAAAACAATATTAAGAGACGCGGCAGCGTCTCGACGCCAACTACATAAAAAAAGAAAATTTCGTACGAGGCCAGCCGAGGCGCTACCGCTTCTTAGTCTACGCCAATATGCCGGAAGTGAAACTTTCGATCGATTATTCTCGAAATTGAATCTTCTGATCAAATTTTTGACAACACTTTCATTATATAATTCTGCCACGATCTTTCGAATGCGTCTTATCACGAATCGATCGGTACAGCCGTTGCTGAGATATCGGGGTAATGATAAAAAAGCTTTCCGTTCAGCGATAGATTAGCTGAAAAAATGTGTAGATGAGAAACAGAAAAGCATCCTCTCCTATGATTTAACGGGTTAATGCCATGGACATACGGCCGTCTGTTTCCCATCTACAAGTATAGATGAGAAACAAAAAGACTTATGTGACATCATCTAAACTGTAAAGTACTGTATACGACTGCCCTCTGCTTCTCATCTACAGCGGTGCGGTGGCGCGCTCATCGCTCATCGTTTCGCCCGAATCATCTGTCGTCGGCTATCATTCTTCTCGCAGTAATTTGAAGCATTGTTTTTTTTATCTACAAACGAAAACATTTCTTTATGGGATAATGTGAAAGATAAATGTGATTAAAAACGTTTGTTTTAAAACGTTTTTTAAAACTTTTTTTGTGTATTTGTGACTGAAAAAAAATATCTTTCTAACCTCTCTTACGAGACAAGAAAAACGTGAACATATTTTTTTTTAATCTAGAAAGTTTGTGCTTAAAAAAAATATCATAGAACCGCAGTTTTTTTCCTGCTGCGTTTCTAACCCCGTTTACATTCAACGTTTAAGGGGGCTGAGTCACCTATCAAATGGTTTAAAATTTTTTTTTTTCAATGAATTTATTTATAGAAATTTGAAGTATGTTTTACCTCTATCAAATACATATAGTAAATTATCGTTTTGAATTTTTTTAGACCTGTAAAGTGCCTCTGAATGCTGTTGTAGCCAATATAATTTTTTCGACTTATCGTAACTTTTGGACTGAACGACTCAACGAAACGTGGATTTTAAGGTCTCATTTTCTTCGTAGCGGATGTCATTTCGGTGTGGATGTGGGATTTTTTTTAAGGCACAAAAACTCTTATGGGCACCAAAAATGTGTGAAAATAATTAATTTATTCCCGACCACGCTATAAAGTTCACATTTCATCCCTGCGAGGCGGGTGGAAAGTGGCCAATTATAATCCAGCGGGAAGTAATTAACCGAGCGGGCAATAAAGTGGCACTTTATTGCCCGGCGGGCGATAAAGTTGTACTTTATTGCCCGGCGGGAGATAAAGCAGCACTTTATTGCCCGGCGGGCGATAAAGCAGCACTTTATTTCCCGCTGCATTACTTTATGTCACTAAACTTTTCTTTTCGGTTCATTAAATAAATTTCGGTGATTTCCAAAGAATGCGTTCAAAAATCACGCGAATGGCGCCAAAACGGTTCATCTAATAACCCGGTAGAAGCTCTCTAGTCGTCCGGTAATTCTGCGGCGAATTACGGATTCCACAGAGATTCCGGTCAAACACGCGTCGACACGTATCCAGTGAAGTCATCGAAAAAAAAAACTGTTAAAATTGTGTCATAAAATAATACAGTACAAAAATGAGTGATTCGAGCGACGAAGAGATCTTGGGTACGCCTCCGGAATTGAGTAAAGCAGCTGAGCAACTCCGTGGCAATTTACTGCCGACCAAATCTCGAGAGAAATATCAAAACGTCTATAATATTTTTCTTGAGTGGAAGGCGTCGAAGAAGGCTGAACACATTTCGGAGAACGTAATGCTAGCGTACTTCAGTGAGCTCGCCAAAAAATACAAACCCTCGTCACTCTGGTCGACTTATTCGATGCTACGTAGCATCATAAACATCAACAACAAAATTAACCTCGAAAGTTTCAAACAATTACTCGCGTTCTTGAAACGACAATCGAACGGCTTCCAATCGAAGAAATCAAAAGTTTTCTCCGCCGCTGAAATGAAAACTTTTCTCGACACAGCTCCAGACGATGAGTATTTAGTCACGAAGGTAAGCATAACTTCTGAGAAAATTATTTTGTTTGAGATTGTCTGTTGAGAAGTCGAGGATCCTGGTATTTGGATATGAGATGACAAAAAAATACACGTTACTCGGTGCACGTTTTTCGTGAAATATGTCGAGGTTTTATTTTCCGTGAAAACTGGTAAAAATATTTAACACTGTACAAAGTTGAGCACACACAAAATAATAATGTTTGAGAGCACCAAAAATTGAGTGAGATTTCCCGAATGAGTTGACGCGATATTATTGATCGTGAGCAACCGTAGATGAGAAGTCACGCGAGAACAATGGCCGTTCCGACGCGAGACCACGAGGTGAGAATGCCGGTTGACCGGCACGAGAACGCCGTTGAGAATTATATTAATCTCTCTACTGAGAATTCCCGTGAGATCGAAAATGAGTTACACCGTGAGCTGTACAATTGTGAGAGAGACCGAATGAGCAACAGTACACTGAGAATACTTGAGTATGTCCGGTGAGAATGCACGAAAATGAGATGAGCGAGCACGTGAGAACGACTAGATCGCGGCCATTAATCGATGAGAACTAAGTGAGAGCGCGCGCGAGGCTTCTTCATCGCTCGATTTGCGTATTGCGCAGGTGTATTAGAGCGCGAGAGAGAGAAGCCTTGTCGTTGGTCGATGAGCCCGGGCGGTGCTGCCAGGCGTTGACGAAAGGGCCAACGACTCAGCGCAGTTAGTTAGCGGATTCTCCAACATTTCCGCCCGCCATCAGCAATGGTTGATGATGAGTTGTGTCCGGATGTTCTGGTTGAGGTGTAGGTAGTGGTGCGAGCTTGGTGAGTGGTCTGGTGAGCGTAGTGGTCGCCGTCTTCAGCGTCACCACCCTGGTGAGTCCGTCTTTCCCTGGGTGTAGTTGGAGTACTCGGGCGAGCGGCCACTTGCAAGGTGGAGCTCGCTCGTCGGTGAGAAGTACGAGCGAGCCGATCTGGATGTTGTTGGATGCGTGATGCCATTTTGAGATGGACTGAAGACGTTGCAGGTAATGAGCAGACCATTGAGACCAGAAGGATTGCACCCTCTGCTGTATGAGTTTCCAATGTGCAAGGTGTGAGCTTGCTAAGTCCGATAGGGACGGTTCAGGGAGCGTCGTGAGCGCGGTTCCGATGAGAAAATGTCCGGGGGTGAGGGCAGAGACGTCCTGAGGGTCGTCCGTGAGTGGCTCCATTGGTCGTGAGTTGAGAATTGCATCGATTTGTGAGAGTAGCGTTGAGAGTTCCTCGAAAGTGAGCATGGTTTCTCCTACCGTGCGTCTGAGATGGAACTTGACAGACTTTACGACTGCTTCCCATTTTCCACCCATGTGAGGTGTGGCCGGTGGATTGAATTTCCACTGACTGTTGTCACGTGAGAGTACAGATGAGATGGCCTGGTGTTCTTGAGAGCTCTGAGTGAACAGACGACGAAGAGCAGCGTCTGCGCCAACGAAGTTGGTGCCACAGTCAGAGTACAGAGTGTGAGCAATTCCACGTCGTGCGGTAAATCGCCGGTACGTTGCGATGAACCCCTCCGTTGAGTAGTCGCTGACAGCCTCGAGGTGAACTGCCGAAGTTGAGAAGCACATGAAGACGCAAATCCATCCCTTGTATGTTTTTGCGCCTCTTCCCTTCCAGGTTTTGAGTGTGAGCGGTCCAGCGTAATCCACACCTGTGTGTGAGAATGGACGTGACGGAGTGACACGGGAGAGAGGTAGTTGGCCCATCAGTTGATGGGCACGGATCCCCCTCTGCCGTGCACACGCGACACATCTCAGGATGTGAGATTTTACAGGTGCTCGTCCCCCGAGAATCCAGTAGGATTGTCGAGTTTGAGCGAGCGTGAGTTGAGTCCCTCCGTGTAGTGTTCGTTGATGAGCGTCGTCGATTATCATGAGCGAGAGCCGTGCTGTGCGTGGAAGGATAGCTGGATGCTTTCCTTCCTGTGTGAGCGTCGACTGGGTGAGACGTCCTCCCACTCGGATGATGCCTCGTGCGTCAACGAAGGCAGTCAACCGAGTGAAGGGATGATTCCGAGGTAACGTTGAGCCTGAGCGGAGCGTGGTGAGTTCGGATGAGAAGTAAGCGGCTTGAGTGGCGAGAATCCAGAATCTCCTAGCCGCTTCCATGTCGTCCGACGGTATGTTGAGGACTGGTGAGTCGAGCTTCCTCTGTAGTTTTTGCGAGATTCTGAAACAGAGGGCTGTGAGTCGAAACAGTTTGAGCAATGATGAGAACTTGTAGATGAGATCCCAGTGATAGTCTGCACGTGGTGCGGCGGCTATCAGTGAGATGCGAGTCTCGTGTGCCTCGAGATCGCCTGATACCACCGGTTGAGTTGGCCATGAGTCGTCCGGTTGAGTCATCCATGCTGGTCCCGTCCACCATAGACTGTGGTCTTTGAGTTGAGCCGTTGTTACGCCTCTAGAGGCGCAGTCTGCTGGATTGCTAGTGCCAGGAACATGACGCCATTGAGCGTCCGGTGTGAGTTCCTGTATTTGAGCGACTCTGTTCCTGACGTAGTCTTTCCAACGAGATGCGTGAGATTTGATCCACATGAGCGTGACTTGAGAATCCGTCCACAGATGAGTTGCTCCTACGTCCAGCTTCAATGTGGCTTGGACGTATTTGGTGAGTTTTGAGAGTAGCAGCGCTGCCGTGAGTTCGAGCCTTGGGATGGTGAGCCGTTTGAGAGGTGCAACCTTCGTTTTGGAGCACACGAGTGTCGCCTGAGCGACCGTGGACGGTGAGCATACGACAATGTATACGACAGCAGACATTGCCAGTTGAGATGCGTCAGAGAAGCCGTGAAGTTCGACTGATGAGCCGCTTCGTGTGTTGAGCCAACGGGGTAGTGAGAGCCTGGCCAGGCATGTGAGATCTTCTCTGAGCCCGAGCCACCTTGTTGCGATTGAGGGTGGCAATGAGTCGTCCCAGTTGAGCTTGTGTAGCCAGAGTTCTTGCAGAAGCATCTTTGCTCGAATCGTGACTGGTGAGATGAAACCGAGTGGATCAAAGATCTGAGCCACCTCAGATAAGATGAGTCGTTTCGTGAGCTTGCCGGGTTGAGAAGTGAGCTTTGATGTGAATACAAACTGGTCTTCGTGAGGAAGCCAGTTTATGCCGAGTATTTTGGTTGAGCAATCGTCCAGTGAGATTGAGGAGTCCGATGTGCTCGCCGATGAGATTGCCATGAGGAGTTCCTTCTGTGTTGAGTGCCACTTGGCCAGCGGGAATCCGCCCGCGTGGCACAAGTTTTTCAGTTGTTGAGCTGTTTCGGTGAGCTGAGGCAGAGAGTCTGCTCCTCCGTAAATGTCGTCTACGTATCTTCCAAACTGCAGTGGTGGCAGTGCCAGCGGGAAGCGATGTCCTTCGTCTTCAGCGAGCTGAAGAAGAGTTCGAACTGCGAGGAATGGTGCAGCTTTCGTTCCGTAGGTGACAGTTGTGAGTTGGTACGGTGTTTCGTTGAGTTGTTCGTCGATCCACAAGATTCGTTGAAGATCCCAGTCGTCTGGATGCACGTTGATTTGACGGAACATCTTTGTGATGTCCGTAGCGAAGAGATGTCGATGAAGGCGAATCCAAATGAGAACGTCCGGGATGTCGAGTTGGAGCTTAGCTCCTGTGTGCATGAGATCGTTGATTGAGTAGCCTGATGAGGTGGCACTTGAGCCATTGAACACAACCCGCAACTTTGTAGTTGAGCTGTCAGGTCTGAGAACTCCATGATGCGGTAGGTAGTATTGAGTTGTTCGTTCGCGTGAAGTCTGTTGAGCTTTGACCATGTGTCCAAGTGCCTCGTATTCTTTCATGAACTTTTGGTAGAGTTCGCGAAAGTCGTTGTCCCTTGAGTGACGTCTGAGCATTTGCTTCAGACACCGATGAGCTGTTCCATATGAGTCTCCCAAGAGTGCGATTGGCCTGTTGATCGGAATACGAACGATGTATCGTCCCGTTGAGTCTCTCGTATGAGTTGCTCTGAAATGTGTTTCGCACTCCTGTTCTTCCGGTGTGAGTTGTTGAGGGGTATCCGTTGGAAGTTCCTCTTGAACCCAGAATTTTGTGAGAAGCTCCTGCAGAATTGTGCTTTCCTGTTGCACTGTTGCTGTACGCGCTGTGAGCGCCGCTGGGTGAGCGACGTGTACAGGTCCGAGAATTAGCCACCCGAAGATGGACAGTTGTGCGATGGGCATTGTCGAGGTGCCCTTTACTATGTTCGGCTTGATGATTTGCCCATAGTGATCTGCTCCGATGATGATGTCGATTGGCCGTGGTGTGAGATATTCCGGGTCAGCTAGTTTGAGCTTTTCCAAGTGAGGCCAATGTTGCTCTTGGACCTCGAATGACGGTAGTGTCGATGTGACCGTTCTCAGGATATGAGCGTGTATCGTAACGGTGTATTGAGAGTTGACTGACCTTAGTGTGAGCTGAGCGACTCCACGAGTTTGAGTTGATCGAACACCACCAATTCCGATAATCGGGATTGATGAGTGTTGTCGTGGGATGTTGAGCAGGCCAATGAGTTGTTCCGATGCGAAGGTGAGTTCTGATCCTGGGTCAACCAGGAGTCGAACTTGATGAGTAGTTGCCGATGTGTGTAGGTGAGCGAGTGCTGTGGCGAGCAGCGTCGAATGCGGTGAGTGATGTTGAGCTGAGGCGTTGACGATTGCACCGAGACTTCACTTGTTAGCCGAACTGCTTGTCGTCGCCTCCGAGGTTGCTGCTGGAGCTGGGCTCGCAGGCTTGCGTTGTTGAGCTGACTGTTGAGTTGCAGAGGCCTCGTGAAGCATCGTATGATGCTTCGCCGAGCACTCCTTGCATCCTTGTCTTGAGCGACACAGTCGCGCGTTGTGTCTCCCCAGGCAATTGAAACACAGGCGCTTGTCGATAGCCACCTGTCTTCGTTCACCTGTTTTGAGCCCTCTAAACTGCTCGCACGTGACGATGAAATGATCGCCGTCACAATGTTCGCAGGGATATTGAGTGGATGATGAGCTAGTTCCTTGTTGAGCGGTTGCTGAGGATGATGAGCTGACGGAGGCTTGGTGAGCTGATGCCGGTTTTTTGGCAGCTGGCTTTGATGAGTTGCCCGTTGAGACTATCGCGCTTTCGACTCTCTCGAGAGCTCGAACGCGTGCCGTGAGAAAGTTGTCCAACTGCACGTACGTTGGATAGTCTTGCAATGCTCCGAGTGAGGTCTCCCAAGCCTCTCTGGTTGAGCGGTCCAAATGTCGTGAGATGTGGTGTACCAGCATGCATTCCCACATCTGTTGGTTCACGCCGAGTGAGCGTAGTGCCGTATGAGCCTTTGACACCGTTGTGATGAGATTGTTGAGACCGGTAGCGCTCTTTTGTGTCAATGGTGTAATGCTAAACATCGTATCGAGATGAGATTGTATGTGTAAGCGCCGATTCTCATACCTGTTGTTGAGCACTGTCCATGATGGTGTCAGAGAAGCACCAGTGAGTGAGAAGTTCGAGATGAGCTGTGCCGGTGTGCCCTCGAGGCAACCGCGTAAATAATGCAGTCGCTCGACGTCCGTGAGATTTGCGTTGTCCAAGATGAGACTCTTGAACATTTCTGAGAATGGCGGCCATTGTGCGTACTCACCTCCGAACTTCGGAAGCTTGATGTTCGGCAAGCGCGCATGAGATTGAGCCTCGTCCGTTGGTGTAGGGGGCCTCTCGTTTGCACGAGAGGTGAGCGCTCCTCTGAGTTTTGCCGCAGCGCGTTTGAACATTGAGGACGCTCGGCAGGCTTTGAGATGAATCGACTCACGAAAGTATTCATGGTCCATGAGTGCGATTGGCCATGTCACTTCAAAGTACGCGTGTTCATTGAGAAATGCCTTGTGTAGCTCTTCGAACTGAGCTACCTGTGCGTCAAGCTCCTCGATGGTGTAGTCGTCGGCGGTGTCCGGAAGATACCCCAACGCTTCCATGTGTAGTGCGAGCCGATTCATTTGAGTCTGTACCTTGAAGCTAAGATCGGAAGGTAACCTTGCCGGGGATGAGCTTCGTGACGAGTGCTTCGACCCTGTTGTTTCCGTAGGTGGAACTGAGAGAGCCACCTTCGGTGCAGCAGGGGCTGGTCGCTTTCCGGTTTCCTGATTTTCCTCCATGATGAGAGAGAATGTAGAGCTGACCGTGAAACACTCGCGAGAACGTTGAGAAAGACCGTGAGAAAATTACGCGTGAATTGTGAGAAGTTCGATTGAGAGTCTTGAAATATTCGGTTTATTCGTTAATCGCGAGATGAACGAGTGTTGAGAATGGCCAGAGACGCGCAGTGTTCGAAAAGGCGCGACGTGTGAGACACAAGCTGCACGAGAGATCGCCGGGCTACCTGTCACTATAGGTGCGAGTGAGAGCGCAATGCGCGACACCGTATACACGTGCGCGCACTATAGAGAAATGCCGGTGAGCACTGAGAGAGAGAGAGATCGAGCGCGGTACGAGAACGATCGACACACGAGCTGTCGATGAGAATTGTCCGAATATTTTCACCAAATTATTAATCGCGAATTTAATTGCTCAATTAATTTTAACGCGTAACGATGAGCAGAGCCGTTGAGAATTCGTTTGATCGAGTCGTGTACGATGCACGTCGCGCGAGATACACGGAACGTGGTGAGCTGTCACTGTGAGTGCGAGAGAGCGCGATTCGCGAGGCACTATACACTCGCGTGTGTGAGAGAGTCCGATGAGTTGCCACTGAGCGCGACCGTTGAGAGAGACCCGAGCGACGCGAGAACAAAGATCGAGAACGATCGTTGACGATCGATGCTCGCCGTGAGTGCGAGAGAGAAGCAGCGACGCTTGCCTCTACTCGCGAATCTGAGAGAGAGGTCCGAGTCCCTTTGTCCGCGCGCACACTTCACAGATTTCACAGATTTTCACAGAGAACTTTCACGAAACCGAATACCAGGATCCGGCTCGAAGGACCAAAATGTTTGAGATTGTCTGTTGAGAAGTCGAGGATCCTGGTATTTGGGTATGAGATGACAAAAAAATACACGTTACTCGGTGCACGTTTTTCGTGAAATATGTCGAGGTTTTATTTTCCGTGAAAACTGGTAAAAATATTTAACACTGTACAAAGTTGAGCACACACAAAATAATAATGTTTGAGAGCACCAAAAATTGAGTGAGATTTCCCGAATGAGTTGACGCGATATTATTGATCGTGAGCAACCGTAGATGAGAAGTCACGCGAGAACAATGGCCGTTCCGACGCGAGACCACGAGGTGAGAATGCCGGTTGACCGGCACGAGAACGCCGTTGAGAATTATATTAATCTCTCTACTGAGAATTCCCGTGAGATCGAAAATGAGTTACACCGTGAGCTGTACAATTGTGATAGAGACCGAATGAGCAACAGTACACTGAGAATACTTGAGTATGTCCGGTGAGAATGCACGAAAATGAGATGAGCGAGCACGTGAGAACGACTAGATCGCGGCCATTAATCGATGAGAACTAAGTGAGAGCGCGCGCGAGGCTTCTTCATCGCTCGATTTGCGTATTGCGCAGGTGTATTAGAGCGCGAGAGAGAGAAGCCTTGTCGTTGGTCGATGAGCCCGGGCGGTGCTGCCAGGCGTTGACGAAAGGGCCAACGACTCAGCGCAGTTAGTTAGCGGATTCTCCAACATATTTACTCCAATTTTTTCTGCATTTTTACTCAGTAATTCTATCAAATTCTATCTACAAATCTATATAACAATTCTATTTACAAATCTATATATACAATTCTATTTACAAATCTATATATTGTAACGAGGTAGCCTGGTTCAAATATTCCCAAAATCCCCTTGAGTCGAGCCCGCTACTTACCACGTGAGCGATAGGTAGCCGAACGAATAGTATAATTTGTATTTCCCTCATAGTGCGTATTTTTCGTATATTCCCCGCGTCCCCCCCCCCTTGCCCTCCCCGCGCGAGGCACCGAACGAGTCAACAACGAGAAGCGTATCATCAGAGGACAACGATAGCGAGCGAGCGAGGGAAACAGCAGAGGGAGATGCGAGAGCGTCGGCGAGGGGACTCGCTATCCCTTGCGCCTCGCCACTGCTGTGATGCCATCGTCTCGCATTGACCACCGCCGCCCGCCGCCTGCCGCTCGCCATCGTCGCTCGAAGGTATCGAGCGACGATCAATCACCTTACTGCCGCCCTCTTGCGCAACGTCCGTCGATCGCTCTCGTTATCGACTAATGCCGAGTACCGAACTCTCTCTCTCTCTCACCGCAAGGACCCCCCGCGACGCTGCGGTACGAAAAGACATCCGGAGAGGACGGAGAAGATTTCCGGCTCTCAGCTTCGATCGAGATCCCTCCCGGTGTGCACGTGTGAGAGTCGCGCGTGCTATTATATTATATTTTATATTACGATTTCGTGTGTGAAACTGACCGGAACGTAGAGTGTGAGGAGCCGTTGCGTTGCCGTATCTCCTTGTAACACATCGAGTGTATTTTCTCCGTCCCCGGCCCTCGGAATTAGAAGGAATTCGCGACGGAAGATAGTTGGCATTTTCGCAAGGCAACGACTGTCGCCATTGCCCGGCGTTTGCTACAGGTAGAAGCGTGCATGTGGTAAGTGGCGTATAGCCGTTAATTATCTATTCTAAGTGAGATTCCCCGTTCCCCCGTATCCCGAAAAATCCCCTAAAAATCCCCGAAGCACCCCCTGCAACCCCTTGGATATTATTTTGTGACCGAAGGTATTAAATTACGAGCCAATAGTTCGAGGTTCCCCCCTCTGAGTCGTCCCATGCCCTATGACTAGCCGTCGGCCACGTTTTGAGTAGTTTATTAGAGTCAAGCATTGTCGAAATAACGGTGTTACCCCGTCAATGGTAACTGGCGCCCAAATTATTGAAGTCCCTGTTTTTTTGAGATTGTATTTGTTATAAAAAGTATCGCCTGACGAGTCATACCCCCCGCCCCGTCGTCCCACGCATATTATTCGATTATTTCTCCCCCGTACGCTTGGCGAGAACGTCCAACGGCAAATATCCCATTGCCGCGTGGAATCGTCGCCATCTTTTCACCATTATAAGTTTTCCCTCGTGTCCACCCCTATCCCCGCCATTATTGAATTATGATCGAGTCCGATCGCCGTTACGATCGCGTATTATTATTATTATTGTTATTATTTTATTACCCCCCCCCCCCCTTTTGCGAATCACTCCGATCATTATAGTTTTCCCGTATTCTTAGCTTCTTCCCCCCCCCCCCTCCCCCCGCCCTTGCACCTACGGTATACGAGTGCGTATGCCGACCACCCCTTATTTATTCATCCCCTTATTTTATTGTTAATATCAATCCCCCCCCCCCCGCGTCCCTGCTGGCGATTGTGTTGGCAGGAGTATTATTACTTATTTTATTGTACTTCCCTTCCCCTGCGAGATCATTCCCCCCCCCCCCCCCCCCCCCCCGTGCGTTGACCAACCGACAGTTGGAGATCCGAACGCCGCCATTTAGCATAGTACCCGCGATAGTTATAGTTTTCAAGTTATTCTTTTCAAGTCATTCTTTTGTATTATTTTCGCATTCTTTATTTTAGTATTAGTTACGAGTTATTCTTTTGCATTACTTTCAGTCATTTATTTACTTTTCTTTTGTATCAATTCTTTTGCCTTCTTCTAATTATATTATTGTTAATCTCACCCGCATTTTACACGTTATTTTCGAACCCCGTATTTCCCCGATTCCCCCGCCACTCCCCCCGACTCATCGAGACACCGAAATCGAGAATTTATTTATCAGAATAAAGGCCCCGTTACAATATACAATTATATTTACAAATCAATTTGATTCTCAACTATATTACAAAATTTCAGGTCGTCCTCATATTTGGCATTTGCGGAGCGTGCCGCGGTGCTGAGCTCACGAATCTCATCGTCGATGATTTTCGTATGCGCGAGAACATTATGGTCGTCAAACTGAGGGATACGAAAAACAAAACTACGAGAGATTTCATCGTCGAAGGCGAATTCTTAAAATAAGTTCTTACGTACGAAGCCTTGCGCCCACAGAACATGAACACCAACCGCTACTTCATAAACTACCACAAAGGACGCTGTACGAAGCAAGTGATCGGCAAGAATAAGTTAGGAGCAATGCCAAAGGAAATTGCAACTTTCCTGAATTTGTCCAATCCACGTCTGTACACCGGATACTCGTTCCGTCGTTCGGCAGCCACCCTTTGTGCTGATGGAGGTATATATATAAATACCCTTTTAAAAAATTGTATTTTCAATACCCTACAAATTGTAATTGTTATTTCCTTTCTTCTAATTACCTATTTAGGCGGAGATGTAACGGAGATCAAACGGCTCGGAGGTTGGAAATCAACGACAGTAGCTTAAGGATACATAGAAGATTCAATAGGATACAAAAGGAAGACAGTACAACAAATTTCAAACGCAATCGCAATGGCGCCAATATCGTTTGTATCCCTGAGTTTAGAACCACCAATGAAGCGTCAGAAAACCGTCAAAATAGACGTGAATGAGAACGACTTAGTATCGACATCACAGTCAACATCAACTCCAGCAATTCATGGAAATCCATCGACCGTATTGGAAAAAGGATCAGTGACATTCAATATCACGAATTGTTCGGGTCTTAATATCATAAACTGATTTATACAATGCGAATAACATCATAGATAACGCGATGAGAGTAACTGAGAGTATAAGTGTATTCAGACTCTTCCCAAGAGAGTTGTTTTTCTTTTCTTATTCAAAGTATTATTTGTGGTATTTGTGTTACTTTAGTTCGTAAAAAAAAAAGAATAAATCATTAATAAAACGATAGAGAGCAAAAAGGAAACATTTTTGGTTTAATTATTCGTGATTTTTCATCTATTTTTTTGCCAACGTAAGGCGTACATTTCTTAAGAGAAACGCGTAACGTTTATTGTTATTAAAAATAGTATTTATTTCTACAGTGGGGGGGCTTCGCCCCTGGACCCCGAATCGTATACAGTTACATTTGTTCTGCATACTGTACACCGTGAGGTGCGGGCAGGGGGGTTGACATTTGTTTGTCGGACGATTATAAAAAAGAGAAACGCGTAACATTTATTGTTATTAAAAAAAATATAATGTTATTACAAAAAAATATCAGTAATATAATTTATACCGGTGGTGCCCTGTGGTGCACCGGTGGTGCAGGGAAAAATTTCCCTGCCTCGTTTTTTTACATGAATTTTTTTTTTTTTATTTACTCTTTTTTTTAATCAAAGATTTTATGTTTTCTGGAAAAAAAATGTTTCCAGGTAAAAAAAATAGTAATTGGAAAAAGATCGATAAACTTCAAAACGCAAAATTAGAATTAAACTCGAATATTGAATTCTAGAAAACAGAATCTTTGAACGGAATGACGTTATAAAATGAGGTTATGAGGAACCCGATGATTTCCACCAATTTTCGTAGATGTTATCGCGTGGAATGTTTTTATGTAAACCATATCGGCCCGCGATGAATATTTTATCCATTCGAAGCGCATAAAAACTGTATCAAATGCACGCCAAAAATAATCGCGTAATATTTAAGGTGCTTGATGACTTTTTGACGTTTCGCGTATTTCACAACAGTTCCGTTCTTGACAGCATGCCAGTGTTGCGTGTATCGCTGTAGCGGCAAAAATCTGTCGTATATTGATTAGAAATAACGACCCTACGGTCGACCCTAAATCATTTTTAGCTACGAAACGCAACATCGTTACAACACACATTTAGATCGTCGACGATGACTTTGTCATGACATTTCTATAAAACGTTAGACCGCGGCTGAACATGAAAAATATGAACTGTGACAGTACCGCACCTCAAGTCATTCTAAATCACTTATTGGCACATCCGTCGGTTGATTGCTCAATACAAGTTAAATGGATGTAATTACTTTTTTGTAAATTTTCATACCAGCTCTTTCCCATTTTTCTTTTTTCGTCGTGTCTCAAATTTTTTCTTCATAATTATCACTGCTTTTGCATTTTCTCGTCGTTACAACTTTTTTTTTTCATTTTCATACATAAAAAAAAATTTTATCCATTTTTTTTTTGTTTTTTTTTTTCAAAAAATAATCGCACGAATGTACCTTTTGCATTCAAAAATTCATAACTCTTTCATTTTAGCAAATTTCGATTTAATATTTCGAACGTAGTTAGTAAACATGATGAAGTTTTCGAATTTTTTTTTTTAAATCGATTTTTTTTTATAATTGACTCAGCCCCCTTAATGATGCCGGAATGAAATGCCAATTATTGATATATGTACAATCATTCTAGTTAATAGAAAACGTCACAGATTTGTGGAATTTGTGAATGCAATTTTCTTTTTTGCGCACACTATTATTTTCCATAATGCGAAAAAGTGGGTATTATTTATTTATTTTATTACCATTGCCATTTCTTGCTTTGATCGTCAATGAATGAAAGCATTTTAGTTTTTGTGTGCTCCGTACTTCTCACTCGTACTACTCAATTCTACAATATATTGCTGTCGTTCCCATTCGTAGAAGACAAATTATTCCTATAGAATCTAAAAACCGTCAGTAAAAATTGTATTTTTTTTTATTGGCCGAAACTAAGGAAAAAATCTTTGGCTGATAAAACTTTGATTCCGCCGAAGACTTTTTCTCTTCTCAGTGGGAACGACAGGAATAAATCTAATATAAGAGTTTCGAAAGAATGGCTCGCACGCATAAAAATAATTATCTGCTCAGCCGTTGCAACTTCGATAGATGCGAATAAAATGTATGGTCAACTCGTCAGAACTTTCGTCATAGTCTTTTGTTAATGTAAAAATTTAATGCAACTGTCTAAAATGTTTTCACCGAAACAAAAAAAAACTTGAATAAAAAAAACTAAAAGAAAATTTTGTCAAACAAAAAAAGATCTCCAAAAAGATTTTCTAAAAAAAAATCATATTCCACTGTTTCTTTTTTCTAGTCGACTATTGTTGCTGTATTTTTAACTTACGTGGTGGTATGCCGCTATTTGCATACACTATTTTGTTGCATAAATGTATGTTAAAACAAAAATAACAAGCGCCTCACCGCCCTGCGGGCGCAGAGGCGCTTGTTGGTGGGCTCTGCCTCCCAAGCCCCCCAAGAATGTCCCTTCGGGACATTGTTTAAGGCACTCACAGGGGTACCCGTCGCGCTACGCACTCCATTGCAAGCTCATACGCACGTCGCGCTACATGCTCCGTTGCCTACTCATACGCAGGTCGCGCTACGCGCTCCATTGCAAACTCATACGCACGTCGTGCTACGCGCTCCGTTGCCAACTCATACGTACGTCGCGCTACGCACTCCGCTGCAAACTGAATATTAGTTAACAGATTTTAAACTCAACCTAAAAAATGTGTGCTCTAGTCTGTGACCAAAAAATAAAAAACCGTTAATTCGCAACCAGATGGCCGTTTTGGTCAATTGACGGTCATGTCAGACCGTCAAAAGACGCAAATTAAAATGGCCGTCAACTTTATTTAGAGAAGTAAGTGAAAATAAAGTGACGTGAGAAGACAATCCAACAACTATACATTTTTTTTCTCTTTTGACCAATCGACAAAATAACCGTCATTTCGCATCGCTAATTTCGATAAAAACTACGAAATATTCGTCGATCGACGAATTGTACGCTTCAAAAAATTGTCGAAGTCCTTTGCGTGAACGTTCTTTTTTTTGTTCAGATAGGTATATACAAAAATGTAAAAAAAAAGAAGGGTGTTTGGAGAAATTCGTGGTAAAATTTAGAGGTTTTTATTTCGAAGAAATTTTTAAGAAATCGTAAAAAATCCAATTGCAGATTTCCAATACTTCAGGTAAAACCCGAACAAAAATTGAAAAAAGATTTGGAATTTTTTTTTTTCAAATAAAAAAAAATGTCCCGCCACAAAGTACTAGCGTCGTGGCGTGCGCATCTGTATGTCGTCTGCTCTGAAATTGTCGTCGGCTTTCAACGTTTGACGGATATAATAAAATCGAAAAAAAAAAAAACATATATTCGCGAGTTTTTGTTTCCATTTTATTCCGTAAATTGTCATTATACTAGATTTTGAATTAATTTTTGTTCTGAATTAATAAGCAAGTTTTGAAGGGCAAACGTGGAATTCATACTTTTGTTACAAATAGAATAATATATTATGTGATATTATGAATAATTTTGGCGATATAACATATTATTTACGAAATAAAATGAGGAATGGGGTATTCGGGTATGATATTCGGTATTTTACTTTTCGCCATCGACGGTTTTTTTTATAATATGAATAATTATTTTTTAGAAATTAAAAATACCCTAACCTTTAAAGGAATGGCTGATCAGAACAAAATTTTTTTTATTTAAAAAAAAATAAAAAGTTGATGTCGGAATGATTCCAAATTTGGTGTGCGTTGTGCTTTTGATACAATAAAATAATACTGTCGAAGAGGAGGAAATTGGTTAGTAGGATTTCTAGCTGGAGCACCGTACGGACATTTGAGGTGAGAAAAATATTTTTTCTATGGAAAATCCTGCAGAAAAAATAGTTAGAGATGTCGGATTGTCTTCAAATTTGCTGTGCATAGTGCTTTTTACACATTGAAATAATGGTGCGGAAGAGAAAAAAATTGGTTCCCAGAGTTCATTATGATGGCACCGTACGGACATTTGACGGAGGAAACCTCCAAATTTTGTGCAATAATTTTTTTTGTATACTTAAAGGTCTCTACTTGAGTTAAAAAATCATGTGCATGCTTGTGATAATGTGGTGAAACAATTCTGTGAAGATGAGCAAAATAGGTTCGTAGGATTCAAAGTTACAGCGCCGTACGTACATCTAAGAAGAAACATCTTGTGAAAAATCTATTTCTAGTGAACCGCAGGCTAAAAAAATATTTCTAGCTATCGCAGTCACTTAAAAGTGACTACGCATATTGTTGGAGATACACTGAAGTTAATGTTAAAAAATAAACATTTTTGGAGCATGCGCTGCGAAGTAACCCCATCGAAAGCTGTGCAAACAGGCCTCGAAGGCCATTGTAATAGGCACTCTGCCTATGAGGCATTCCACGGTACTTCAGCCACCCAAATTTTCAAAGTTGGGCAATGACTTCGAAAATAAGTAAGATTGATCTACTAAGAAATTTTAAAAAATTCTGAAAATTTCAGGACTCCAGAAGTTTTTGTATTCGAAAAAAGTGAAAATTTCGATTTTTCGCTCTTTTCATGATATCTCGACGACGATTAATCGTAGAAAAATGTCTAAAAAACGAAAATTTGCGTTTTTCTATCCTCTTTTAGAAAAAATATAGAATAGTTTTTTTACAGTTGTTTAAAATCGTTTTTTTCGAGTTTTAAACGATTTTAATGCTGGTTCACGTCGAAGGCCAAGACCATTTCGAACTCAAAATTTTTTTATACGTTTGTAAGATTGAAACCGAATTTTCGGCTGAAGGGCGCGATGGCAAATGCAGGCATTGTCGAGATATTAATTAAAAACAACGTTTTTTAACTTTTTTTTTAAATAAAATGACAAATTTTTTTATATTTGTTCATTTCTGTTACGTTTTCACATTCTTCGATCAAGATCTAGCGATTTTTTTAGATCACATTTTTAGAGAGAAGTTCTCATTTCAACGCTTCCTCGATTGCTGCATGTGCACACTCTTTTAGTTTTTAGATTAATTATTCTTCGCTTATGGCTTCTTCGTTATTTCGTCGCATTTTTTATTATTCACTCCTTTGTATTGCGAACATTCTTATATTGATCGAATGAATACTGATTTTACTATATATTTTTTGATCAATTTCATTACTCTTTCTAGCATTATACTATTAATTAATAATTATATTTTTATTCGATCAACTTTTTCATTTGGGGCTCTTTAGTATTGATAATGTTTTACAACGATTTGTAGAGAACTGGTTCCTAATATATTGTTACGTCCTGCCGTAACCCTTTTTATTTTTTATTGTAATATTTCCTCGCAACTTATTCCTCTGCTTATTTTCATACTATTTTGAAAACCTGTTCACTCAATATAATTCATAAATCACATGGAAAATTCAATCATTAATTGTTCTCATTAAAGCCATGAATAATTTCTCTCAACAATCGTTGAACGGTATTTCAAAAATTTATCTCTTCTGGAAAATTTTTCCGATGAGATTCGAATATTTGTCGTGTAAATTTAAAATAAATAGGGTAAAAGATAAAAGATAAACATTATCTACCACACGAGATAGATGCGAACAGAGGTATGAATGCTCCTCGATACACGCACTACCCTCGGTGAAACGGTAAGGAAATTTCGTACCGCGCGCAAAAAAATGCCACCCTATGGGCGGGGGAATAAGATAATAACATTCTAATTACATCAACTTATTAAGTAATATTTTCTCTATAACATACAACCATTATTTTCTCAATAATGCTTACCGTTTAAGCTGGGAGAAAGAACAAAATCTACTTCCGGGATAAAACACGTGTTAAAGAATTGTGTCTCCTCGACTCCGGGTGCAGAATTATGAATCGACAATTATATAAAATTATTCAGAAACATTTCATTATTCCAATGCCGTTATTACTTTTTCAAAATTATTTACCATTTAGGGAAAATTCATAACGCAAGTAGCGGTAAAATATATGTAGAAACGTACGCCGCGCGTAATGAACCGCGAACCCCCTCGATTTGTAGTATAAGATAATACATGGCAGTTTATATCAAAATGCTCAGAAACATTCCACCTTTAACATGGAATTGTCATTTCTCCGATAGTATTTAACGGATGGTCAAGGTTTCCACCATACGACAGAAATCAGGCTAGTATACTAAGCGAGCGGCAAAGATAAAAGAGGGTTCGGGCAAAGAACGAGTTGCGTAAGCCAAGACGCATAACGCCGAGGCCAGTTCACGACGATAGGGGAATTTTTAGGCATAGGAAATTAACTGACATTTAAAAGAAAATGGATAACGGATTTCGAAAAAGCCGAGAGGAGAATAATGAGGAGCAACGTTACTCATCAGGGGAATAGACGCTAGCCGCAGATGAGGGAGGGATTTTCTTCCCCCTCTGAGTACCATTTTTCTACTATATAAGACGCCGCGAAAAAGAGCTCGAGAGTAAGTAAATAAGCGAGTGAGTGAGAATGGCAAGGAAACAGTTGATCGAGTCGAGTAGAGAGAGACGGTTTAGACGAGTCGACCAAAGAGCGAGCGTGCAAACGGTGCGTCAGACCGGTAGTCTGTGTTCCGGGTTGGCGACGAGCGAGATAGACAGAGAGACCGCGTTCTCTGTCAATTACCATCCGAGAGAGATCGTGTGTCCGCGAGTAACGACGAAGGAAATAGAGGAACCCTCCGACTGGAGAACATTGTTTATAATATTTTCCATCTCCAAAAATTGTATTAATTTTTTATGCGACCAAAGTTTTCTTGGTTTGGTTGAGTTCATTAAATTGTCACTATCAACTTATCTACTGGAACAAAGACATCTCTTGTTCCATCATCGGGATCTTTCTTTTATTCATCTGTTTAAAGAAATTTCTGTACGAATTGCGTTCCGACAAGTCGCGTTCGTACTCACCGAATATTGCAGTCTTGTACTTTTGAGTTTGTCTGAATTATTTTCTTTGAATAAATCTTGAATAAGAAGGCATAATTTCGCGTGAGATTTGATTCAATTCTTTAATTTCAATTTAAATCAATTTCTTGTTATTTCTTTAATTGAAAGTGTATGCAATCTCCTCTGTTACTCGAACTCCTTTATAATTCGCCTACCGTCGCCAGACATCGTTTACACTACTCACAGAACATTCAGTTATAAAATCATTACTATATCGCAGTGAAATAATTTCATATCATTCAAATCATCGACGATCATCATTTTAATTACGCGAAAAAATCAAGAAATCTTATATTACCTCTCAGACAAGTCAACGAATATCATTTCAAGCCCTATCCTTAGTAAATTTCCTCACGGTTGGACTAGAAAATGGGTAGTTGCACCGATATTTGATGCCAGGAGTGGTAAAGGAGGGAGAGACCTCTCTTGACCAGCGCGTATTCAATCGTACTCGACGCAACCACGCGTTAAAAATTCGGGGGAAAGAGAAACACCCAAATTTTTGACGTAACAATATTCACTTTTTTATCAAACCTGCGATCAATTTTTTGTGATTTTTTCTCGTTTCAACGTATCGTAACGCTTTTTACAAACGATGTTTTTTTATCTTTATTGACTTCTTTTTTCTGAATGTATTTTCATATCGATTGGGGATTCTACGACGAATTAATTTTTAGATGAAATAACCAAGAAGCCATAACCGAAAAATAATTAATCTAAAAATCAAAAGAGTGTACACTATGACGAGGCGTTATAAGACGCGCTCTCAATTACGCTAGGATAGGGCACGCGCGAGAGTCTTTGTTACCGCGCGAGCACCGAGTCAATACTCGCGGCACCCGAAGAAACGATAATATAGAACATGACAGTCTGCCGGAGACCTATATTATATAATGTAAAAAACATCTTCGATGTAAAAGTCGCGCCAAGTACATTTGAAGAATTAGTTGCTTCTTCCCCATTGTTTAAAAAAAAACGTACGTGAAATTAGTCAAAGGTCGCCAAGTTCATTATTAGCCGTTGTTTAAAAAAATATTAATACTTGGCCCGCCCATTTTTTTAATTGCATAAAAACTTGATGGCCCCGTGGTAAATTGTGGGCGTGCCAAGAATTAATAATTTTTTAAACAACGGCTAATAATGAACTTGGCGACCTTTGACTAATTTCACGTACGTTTTTTTTTAAACAATGGGGAAGAAGCAACTAATTCTTCAAATGTACTTGGCGCGACTTTTACATCGAAGATGTTTTTTACATTATATTTCACGAGTTTTTGTAAAAATAAGAAGCCACGGATATTGTCAGAGGATATCTAAAATAAGGAATTATCATGCGTTAATGATTATTACGTGTACCATGGGACACAGTACACACGGACGCGGAAAACCTTTCTTAGGCACTCCGCGGGTCTAACAAAGTCGTCGACGGAGTATATATACCTATATACATCACCGACTCTGCTAGGCGCGTGGAGCGTTCGGTCGGGCGAGTTCGGTTAACTTCGGGCCCGTCCGCCGGAGCGACGACTCGGGTCTTGATCTTGAGCTTGACTATACCCGATCTCAGTGTTTAGAAAAACGAAATCGATGTATCTCAACAACCAGGGCATCGATCGTCTTAAAATTAGGTTTAATTGCAAGCTAGAAGCATAATTATGTAATAAAAGACTTTTAATTTTTTTGTTTTTCATCGTATTTAAAAAATTAGACCGTGTCGAAGAAAAAATGTATACGCGCAGCGCGAGGTCTCGCGTATAGAGTCTCTGTGACGGGTCACGTGCAAATATACTTGGCGCGAGACTCTGCCGAGTCTCTGGATATTTTCCATGTTCGCGAAACACCGTATAGACAACGGGCACCGCGTGAGGAGAATACAATAGGAGAGGCGCCGCGAGGAACTAATAAAATTTCCAGAAATTTGCGAAGGGGTTCGTCGCGACCCCTTTCCACTAATCACCGCGACGCATACCGTAGTACGGGCGAGCGAGCATCACTCTCGTGCACCGGGTCGAATTCGTTCGAGTGAGCGTTTCTCTCGAGTACTGCGATACAATAGTTAGCATTAGAATCAGACAGATAGTCAGAGCGATAGAGAATTCCGTCAAATCTGTTGACATCTCCGTGAGGGAGGATAACATTATTCGTCGAAGAATAAAGTTCCGATCGAGGAAAGACGCCGTCCGAACGGCAGAGGAATTGACGAGATCGAGTAATTAGAAGGAAGCCACGAGGGCCGATCGCATCGCCACCGGAAAAATTATCAAGGTAGGTGCACGAGGTGCACGCCATCTTCGGTTAATTGTTACGCCGAGCGTGATACGCCGATCGCACTGGGCTTTCTCGCTCGTACTCGGTAGTTGTGTCGATTCTAAATTTCTTTGAAAGTCTCGAGCGTCGAGCTAATAATATTTATGACAAATAAAGATTCACGTTGAATCTCGCGAGTCATAATTTTGTACCGTAAATTGACGAACGGAAAACTGTTCTTTGGAAAGCCATTGTTCGTTGAAAAAAAAAAAGATTTTGTGTGTTGAGACTGAATAAATAACGGTATTTATTATTTTATTTTTACGTAAAATATTTGTGTGGAAGTCGTGGGTACATCCAGATTTGTGGGGTAGTCGTCTCGGTACAGTCCCGACACACGTGAGATTGGGAGGGAATTTCAAACACTTCTCAATACGACAAAAATCTGAAAAAAATCAAGCATATAGAAGATGTTGAAAAGATTGATTACACATAATAATAATTACAAAATGTTATTAACAAATTATTGAACAAAAAAATTATTCAACATATTGCCCGGAAACTTAACTTTTTTTTATCGCGAAAATGTTTCATTTCTTTTTGTGAATACGTATGAATTTTTTCAGATTTTTCTCTAACCTTTTTTTTTATTTATTTCAAGTCGCATCAATAGCTGCGATTATTAGCGACCATATACACAAAAAAACTAAACATAAATACATAAATTGTAAAATAAACGTCTTACGTTTGCTTGGATTGAAACATTGAAATATGAAAGTGGTGAGTATTTTAGTAAGGATTTAGATCAGGTCATGAATTTCCACTTTTTTACAAAAGTCTATAACTTTGTCGATTGTCTTTGTGTCACTTAGGCTGTCTTTCATAGTTGATGGGATTCCAAACTTTTTCCGGGTTAGATGTAATTCTGGGCAGTTGATCAGGATGTGTTCGATGGTAAGCTTGGTGTTGCAGTATTGGCATTTCGGCTCGGGTTTATGGCTGAAGAGATGACGGTGTGTGAGGTTTGTGAGGCCGATTCGTAGTCTTGTGAGGATGCATTGGCTTCTTCTCGAAATTACGTCTGGGGTTTTGGTATTGGTATTGTCTCTAACTGCGTGTAGCTTCGTGTTTTTATTTGTATTCCAGTAGTAGTTCCAAGCTTTCCGAATGCTATTGGCGATTGATTTTTTCCATTCACGATTTGATATGGGTAATTTTTTTGTGAGATCGATCCCATCCAGTGCCGCTTTTTTTGCCGCTAAATCCGCTATTTCGTTTCCTGCTATTCCTTGGTGAGACGGTATCCATACGAGTGCCACCTCGATGTTTTCTTCCCGACAGTTATTCAATTCGCTTTGGATTTCTTGGATCGTTGGTTCCGTGGCTGTGGCGTTTAATAAAACAACTAATGTAGATTTTGAATCGGTACAGATTACAGCAGGGGTAGTTTTTGAGTCTTTTAGTAAGAGAATAGCTTGGAGTACAGCTTGTGCTTCGCATGATAGGATTGAAAATTCGTTGGGGAGTTTGAGGATTAGCTCTTGTTCGTCGAATATAACGGCGCAGCCCCGGTGAATATCTTGGATTGATCCGTCTGTGTATATTTTTCTATGGCTTTGGTATTTGCATTGACTATTCTGTTGAATACGTCTTGGTAAGTGTTTCTTGACGTGTTCGCCTTCCCCTTAGTCAGTTCACACAGATCGAAGTTAATATCCAGCGAGGGAGGGTTCCAAGGTGGAAACGGGTTGATTCTCCGGGGCTGGATTTTCGGTATTTGGATGTCTAGAACATTTGCGTATTGTGTCGCTCGCATCCAGAGTGGTCTAGGGAGGCTAGGCCTATTTTCGTATTTCCTCGTCGTAGAAGCTTTGATTTTTAGACTATGTGGGTTCTCGTTTGAGAAGGAAGTTTCTATTGCAAGGTACGCTACCGTAAGGCCGTATCTCCTCAGATCGAGTGGGGGTTCGCCCGCTTCGGCAAGAACGCTGGAGTTAGGACTGGACCGGAAGGCAGCTATCGCTAGGCGTAGGGCTGTACTTTGGATCGAGTTCAGAGCTTTCAGAGTGTTGTCGCTAGCTGAGTCATAGATCATAAATCCATAATCTAATTTCGATCTTATTATTGACTTATATGTATTGACGAGGGTTGAACGGTCCGCGCCCCACCTCTTAGAAGCGAGTATCTTCAGTACGTTCACACGTTTCATGCACTATGCTTTTAGGAGTTTGACATGCGATTTCCACGATAACGTTGGGTTGAATGTCATACCTAGGATTTTTAGCGCTTGGGATCTTCGCAGTGTTGAGCCGTTTAGCGTAAGTTTTACTTGCGTAGGAGCCGTTGATCGTGTAAATACTATATATTCCGTTTTAGTATGCGAGAACTTTAACCCTGATGTCCCTGACCAATTGCCAAGGTTATTCAATGTCTGCTGGATAAGTTTTTGAGTATTCCGTGTTTCTCTCCCGGCGCAAAAGATAGGGAAATCGTCCGCAAACAAAAGGCCTTAAACTGGAGGCTTCAGCGCTGTGAAAATATCGTTTATCGCTACGAGAAATAGAGTGACGCTGATTACTGCCCCTTGGGGTACTCCGTTGTCTGTTTTGTAGATATTCGAAACGGTGTTACCAATTTTTACCTGAATTGATCTTTCTTTGAGGAAATTTCTTATATAAGCGATTACATGCCCTTTAAAGCCTATTGATTTTAGTATAGCGATTATTTTGTGTTGCCATATCATTTCATACGCTTTTTCCACGTCCAGCGACACGGCGATTAGGTGGAGGTTGTTCACAAAAGCGTCACAAATTTTAGCTTCAAATTGGATAAGATGATCGTATGTTGAGCGGAATTGTCTGAATCCACTTTGGCGATGCGATATCCAGTTTCTATTTTCGAGTGTCCATTTGAGTCGTCGATTAACCATTTTCTCCAATAGTTTACATAGGTTGCATGTGAGTGCGATTGGCCGATAGTTCGACGGTGATGTACGATCTTTATTTGGTTTGGCTATAGGGATGATGGTTGCGAGCCTCCATGCCTTCGGGAATGTATCAGTTAGCCATAGATGATTGAATATCTTGAGTAAAATTTCCATCCCGTTTTCCGGTATCTGCTTTATAAGAGTGATAGGGATGCCGTCCGGTCCTGGACTTGAGTTTTTACACGATGCTAGAGCCGTTTCCAGCTCTTCTCGTAGGAATGGAGAGTTGATAGGTTCGTTCTCATTTTCCTCGAGATTCGCGTTTGCTTCTATTCTTCTGGCTTCTCCTTCGGTTTGATTTTTGTGGTTTAGGAAAGGTTTGTCGTAATTTTGGTCGCTCGAGTTTGCAGAGAATGTTTTCGCCAGAAGATTAGACATGTCTAACAACTTTGTGCAAGGGTTTCCCGACGAGTCTTTAAGGAAAGCAGTGAAGTTAGAGTATTTGTTTCCCTGGATACGTTTAATTCCTTTCCAAATTTCGTCGGTCGATGTATTCCTATTCATTGATGATACGAAGGCACGCCACGCCTCCATTTTAGCTATTTTGAGCGTTTTTCTCGCCTTCGCCTTTAATTTTTTATGTTCGACTTTGTTATTATCTGTCGGGTGCTTTTTAAATACATTATAGGCGTGTTTGGCATTCTTTACGGCATCCTCGCATTCATTACTCCACCAAGGTAGCGGAGGTTTGGCTCGTATTCCTGATGTTTTAGGTATTACTTGATTCGCTGCTTCGTTTATGGTTGTAGTGAAGGCGTTTATATTATCGTCAGCATTGTGTCCGTCCAACGGGTCTATAGGTGGGTAGTTTACGAAAGAAATTTCCAAAAGTTGTTTGTACATTTCCCAGTTCGCTTTACGAAACTTCCATTTTTTATCGGGGGGTGAGGTTGATGGTCCTTGTTGAGTTTCAGTAGTAACTTCTAGATGTATAGGAAAGTGATCACTATTGTTGAGGTCGCTGTTTACAGACCATTCAATCTTATCAGACAGGTTTGTTGAGCATACGCTGAGGTCGATCGAACTAAAGGTGCCAGACGAAGCGTTCAGATGGGTCGGTTCATTAGAGTTTAATAAAATTAGGTTAGGGTCTTCGAGCCAATCTTCGATGATTGAGCCGCGTTTGTCGCGTTTCTTGGCTCCCCACCAGGAACTGTGGCCATTAAAATCACCGACTACAATGAATGGCTGTGGAAGTTGACTAATTATGTTTCGTAATTCAGATAGTTTAAAGTCGTAGCTGTTTGGCAGATATATGTTACAAATCGTGATTTTCTCAGGAATTTCTATTTTTACTGCAACTACCTCCATTGTTGAGATGACGAGGATCTCTTCCGATGGCGTGTTCTCTTTCACATATATCGCTACACCGCCACTCGCATGGATTGCTTGTTTGCGATTTTTGAAGAATTCTTTATAACCTCTCAATCTTCCACAGTGGTCGTCCTTAAAATTTGTTTCTTGGATGCATAATACTGTTGGCGAGAAGCTCTTCTGAAGTGTTTGCAGGAATGGAAGGCGTGCGTAGAACCCATTTAGATGCCACTGCATGAGATGCATCGCGCCAGAGTCTGTTCGAGAGGTTTAGTTCACCGAGAGTTCCATTTCATTTGAGTCCGAGAAGTCGCTTTCAGAGTAATTATCTTCTTGGTTGACAGAGTCTTCTTCAGCCCCTGATACCGACTTGGTTGCTGCTTCTTCAAGTTTTTTAATTAGCTTAGTCAATCTAATTTTCGTGCTCCTTTCGGTGTCAAATAGATATAGTTTCCTCAGCATTTCACTTATGGTTGATGGTTCAGAATCGAGTTCGGAGATAACTCCTTGAACCCCTTGTTTGCCGCTTGTTCTTTCTAATAGATTTTTGAGTTGCGTGAAGCTGAGAGAATATTCCTCGGGGTTCTTCGTCATCTCGTTTTTGATCGACGCTAGCGGAATCTCGGGGGTTTTTCCGTTGGAGGACTGCGATGAGTCTCTCTTGGGTTTTTTTTTATTACGTTCGGCCTTCGTGTATTTCCCGTCAGCTTTTTGAGAGGGGCGCGTTCCATTATCAACTCGTATTTTCTGCGATTCGTGCTCCGGCGATGTCAATGGCGAGACGGAATGCGGTCGCTTGAAAGCGGATCCGTAGCTCGGTCTGTCGGCTGAGTTGATCGGTAATTGAGGCTCCTGAAGCTCGTCGACGAGCGCTGTAGGAGAGTTCACTTGTGTCCCTTGTTTTGGTTTTGATTGTGGTGTGAGGCTTATCCTTTCATCGGGTTGTCTCTGTGAGGGGCAATCTTTAGCGAGGTGGCCTTCAGCCTTACAACGGAAGCACGAGAGGTTCTCGGGTGAAATGTAAATCGTGTACGGAGTTTCGTCGCAGATGATTTTCAAGGTATCCGGTAGCTTGGTAAAGTCTTCCGGTTTGATGAATAGCTGGCGACGGAAGCTCATGATGTGTGTGTATTTTTTTGAACCGAAACGAAGGTACGTGATTTCAGAGGCCGGTATAATCTCAATTTCTTTAAGCATGCCTTCGATATCAGAGTGAGGGATAATTGGTGGAACGTTCGAGAGGATTATCCTCTTATTTCTCGTTATCAGCGGGCGAATGCCGAGCGACGTGTTGTTTACAACGATAGTCTTGTGTACATCGATGAGTTCGTCGGCGATCGATTTAGTCGCTAGGTAAATACATATTCGGTTATTTGCTATGCGTGACACGAATCGTATGTGGGCTGCAGATATTTTGTTAGCTAATGCATCGATATATGCTTCAAGTTGTACGTTATCTAGAGCATCGATTAAGATCGCCTGTTCTTTGGTCGGTACTTGCGTGGTCTTCGCCGCACTGTCATAGCTTGTAGAATGGGTTGTCGCCATGATTGGGGTGTTTTAGTTCCGAATTTTCGCTGTACTCAGCGAATATTCCGGAGGAAACGGTGGAATTTATGTTTGAGGGCTAAGCCCCGTTTACTTCTACTAGCTTCTTGCGAGCAAGCGTCTTGCTATACTCGCTACTTTCTCTACACTTCCGTACACGGCACAGGCACCGAAACGCGATGTAAATAACACCGAGCATCGATATACGTCCGAACCGTACGAGCGCTCGATTTAGACTCCTCTAATCTTTGATTTTTATGATTTTCACACATTTTTAATGTAAAATCACAAAATTTTAAAGATTACAAAAAAAATCTGAAAAAATTCATACTTATTCGGAAAAATAAATGAAACGTGTCCATGATGAAAAAAAGTTAGGTTTCCGGGAAATTTGTTGAACAATTTTTTTGTTCATTAATTTGTTAATAACATTTTGTAATTATTATTATCTAACATCAATTGTTTGAACATCTTCTAAATGTCTGATTTTTTTTCAGAATTTTATGTGATCGAGGGGTATGCGAAATTCTTGCCGAATTTCACGTTTGCCCAGACTGTACCGAGACGACTACCTTAAGTTGAGATAAGAATAAAGAAATTTTGGAATTCCCTGAGTATCGGGAGAAAGATACTCTGGCGCCCAGCAACAATACAGCGAGGGAAAGGTGAGAAAAATCGAGTATCGAAAAACAAGGGCGTCGTTATTGATTGAACGGGGAGCCAATTGCAGCCGGTCCGACGCTGATAAAAAGCCCGTCACAACTGTTACGTCACGCAATTTTCGAGAACTCTTATTCGCGAACTTGCGCTGTTCTTCGATTGCACCGAGAGAAGCTGCACGCGTACACTCGCGAGGAAACGGAAAGACTGAGGGAAATAAAGGAAAAAGGGAAAAAGGGAGAGGATCGCTGTGCGTGAGAAGCGTAGACAGAGAACCGTTGACCAGAAACTATTTAACAAACTTTCGAAAGCGATTTTGTCGAGACGAAGTCGTAAAATAATTCTGTCATCGGAGACACGAGAAAAAAAATCAACATCTTCAATGGGACTTGAGTTACTCGAGAATTCCAAAGGCATAACACCACGGCTCGATCACCCAAGATGAGCACGTGGCCCCGACACCACGCTGTGAAGAAAAGTCACCAATACCAGTAAGAAACGCCGGCTCATGTACCTGGGCCAGCCGCCATCGAAGGGATTTGACTGTTGCTAAGCCGGCAGGTCTCTGTTTGCCGAAACCTACCAACACCACTAAGCATCGAGGCTCATAGACACGAGCGCTCGATGTAGCCGAAATACGCCAACACCATGACGCATCGAGACTCACGGATACGAGCTCTCGGTGACTCCAAACCTCACCAACACTACGACGCAGCGAGGCTCACAGACGCGAGCGCTCTATGACTCCGAAGACGACCAACACCTCGAGCGACGATACCGACAGCTTCCTTCTAACCACTATGCATAGAGCCCAGTGGGTTAGAAAAACTTCCGATTTCCTCCAACGAGTGCAGCACCTCTCGGGCATCGTTTACAGCCACCCCCGCGAACAATGGGAGATTTCCAATAGTCGCGAATTTGATAATTAGACGATTTCCAATAGAATCACGCATGCGTATGAACATTGGGTCAGGTCGTCAACAATATTACAACTTTGTAATCATATTTTTTATGTATTTTTCACGTATTTCCCCGGTTATATTTTATAGCTAGGGGTAGGTCAGGTATTTGCGCGTTACTCAGGTAACCATCATAAACCCTTCTGGTCTTTTCCCATCATAAAAAGTAAATCCGTAAAAACAACGAGTTAAAATATTTCTGCCTTTAGCACTATCTCTCATTACTCAGAGTCTAAACATTTAAATGAAAAATATCTTGCAAATCGATATTGCTTCAAAGATAAATAGTTCAATTTACGATCTTAACCAGCGACGAAAGAAGAATATCGGGTTACATAGGAAATGTTATTTTCAACAACTACCTCCGAGAAGTTTCTTCTAAACATTTGGATGGAATAAATAAAGATAAGTGGTGCTCGTTCGAAGAAGCGATTCTATTCAGCTCGCCGATTTGTCACAGTTCTTAGAAAGAAAAAAAAAGAGAAGACTCCGTGCTGGGAGAGAACAGAGGATTGCACGTCGTTGCTATGTCGCCACGACGGAGAAAGCCTCTGTACCAGCATACTCTTTAGGTAGGATAGAAGGAGAAGCGACCACGTGAGCGTGGCTGGTACGAACAAGGGAAGTCAAGAGCCACCCCGAAGGGGAGGTAGCGCTGTTGGCTAGCTCGCGGGCCAGCTACGGTACACGTGATCGTACCGAGAGAGTAGGGGAAGGGTGAGCCACCCGCGCAATGCATAGAACGTACGAGAAGGCCCACCACTCATCGATAGCCGAACTTTTCTCAACCAATAGGAATAGAGCCATAAAAATCAAGAGACAAATGTAATTCTTAGCCAAGAGTAGGGATGAAGAAGGAGAGAATAACCGAATAATAATTATTAACAATCGTTAATAATAACCATTTTTTCATGATTTACAATAGCCAAATGTCACAATTATCGTAAAAGTTTAACCCGAAATTTGTTAATTTGACAAATGGAAAGGTTAAACGAATTAATTAATTAAGTTAATTAATTCATCATTTTATATTGAAAGCCGCCGAAAAACCATTAAGAATGAATACCAGAACACCCTGGTAGTTCTGAAATTTATATCAAATTTAAATTCAATTTAATTAGATCTGTCAAATCGATATCGATCGATATTTCACATATTATAGTAAAAACCGAATGAGAATGCATGTAATAGAGTGAAGAATGAGAGCGAAATATCAATAGAGTTCATTTTTAATATTTTTGGATTTGATAATTAATTAATTCTTTATCAAGAAAATTTTCCTTTTATCAAGTATTAAAATTCGTAATTTTCCACCTAAAAAGGTGATTCAAATTCGAGACACTTCCAAAATAAATAAAAAGAATAAATCGCTAATTAACAAATCCAAAATCGATCTGATAATAGTTAATTAGACTAATTATAAGAAATTGACAGCCGATAGAAAGAGAACAAGGGAGGCGTGGAAAATCACGCCTCGACCAAAAAGTTGCCCCTTCCACCGCGGTCTATGTCAAGCCTATTTAAACGGTGCCCTTTACGGAGGGCCATGCTAGTTGCTAGTTGCTAGTTGCTGATGCTCATTACCGTTCCAAAAACGACCAACGACGTTACTCTGTTCGCGACAGTTTTGTGTTTTTCAATCTTTGTTAAAAGACTTTGGAAAATTTCCAAATCTTATCCTTCGTTGTGTTCATTTGTGAAATTGTACCAAGTTTTGTTTGACTATTAACTTCAATTGAAGTTAATAGAATAAAAACTCAGTGTTTCAAATTTTGTGTTTCGTTCGTGAAAAATCTTTCGACCGCTCGGCATTTACTTGGAGCCGAGGGTATCGACCAGCGATCCACCGACGACCACCACCAGCAACCTCTTCTTCATTTTTGTTCGCCGGATACTTTTGTGTTCTTCGGTAAGTTTTATTCTTCCTAAGTTTGTGATTTTTCTCCTCAACCCTTCCACTTTAGTGAAAAGTTTAAGAGATGTACATATCTCAGGTTATTATCGCCCTTCTGGCAATTATAGTGATCGTGTTAAGTTTTATTCTTTTGTGCGGAATCTCCGTTAAAATCACCGTCAATATCCGCGATTCTAGAGTCACTCGTGAAGCCCCTGTAGTACACTCGGGGGTACGAATCTATCCAGTGTCTACCGTCCGTCGAGTTCCTCATACCAACCCGCGAGTTTAGTTAAATTTTTAATATCGCGATGAACTCCCCTTTGATTGTCGTGATTTTCCTTGCGTGTTTTATCGTAGTTTTCATCATCGTCGCGATAGTTTGGTATCTCCGCGCTTTCCGTTCCGTTACCCCGCAAGAAGTCGTTACAGCACCCAGTGCTCCCCTTGAATATTTTTGCCCGTATTGCCGCGATATACACCCTATTAATGAAAACGTTTAGATACCCCTTTGTTCCCATTTCGCGAATGAACTCTAGTCTCTTCCCGAGCAATTTTCCGCAAGGTTAGGCTCTAAACGAGGCATCCGCGAATCGTAGCCGCTTCGATAACGCGTAAATGGATTAAGTTCCTTGACCGAGATGAGGCCGGCTCCTCACGTAAACTCACGATTCGCGACGTAACACAACACATACAGCAATCGAGGAAGCAAAAAAAAAGCAATGAGAAAAAAAAAGTTAAAAAAATGTTTTTAATTAATAAATTAAAAACAACATTTTTTTAACTTTTTTTTTTTTAAATAAAATGACAAATTTTTTTATATTCGTTCATTTCTATTACGTTTTTACATTCGTCGATCAAGATCTAGTGATTTTTTTCTTCTATAAAAATTTTAGAGAGAAGTACTCATCTCAACGCTTCGATATTTCTCGAGAACGTTTGCATTTGCCATTGCGCCCTTTGGCCGAAAATTCGGATTTAACCTTACAAACATACAAAAAAATTGCGAGTCGAAATGGTCTTGGCCTTCGATGTGAACCAGCATTAAAATAGTTTAAAACTCGAAAAAAACGATTTTAAACAACCATAAAAAACTATTCTATATTTTTTCTAAAAGAGAATGGAAAACCAAAAATTTTTGTCTTTTAAAAAATTTTCTACGATGAATTATCCCCGAGATATCATGAAAAGAGCGAAAAATCGAAAGTTTCTCATTTTCCGAATACAAAAACTTCTGGATGTCTGAAACTTTCTGAATATTTTTTAACTTCTTAGTAGTTCAATCTTACTTATTTTTAAAGTTATTGTCCAACTTTGAAAATTTGGGTGGCTTGAAGTACCGTGGAATGCCTCATATATTGCTTGGCTTATATGATTTCACTATTTTTTAAAGGATTTTTTGGAATTAACTATTCATGTACTTGTACGTTTTTTACTCTTTTGTAAAAAAAAGTTGTTTTGAGGTATCATTATCAAACCTGTGCATGGTCGTTTCATGCTATAAATATAAAAATTATTTTTGTGACTCAGAAGCTCTTGTAAGTTTTTCTGTCAACTCTTTTCGTATTTTCTTATGTTATATGGTAATTCTAATCAATCTAATATTGACTTATGTGGTATTGAGTAGTGTTGACATACATGCTCACCACAAGGAGAACGTCTTCAATTTAGCCTTGTTATAAACACTCTGAAAAGTGACTGGATTTTCGGTCGAATAAACATCTTTGTTCCGTTTAAATGGCCGAAGCAAAAACTAAATTATTGTTATAACGTTTTTATCACATTTTAATATCCCACAATAAATATATTTCATTTACCTTTCATGTTTTGTGCATTCTGATGGATTTCCTATTACAGAAACTGCTCGATGCAACGATGAAAGTTCCAAAGCTATCGAAATGCCGACGAATAATTTGATACTTTTCAGAAACGCCATTTTTCTAAATTCCATGATTTCGAAATCATTCAGGTTACGTGCACGGGAATAAATTTCAATGCCTACAGGACGTTATGTGCAAACAAAGAAACTACAATAAACTCAAATTCAATTTTTTTAGCCGACCTTTTTACTCCCGTCAACTTGAAATGCAACTAAAACAACGACACAGTACTAACTCGAGCCAGACGCAATACAGCACTGCTACCGCGATATTTGTCTGAGTGATACTTGGGTGATGAGATTGTATGGTGTGTATGATGTGGAGTACGACTGCACCATCTATCACGATTTACAGGATGCAGACGACAATCACACTGTTCGATAGATCCATTTAAATGTGTACAACCCACCGGACTCATGTATTCACTATATAAATAGACATAGGAAGTGATAAAATGAGGGCATGCGACCGTCGGAATCAAACGTTGAGGCGATCATTTTAATGAAATTAACTCGAACTGTGCCCGCGGGTTCCACTTGTAGAAAATTGTAGCGCCAGCGTGATAACTGACTACGATAATAAGAGCGAGGAAGTAATTTCCCGATTATTACTCATCGCAAGCATGCATCCATTTGCAAAATATCCTGTTTTAAAATATCTTGCAGTCGGTCAAAATATTCTGATGGAATTTAATATGCCCGGTGTTAAAAAAAACCTCCCATAACATCCTTTCACGAAATGTCCCGTCCCAAAATATCCGGCACTAAAATATTCAATATTCAATATTTTATTCTGAAATTCGGTTCTAGTCCACAAAATGTATTCAAAGTCAATGAAAATAATACATTGTGACGAGACGTTACAACGCTCTCGCAGGCACGCTATAGCATAGGTACGCGCGAGAGTCGTAGATAGGCGCGTATACAGAGTCGTCCCCCGACAATACCCGAGGAGAGAAAAAGATATAGCATTCGAGAGACTGCCGGCGTGTTATATCAAGAGACGCGGTAGCGTCTCGACGCCAAGTACCAGTAAAAAGTATAAAGACCCGCAAATCGTCGAGCGCTACCAAGTAGTTATACGCCAATATTGGGAACCCTCGTGTTCCGACGTTTTGTTCTCGTGAACGGTTGAATTAATAGAAAAAATAAAACATGTCTAATCATATAAATCGACTACTAGCTTTCCCATGAGCCCTTCAGCAACCCTATTCGTTCATGCGTTCTCGAGATATGATCGTGTGGCTCGAAAAATTCACACTTTCACGATGTTTTCTTTAGACTGTCCCACTCTCCGTGTCCTGTCCTCTGACGTCACGCGCCACGTCACGGCCGCTGCCGCTGGGTTGTGTCGGTGTGCTCGTGTGTGAGTCACACCTACAGACAAATTATCGATCGTGCCAGCCGGCAAGCATCGATTCAGAGTCAGCTGTGTACATGACGTCACAGCTACCTCTTCGATAATACAATACTTGAATGGGTGACCGCCCGAATGGACAATCCAGTACTTGGATGGGTGACCGACGAAATGTGTATAACACTACGCATGTGTGGAGGTGTTATACGACGCTAGCGTGAACGTATAAACATGTTCATTTCAAAAATTCACTGCTAATTTGTATAAACAACAGCAATTCACTACTAATTTGTTTAAACAATAGAAATTCCGTACTGATTAGTTTAAATAATAAAAACTCCCGACTAATTTATTTAAACAATGGAAATTCACTACTAATTGATTTAAAAATCGAAATACATTTCTAATTTGTTTAAACAATGGAAAATCACTACTAATTCGATTAAAAATTCGAAATAAATTTCTAATTTGTTTAAACAATGGAAAATCACTACTAATTCGATTAAAAATTCGAAATACATTTCTAATTTGTTTAAATAATAGATATTCATTACTGATAAGTTTAAATAATAGAAATTCACGACTAATTTATTTAAACAATAGAAATTCCCTACTGATTAGTTTAAATAATAAAAATTCACGCCTAAGTAAAAGTAAAAGAAGCCGCGAATAAAATTAAATAAATAATTAATTCATTAATTTTTTTTGTAACTTTTTTTTTTGGAAAATTTTTTTTAGGAAATTTTTTTTTGAAAATTTTTTTTTTCAAAATTATTTTTTTGAATATTTTTTTTTAATTAATAAATACAAAATACGCATCAATGGACCGCTCCTGAGTCGCGGCCCTGGTTTCTCTTATCGGTAATTTGTGCCGCCAGGCCGTTGTAGGCATAAAAATATGGTCAATTTTTAGCAGAGTCGGAAAAAAAGTATCGTATGCCACACGGGAGGAGCGGATTTTCACCGATTGTGAGCTGTGCTGGCCCGAACGCAGCGAGCCTCGCACTCGGTGAAAATCGCGCACTTTCGTACCTTGTGGCATAATGTGCTATTAAACAATAGAAATCCCCTACCGATTAGTTTAAAACTTCTAATTTTTTGAAACAATAGAAATGCTATACTGATTAGTTTCAAAAATCAAAATTCACGCAGATTTCAAAAAAGAATGAAATAAAAATTTTTAACATTTTTCTTGCGAAAAATTGTAAAAAAACGCCGCAAAGTACCATGCATATGGTTTGTTAAAAAAAATGTTTAAATAAAAAAAGCCAAGTAAGATTATTTTAAAAAATCACGAAAAACTATGCTTAAATTCCAGTTCAAAACCTTGGCGTCCCAGGGTTAGCGCTCATACACGGCTCGTTAGGAGAATTAACGAGAAAGAAACCACCGTCAGTAAACTGAATCGTATGCGAAAAATAGGTCTTGGGAGGCGAGAGAGAGAAGGGTAGGGGAGTGTAGTTTGCGATTAGAAGTGAAGGTAGTCGTGGTGGTGAGTGCGGGAGGTAGTGGATACGGTACCCTCAGACGAAG
The DNA here is from genome assembly GCA_963971235.1 of Cryptus armator. NCBI lineage: Eukaryota > Metazoa > Arthropoda > Insecta > Hymenoptera > Ichneumonidae > Cryptus > Cryptus armator. The sequence continues at coordinate 1,381,001 of CAXARG010000111.1, read as the reverse complement.
GGGGTACCGATATTCTAGGGATAACGAAGTTGGTACAGTATTTAAATCAGGGGATTGCAGGTTACAAAATGCCCCTATGCGTCGATTGCGACAAAAAATTATCCGCATGTATTAATGTTATATTTTACTTTACGAATGTTCATTCCCTTATCCGGAAATTAGAACACGTATAAAATCAAAAACCGATAGAAAAAAACGGTTCGGTTCGGTTCGGTTCGGTTTTTCGGTTTCGAAAACCGAAATTATCAACCGATTAAGGTTCAGGTCCACATCAATGCACATTCAGCTTATGCCTCCGCGATTCCCTAACAAACCGCGTCCGACAACTAACACTGGGACGCCAAGGTTTTGAACTGAAATTTAAGCATAGTTTTTCGTGATTTTTTAAAATAATCTTACTTGGCTTTTTTTATTTAAACATTTTTTTAACAAACCATATGCATGGTACTTGGCTGCGTTTTTTTTACAATTTTTCGCAAGAAAAATGTTTAATTTTTATATATTACAGGTATCCAGCTACGCGAAGACGGCCAGTGGGAGACATGAGAGGGGAGACGTCGCGAATATTCGACGATCAGGAGATTTCGGCGACAAAGGGCTCGTTCCCCCTCCCACCGATTACCGAGACGCGTAACCGAACACGAGCGAGAGGCACTCTCGCGCGCCGCGTTGTACGAAATAGATCGATAGGCGTAAAGAGCGATAGAGATTCAATTACTCAGATATTGAGCGAATAAAGAATAAGTCTACGACGCATAATACCGCCGTGCGATACACGGGAATGAGGAAAATCGTTGTACGCCGTGTCGTCGGCAGAGAGATTTTCTGAGGGAACAAAGAGGATAACGGCTCGTAGCCAGAGGAAAGTTGCGAAGACGATTCGTGTAGATCGACGGTAGGAAAATTAAAGGCAGGTGCACGGAGTGCAGACCATCTTCGGTCTTTTCTGTGCCGTACACGTGTTGCCGTAGCTTTCCCGCTCGTGCCCGGAATTGCGGGAAATTCTCTCGAACAATTTTCGCTCGCAGCGGCGAGTATCATAATATCCTCGCACACTGGGATCGAAACAGTGTGCTGGCGCTCAACGAAGGGAATAACGATAAGGGTAATTAACATCGGTTAATTGAGCGGGCGTCATCATATTTTAAACGGGCTAGCCGATCGCAGGTACTCCGAAGCCTGCGAAAAGCCCGTCACAACATACAATTTTATATTTCAAAAATTGGGCGATTGAAGGATACTATTGATCGGTTATAGTAGGTAATGTACCTATACGAATTTTTTCAAGATGGCTGCGGTTGGTGGTGGGGGCCTGTTGCCAGCCGCTGCTGGGTGTGTGTGTGTGTGAGTCACCCCCACCACACGTCGCCGTCGGGGCCCTGGATGCTCGATGCAGGCTAGGGTGATCGGGGGAGATGTTGCTTCGTCGGCTGTCAGGTCCCAACCACCCGCCCTTACTCGAACACTTGACTAGCTTGATCAAGTGTGGTATGGTGGGAGGCGTGAGTGTAGGGTGAGAGAGAGTGAAGGCAAACGTGTGGGGATGCGGGTCTGCAGCGCCAGGGCCGTATAGCGCCGGATCAGCGTACTATGCCGTGATTTCGTTGAAGGCCAGCGGTGCTGCTGGTGACTAGCGGCGCGTGGGGGTATGATGATGCTGATGCACCGAAGGCCAGCACTGTGACACGGTAGAGCACAGGTTCGAGCCCCATGTTTGGTACTTTTTTATTTTTTTCCTGATAATTGTGGTCGACAGAAGGTAAGTGAAAAAAGAAATTATGGCAAACATTTTTATTTATTTTAAACCAAGTGTGTACATTTCTATCTTTTTAGTAAAAAAAAAAATTAAGCATATAAACTTAGTCGGGCACAGCAGCGTTGGATGGGTATTATAGCGTAAACACTGCCGCCTGTTAATGAATTTCCAGGGTGTTTATCAATAGCTTCCGCTAGGCCTCGTAATTTTTTCATTAACTGTTTATAAAAACGGGCGGCGATACGACTATTTCATTTGAAGTCCGAGGTGAAAAGGTCTCCGAATTGTAGGTGAAGGGTGGGAGAGCGCGAAGGGAAACGTATGGGGGTGCGCTTCTGGAGCCCCAGGGCCGTACACCGTCGGACCCGTGTACTATGCCGTATTATCGCTGAAGGCCAGCGGGGTGGCCTTCAGCGATCGGCTCACGGGAGGGGGTATGATGATGAGGGCGCCGAAGGTCAGCGTTACGATCGGCTCGTTTTTATCTATTTAGTATCGCGAAAAAATTTGAAAACCCATTTTGTGAGCTATTTTACAGAAGTACATATAAAATCGTAAAGATATGTGCGGAAGTAGTTGAGGACACGTCAAGATAACGGCAAGTGAGGAGCCGTGACTGGCCGTTTTATCACCAAGATGCTATCACCAGGAGGGCATCAGGATGCGATTGCATCGCGAACGGCGAGCGCACGGGAGTATTAGGGGAGACTCAAGCATATTCTGATAATGGGCCGGCTACCGTAATGATCGGGGACCGCTGTGCCATAAAATGTCGTCTGCCAAAAGACGATGTTTTCTCTGAGTAGGTAACTACCAAAAAAAATTTGGAGTGAATTTGAAAAAAATAAATAGATGCTTCACGAAGGAAGGTAAGTAGGAGTCCTGGATGTCCGAGGTGGGGTTGGGTAGCTGGGGCCTGGCGGCCGATACCGCTCATTGGGATGTATAATAGGAGAGTAAAAGCAGGGTACTACGTTTAACAATTTTTTTATTTTTTCTATTTTTTATTTACATTGAATTATCGAGTCGTGAATACGACAACAGCTTACTCCAGGACACGTACTCGTACTTCGGCCGTAACTCGGGATACCGATCCCACATGCATCCAGAGTCTAAAATTAAATACTTTTTATAAAGTTTACAAAAAATTTACAAAAAATTTAATTGAAATTGTTTTATAAAGGTAACATTTGATAATGAAGAAAACGTAGGGTAGTCTGTTAGGCAGAGTAAGGGAAGCGGCTTCCGGAAATCTTGGAGAGGAAGAATTGGAGTGGGAGCATTAAGCCAGGAATCGTAATTGCCTGTCGGCAATACCGCACAGGTTGAGTGGAAAATTGGAGTATGGCGATTGGGCCTGAAACTCGGCATTAGCTCTCGTCAGCCATCAGAAGGATATCATTGTAACGTCGAAGTTGTTCGTTCTTCGTTCACCGTTTTTCAGACATGGACAGGTGAGTTTGATATTCCGCGCTTTCTCCGGTCTTCCATCTTTTCGTTTATTATTTTTAGTTTTATGAAATTTTGCGCGGTGCATTGTATGCATTTACCATGTTTGTAAACACGTTCCAAAGCCAAAATGTAAACACGTTCGCCTCGGTCAATTTGACATCCTGGCGAGATCCCGCCAAGAAAGAAAAAAAATGTGGATTGTCATTCGGAGGATAAAAAAATATGCATTATTCCACCGTCGACGGATTTGTGGGGCTGTCACGATGAGCCGAGTTGGGATTCGGAGGAGGAACCGGATCTCTTCGTGGATATGCTGGAGCGTTTCGTGAACGAAGTTTTTGTGGACAAAAGAGAAACCTGTGGGCCAATCAGGTGCCGCCGAACCCGTCCCCGCGTCAATGTTATCGAGTCGTGAGTACAGCTTTATTATTAATTTAGATATTGTTATCAGCGTTTTCGTTTAATCTCTTCGAGCTATATTTACTGAAAAGTATTCACAATGTTTGTCTTTCGTTTTTGTTTGTAGAAAGAACCATAAAAAAACGTCAAAGTCCACCATATGGCCGACAAGGAAATAGCTCGACAAGACGTAGCGGCAAAGCGTGAATGAAAGACAAAAAGTGTAAAGTGACAAGTGATCGATAGCGAAATCGTCAATTTGAAAGACATCCCCGCTGCTCTCTGTATTTATTTATATTTACGGTTTTATGAAAAATGTGTTTGTGATGATTTTATTTTGTGTGTTTTTATGAATATACGCTCCATTGGAATAATTTAAAACAAAATCGCTGTGTCATGACATATCGGCGCTTATTCTTTAACGATGTTTCACACGTACCTTTCCTATAAAAAATGAGATTTCACGAGAATTCCAAATACTTATCAATAGTATAAAAATCTAAAAAAATCATCAGCAATGAAGACATCAAGGACTATGATTTTGCATAATAACAATGCGAAAATGTTATAAACACATAACTAATTAAAAAAAAAAATAAAAAAGAAATGCCGGTGAACTTTTTTCTCTTGTCAAATGAATCTCTTAATTATTAGCAACGATATGAAATTTCTAAATCTTCTCACATTTTGAAAATCTTTTTTTTTTTATTTTTCGTGTACTACTGAAATTGATATTTCTAAACAATTTATTGCAATTACTTTGGTTTTATTTATGTGAATATTGTAATTCTAGTAAACTTTTGTATCTTAATCTTTTCTTTTTGGCGATGACGGATATGCCTTTCTCTTTTCAAATGAACCTCTCCATATTTTAGCAAGCATAAGTATTTAAATTTTTTTTTTTTTTTCCTTTTTCGAAAATCTCATTTTGACATTCTTTTAACACTATTGTTACTTCAATTTTGGTACAATCATGCCGAAACTTCATGAGTGTGACGTGACATGTTTTACGAACACATATACAACATTTTTTGCTTCCTCAAGAAGCTTTGTTTTGGTGAGAAAATTTTTTCGTTTTTTTCATGTAAACGTGTTCAGAATGTTCTAAAATATCTGAAAACGAGCGCGGTAGACTCTAATTACTGAACGAGAGGAAGCATTATGATAGCGGTGAAGTTTGAAACGTTGCAAAGTTGCAACGGTTTCCCAGCTCTCACTCCGAGGCAACTGTCAAAAGCGCTATGGGGTTATGTTCAGAGCCGACTAGCTATATTCGCCTTATTTTAATTAAACGTGCCTAATGTATTCCAAAAACTGGGTCCTATTTGTACACAACTCTTCCATAGTCATCCAGGAACACGAACGAAGAGGATTTAAGCTCCGCCCTCGGAACATTATATTTTTGAAAATCGCATGCTCGACGAACACTCTACTTTGTCGAATTTTCGTGCAACAACGCATTTGTCCTGCAAAATGTTAATTTTTTTTTACGATACACTTCCCTACATATCGAGGAACGTTATCGCCAAGTTTCAGCTTTCGGACTCGATTCCTTGTGTCAAAAAAAAAATAAAAATTTCGGCAAACAGTCGATTTTTTGCTACTTTGCGTGCAACAACGCATTTGTCCTGCAAAATGTTCATATTTTTTTTTACGATACCCTTCCCTACATATCGAGGAACGTTATCGCCAAGTTTTAGCTTTCGGACTCGATTCCTTATGTCAACAAAAAAAAAAAAATTTCGCCAAACAGTCGATTTTTTGCTACTTTGCGTGCAACAATGCATTTGTCCTGCAAAATGTTAATATTTTTTTTTACGAAACCCTTCCCTACGTATCGAGGAACATTATCGCCAAGTTTTAGCTTTCGGACTCGATTCCTTATGTCAAAAAAAAAATAAAAAATTTCGGCAAACAGTCGATTTTTTACTACTTTGCGTGCAACAACACATTTGTCCTGCAAAATGTTAATTTTTTTTTTACGATACCCTTCCCTACGTATCGAGGAACATTATCGCCAAGTTTTAGCTTTCAGACTCGATTCCTTATGTCAAAAAAAAAATAAAAAATTTCGGCAAACAGTCAATTTTTTGCTACTTTGCGTACAACAACGCATTTGTCCTGCAAAATGTTGATATTTTTTTTTACGATACCCTTCCCTACGTATCGAGGAACATTATCGCCAAGTTTTAGCTTTCGGACTCGATTCCTTATGTCAAAAAAAAAAAAAATACTTTCGGCAAACAGTCGATTTTTTGCTACTTTGCGTGCAACAACGTTTTTGTCCTGCAAAATTTTAACTCGATTCCTTATTCGCAAAAAAAAAAAAATTCTATAAAAACAGTCTATTTGAATCTAGTTGATTATGAATTTTGAGTTGAGTTGAAAAACAGTTCAATCGGAGTCGTAAGTGTGTCACAAAATAAAAAGATTGGGCTTCGAAGGTCAGCTAACTTTACGTTCATCTCTCTACAAAAAGTCTCTGTAAATAAAAAACTATAAATGATAGAGGTTTACGTTTTCAACGTTATTTGATGCGGGTACAGTGCCGAAGATATTTCAATCATCAAATTTTCCGTACCTACCCTATAAATTGAGAAAATTACCTTTTTTGACGAAATCAACTAAAAACCCGAAAAACTCAGATGTCGTGCAAAAAGTCGAAATTTTTTTTTACGATAATATTCCTTAGGTATTGAGGAATATTATTGCCAAGTTTCAGCTTCCGCACTCGCTTCCTTATTTGCAAAAAAAAATGAAATTTCTAGACAAACAGTTTTTTCCAGCCTATTTTTGGCTACTTTTCGTGTAACAATTCAGATATCGTTCGAAAAGTCAATTCTTTCTTTTACGATACCATTTCCTAGGTATCGAGGAATATTATCACTATGTTTCAGCTTCTGGACTCGCTTCCTTACTAGCAAAAAAAAAAAAAAACATTCTCGGCAAACAGTCGATTTTTTACTACTTTGCGTGCAACAACTCGGATGTCCTGCAAAATGGCAATTTTTTTTTTTACGATACCTTTCTCTACGTATTGAGGAATATTATTGCCAAGTTTTAGCTTTCGGACTCGATTCTTTATAACCAAAAAAAAATAAAATATTTTGGCAGACTGTCGATTTTTTGCTACTTTGCGTGCAACAACGCATTTGTCCTGCAAAATGTTAATTTTTTTTTTACGATACCCTTCCGTACGTATCGAGGAACGTTATGGCCAACTTTCAGGTTTCGGACTCGATTCCTTATATCCAAAAAAAAATAAAAAATTTCGGCAAACAGCCGATTTTTGGCTACTTTGCGTGCAACAACGTTTTTGTCCTGCAAAATGTTAACTCGATTCCTTATTCGCAAAAAAAAAAAATTCTATAAAAACAGTCTATTTGAATCTAGTTGATTATGAATTTTGAGTTGAGTTGAAAAACAGTTCAATCGGACTCGTAAGTGTGTCACAAAAACAAAGATTGGGCTTCGAAGGTCAGCTAACTTTACGTTCATCTCTCTACAAAAAGTCTCTGTAAATAAAAAACTATAAATGATAGAGGTTTACGTTTTGAACGTTATTTGATGCGGGTACAGTGCCGAAGATATTTCAATCATGAGATTTTCCGTACCTACCCTATAAATTGAGAAAATTACCTTTTTTGACGAAATCAACTAAAAAACCGAAAAACTCAGATGTCGTGCAAAAAGTCAAATTTTTTTTTTACGATAATATTCCTTAGGCATTGAGGAATATTATTGCCAAGTTTCAGCTTCCGCACTCGCTTCCTTATTTGCAAAAAAAAATGAAATTTCTAGACAAACAGTTTTTTCCAGCCTATTTTTGGCTACTTTTTGTGTAACAATTCAGATATCGTTCGAAAAGTCAATTTTTTTTTTTACGATACCCTTCCCTACGTATCGAAGAACATTATCGCCAAGTTTTAGCTTTCGGACTCGATTCCTTGTATGCAAAAAAAAATGAAATTTCTCGGCAAACAGTCGATCTTTCAAAATGTTAATTTTTTTTGGATATAAGGAATCGAGTCCGAAAGCTAAAACTTGGCGATAATGTTCCTCGATACGTAGGGAAGGGTATCGTAAAAAAAAATATCAACATTTTGCAGGACAAATGCGTTGTTGCACGCAAAGTAGCAAAAAATCGACTGTTTGCCGAAATTTTTATTTTTTTTTGGATATAAGGAATCGAGTCCGAAAGCTGAAACTTGGCGATAACGTTCCTCGATATGTAGGGAACGGTATCGTAAAAAAAAATATCAACATTTTGCAGGACAAATGCGTTGTTGCACGCAAAGTAGCAAAAAATCGACTGTTTGCCGAAATTTTTATTTTTTTTTGACATAAGGAATCGAGTCCGAAAGCTAAAACTTGGCGATAATGTTCCTCGATATGTAGGGAATGGTATCGTAAAAAAAAATATCAACATTTTGCAGGACAAATGCGTTGTTGCACGCAAAGTAGCAAAAAATCGACTGTTTGCCGAAATTTTTTTTTTTTTTTGACATAAGGAATCGAGTCCGAAAGCTAAAACTTGGCGATAATGTTCCTCGATACGTAGGGAAGGGTATCGTAAAAAAAAATATGAACATTTTGCAGGACAAATGCGTTGTTGCACGCAAAGTAGCAAAAAATTGACTGTTTGTCGAAATTTTTTATTTTTTTTTTGACATAAGGAATCGAGTCCGAAAGCTAAAACTTGGCGATAATGTTCCTCGATACGTAGGGAAGGGTTTCGCGAATAAAATATCAACATTTTGCAGGACAAATGCGTTGTTGCACGCAAAGTAGCAAAAAATCGACTGTTTGCCGAAATTTTTATTTTTTTTTTGACATAAGGAATCGAGTCCGAAAGCTAAAACTTGGCGACAATGTTCCTCGATATGTAGGGAAGGGTATCGTAAAAAAAAATATCAACATTTTGCAGGACAAATGCGTCGTTGCACGCAAAGTAGTAAAAAATCGACTGTTTGCCGAAATTTTTTATTTTTTTTTTGACATAAGGAGTCGAGTCCGAAAGCTGAAACTTGGCGATAACGTTCCTCGTTATGTAGGGAAGGGTATCGTAAAAAAAAAATTAACATTTTGCAGGACAAATGCGTTGTTGCACGAAAATTCGACAAAGTAGAGTGTTCGTCGAGCATGCGATTTTAAAAAAAATAATGTTCCGAGGGCGGAGCTTAAATCCTCTTCGTTCGTGTGCCTGGATGACTATGGAAGAGTTGTGTACAAATAGGACCCAGTTTTTGGAATACATTAGGCACGTTTAATTAAAATAAGGCGAATATAGCTAGTCGGCTCTGAACATAACCCCTTAGCGCTTTTGACAGTTGCCTCGGAGTGAGAGCTGGGAAACCGTTGCAACTTTGCAACGTTTCAAACTTCACCGCTATGCATTATGGCGAAGGACAGTATACCTGCGAAACCGCACGCAAATGTCTGGCACGGTTGACAACGGCTGAGCACTGGCATGATGAATAAATTTTCCATTTTGACAGTTCTCTCAATAGCGTAATCACCTAATCAAATGCGCATTGCATCGTCACTGAGGGGTCGCTCGACTATTGCCCCACGATAAATTTTATTATTAATGAGCGCTAATACTGGAGAACCGCTGAATACTTCTTCCTCCAGTAGCCTTTGTAGACGCGATCCATCATGCTCTTGTACATACTCCAAAAGAATGTGACGGCCCCTAAGCAGAGTCATACTATCACCAACGAGGACAGCAGATCAATTTTGAATTTATCTGCAAACTAATTCGCGAGCCTGGTACAAGCATATCCGTAAAGTTCAACTAAATAAGACGAGACGCTTATCACCAGGTAGTCACACGGCCCGAAACAAAACAAGCAAGCCTGTCATCGTCAAAAGCGATGATGGGGCGAATATGATTCGGTGCCGTATGGCTATATAGAATAAGTTTGTAAATCGTAAATATTTGTAAATTTTTCGTATATTTTGTAAATTTTTTGTAAATTTTTTGTAAATTTTTTGTAAATTTTTTGTAAATTTTTTGTACATTTTTTGTAAATTTTTTGTAAATTTTTTGTAAATTTTTTGTAAATTTTTTGTAAATTTTTTGTAAATTTTTTGTAAATTTTTTGTAAATTTTTTGTAAATTTTGTAAATTTTTTGTAAATTTTGTAAATTTTGTAAATTTTTTGTAAATTTTGTAAATTTTGTAAATTTTTTGTAAATTTTTTGTAAATTTTGTAAATTTTGTAAATTTTTTGTAAATTTTGTAAATTTTTTGTAAATTTTGTAAATTTTGTAAATTTTGTAAATTTTGTAAATTTTGTGTGGCATATTAATATAGAATGGTCCTATGTATCACTTGGCGACGGTTACTAAGAACGGTTCTCACATGTTTGTTTGAAAAATCTACGAGAGTTAGTTTGTTTGCACATTTCAAATGAGACGGTCGTACTATTTTCTAATAAACGGTACTTCTCGAAAAACCATCCTGAGTTGTGATTAATTTCAAGAGATATTTTGGCGATGCAAGTGCTGAAGTGTGCGACAATTTATCAGAAGTGGGATTTACTCCGAAAGTGAATCTATTAGTGAAGATTGACGCGAATCCGGAATTCGTTATCGTGATCGTTAGAACGGGGTTCTGTCGATCGAGTTACGAACGATCACGCGTGGTGAATCGTTTCGAAGATAATAAGAGTGATTAGAATATCACATCGTGGATCCCGACGCAGAAAATTCGACTGCTATTAAAAAGAAAAGGGGTCGACCAAAGAAAATCCGACTCGAAGAAAAAGATACCGATAATATTGAAACACGAGAGATGTTAACCCGTACACCTCCGGCAACGACGTCGGGGAATTTTCATCTTCAAGAGGGAATTATGGAGAATCAAACGGAATCGTCCAATGATGCGAGAGTCGGAACGTTTAACAACGATGTAGGAGCGGGAGCGCTCAATAATGACGCGAGAGCGGGTACGGTGAACGACGCGAGGACCGGAGCATCTCGAAATTTGTTCGGGGATATCAATCCAATGGATTTCGATTTTTATGGAATGAGTTTGGCAAACAACCATCAGGCGAATATTAGACGAAGTTTTATGGATCTGTCCAACGTACTGCCGAGCTTTAACCCCGTCGATAACGACGCGGATGTGAACCGATGGATCGAGAAAATCGAAGAATACGCGGATATGTACAAATGGGACGATTTAGCGACACGACATTATGCGTTGTCGAAACTACAAGGAGTTGCGAGAAAATGGAAGGACAGCTTGGAGAGAGCGAACAGATCGTGGGACGATTGGAAACGGCTACTCAAGCGGACCTTTCTGTCGGAAGAGACAGGAATGGGAGTGATTCTCGACGCGCAAAACTACAAACGGCGCTCCAACCAAAATATTACGGAGTATTTTTATGAGAAGTTGGCAAGATGCAATAAGGCGCGTATGGGAAAGCGAGAAACGATCGAGTGGATCGTCGATGGACTGGACGATCACCAATATCGTGCATATTTGGGACCTCTGTCACGGTATCAAGAACCGTCTGATCTTCTACCGGATTTAAAGAGCGGAAGCAACTTTATAAAAGGTAGTAACGTACGAGCATCAGCGAAGCCAACGTCGGCGAAGAAGGAGATGCAGTGCTTCAAATGTCAACTTACGGGACACACGGCGAAATTTTGTCGCAAAAACGATGACAATGAGAAGATGTCATCCGATACGATAGCAAAAGGCAAAAAGGAGGTTAAATGCTTTAGATGCGATGAGGTAGGACACTACGCACGTAATTGTACCTCTAGCGAAAAGAAAGAAGGGCGCGGTAAAAATAATGATGGAGAAAAGGTACTGCATATTAAAGGTAATTCTCACGCGAAATTTTTCAAGACGGCGCTAATCGGTAATAAAGAAATTCGTTGTTACGTAGATTTGGGCAGTAGTGCGACGATAATTCGTAAAGAAAACGCGGATAATCTGGGATTATCATATTACGAGAGCGCAATTGAACCGTTGGCAGGTTATGGTGGGGGAGAGGTTACTCCGATCGGGATAATGACGGTTAATATCGAGATAGAAGGGGTATCGGTAAAATGCGATGTGTACGTCGTACCGAGCGACTCGCAGATCGTCCCCTTATTAATCGGGCATTCGTACACCGAGCAACCAAACGTGCATATATTAAATACTTGCGGTTCATTGAATATTTCGAACGATATTCGCGAGCTTTGCCAAATCGAGACGTCAACGTCTAATAAGACGAAACTCGTATCCGTCGACGATATCACGATCCCTAGAAATTACTTAGGTTATATAAACGTCACGGGGAAAATTCAAAAAGATGATTTGTTTGTCGAGGGTCGTATGCTGGAAGGTGGGAACGCGATACCTAGATGTATCATTAGTACTAACGAAAACGGAGAATCGGTAATTCCGATAATGAATATAAGCGACAAAGAAATAATAGTTAAAAAGGGGCAAACGATTTCGCGCGGGGAAGTATGCGAGGAGAGAGAATATTCACAAGAGCTCAACGCCGAAGAGATAACGAAGGACGAAATCGATTCCGATTTGAACGACGAAGAGCATACGAAGTTGACGATGCTGATGAATAAATATAAAACAGTAGTTTCGCGTAACGTTCATCAAATGGGAAAAACGAATATCGCGGAAATGGAAATAAAATTATCTTCCGAAAAGCCAGTTTTCTACCGACCGTACCGACTGTCGTATCACGAGAAGGAGAAGGTCAGAGAAATGGTAAACGAGTTGAAGAAAGCCGACGTGATCGAGGACAGTAATTCACCATATGCAAGCCCGATATTATTAGTTCGCAAAAAGAACGGCGATATGCGTATGTGCGTCGATTACAGGGTATTGAATAAAATAACGATTAAAGATAAATATCCTATGCCGTTGATTGACGATCAAATCGATGCACTGAAGGGTCATCGGTATTTTACGAGCTTGGACCTTTTTAGTGGCTACTATCAGGTCCCAGTATCGAGAGACTCGAGAGAAAAGACTGCTTTTGTAACGCCGGACGGACACTACCAGTTCAAGAGGATGCCGTTTGGACTGTGTAACGCACCTGCAGTCTTTCAGCGTATGATCTACGTTATCTTTGGAAAGATACACGGGAACTTGGAAATGACATATCTCGACGATATAATTTCAGCCAGCAAGACATTCGATGAAGGCAGCGAAAAATTGGAGGCTATATTACAGCTTTTAACTTCGGCAGGATTGACATTAAATTTAAAGAAGTGTCATTTTTTCAAAAACAAAGTCGAGTATCTAGGTTTCGAGATTTCGCAAAGAGGGATCGAGCCGGGAACGACGAAGATAGCTGCGATCAAAATGTTTCCGATTCCGAAGGATGTTCGAGCGGTACGAAGTTTTGTGGGACTCTCGAGCTTCTTCCGCAGATTTGTCAAAGGTTTTGCGACAATAATCAAGCCATTGACGGATTTATTGTCGAAAAGTGCGAAATTTGCTTGGGGAACGGAGCAGCAGAATGCTTTCGACGAAATAAAACTAAGGATGACGTCGAAACCGATACTAGCAATTTATGATCTGAAAGCGAAGACCGAAGTTCACACGGACGCGAGTCAACATGGACTCGGAGCGGTTTTGCTGCAAGAACAAGACGATAATAAGATGCATTCGATATGTTATTTCAGTAGAAAAACAACGAAGGACGAGGCGAAATATCATTCGTTCGAATTAGAGGCACTAGCGATTGTCAAAGCGCTCGAGAAATTTCGAGTTTACCTTCTTGGTATCGAGTTCGTAATAAAAACGGATTGCAACAGTTTGAAGCTGCTAGAGAGTAAGAGAGATTTGAATCCTCGAATCGGACGATGGTTCATCAGATTGGCTGAGTTCAATTATCGAATTGAGCACATAAAAGGAGAGCAAAATGTAGTCGCCGACGGTTTGAGTCGATTTCCTGTTGAGCCGGAAGAAGAGACGCCAATAGTAGGTATCTCGATTTTGGGAATCGAGGTAAATACGAATTGGATCGCGGCAATGCAGCGATCGTGTTCGGAGATTTTGGCGATTCGAAACAAGTTGGAAGAAGGCGACGCAGAGACTCACAATAAATTCAGCATGGCGAACGCGAGAGTATATAAAATAACGAAGGGTCGATGGAGATTGTACGTGCCGAAAGAATTGCGAATCGATCTTGTAGCGATGACTCATAAGAGTCTTGCGCATCTCGGGATCGATAAAACTTTGGCGAAATTAAAAGAAACATATTATTTTCCGGGGATGCGCGATTATGTAACGACGTACGTAAATCGTTGCATCAATTGCTTGTATTATAAGCCCCAAACCGGAAAGAAAAGTGGATTCTTACATCCGATCGACAAGGGAAGTATTCCCTTCGAAACGATACACGTCGATCACTTGGGCCCGTTTATCGAAACGGAGCAAAATAACAAGTATATTCTGGGGGTAGTATGCGCGTATAGCAAATACGTGATGTTAGAGCCCGTAAAAAATACCGGTACAGACGAGACGATCGAGGTACTCCGAAAATTGATATCGCATTACGGGAAACCGAGACGAATAATAAGCGATAGAGGCGCGGCTTATATTTCGGATAAATTTGGGGAATTTTGCGATACAAATGAGATTACGCATGTAAAGATAGCGGCTGGTACTCCGCGAGCGAACGGGCAAATTGAGAGAATCAATAACATAATTCTCAATTGTTTACCGACGATCACTCGAGATCTCGAAAACAGTGATTGGGACGAAAAAGTTTATGATGTTCAGTGGGCAATTAATAATAGTACGCATAGAATCACGAAACGAACACCCGCGGAACTAATATTTAACTACAAATCAATCGGGAGACACGATAGTCTATTAACGCGAGAGATAAAAGAATTAAACGAAGAAACCGGAACGGAATTAGAGGGGGAAAACGTTGCCGATTTATTAAAGAAAAATAAAAGATTGTTATGTGAACAATTTAATAAAAAAAGAAAGGAAGCGCAAAAATTAAATCCGGGACAATTAGTTTTGGTGCGATATGAAGCGCCAGCGACGGGCAGTAGCCGGAAACTAAACGAAAAATATCGTGGTCCTTATGAAGTCGTTAAGGAAATAGGGAACGATAGATATTTAATCCAAGATATCGAAGGGGAACAGCAAAGCCAGCGATTCTATAAGGGTATACTAGCGATAGATAGACTGAAGATAATACCGAGTGAAAAATAATTTAGAAAAAAATGTATTCGAAATTGTAAACTGGAAAAAAATATATGTTACGCAGCAATAGAATATAATAACAGCAATATCGTCGAGGACGCCGATAAATCAGGACGGCCGAAATTGTGGCATATTAATATAGAATGGTCCTATGTATCACTTGGCGACGGTTACTAAGAACGGTTGTCACATGTTTGTTTGAAAAATCTACGAGAGTTAGTTTGTTTGTACATTTCAAATGAGACAGTCGTACTATTTTCTAATAAACGGTACTTCTCGAAAAACCATCCTGAGTTGTGATTCATTTCAAGAGATATTTTGGCGATGCAAGTTTTGCAAAAATTTACAAAAAATTTATAAAAAATTTACAAAAAATTTACAAAAAATTTACAAAAAATTTATAAAAAATTTACAAAAAATGTATAAAAAATTTACAAAAAATTTACAAAAAATTTATAAAAAATTTACAAAAAATGTATAAAAAATTTACAAAAAATTTATAAAAAATTTACAAAAAATTTATAAAAAATTTACAAAAAATTTATAAAAAATTTACAAAAAATTTATAAAAAATTTACAAAAAATTTATAAAAAATTTACAAAAAATTTATAAAAAATTTACAAAAAATTTATAAAAAATTTACAAAAAATTTATAAAAAATTTACAAAAGGTACAAAAAATGTACAAAAAATTTACAAAATTTACGATAAATTTACAAAACAATTACAAAATTTACGAAAAATTTACAAAAATTTACAAAATTTACAAAATTTACAAAATTTACAAAATTTACAAAATTTACAAAATTTACAAAATTTACAAAATTTACAAAATTTACAAAATTTACAAAATTTACAAAATTTACAAAATTTACAAAATTTACAAAATTTACAAAATACAAAGAAAATAGATAAAAACGATGTCAAGTGTGCGACATTTGTAAATTTTGTAAATTTTGTAAATTTTGTAAATTTTGTAAATTTTGTAAATTTTGTAAATTTTGTAAATTTTGTAAATTTTGTAAATTTTGTAAATTTTGTAAATTTTGTAAATTTTGTAAATTTTGTAAATTTTGTAAATTTTGTAAATTTTGTAAATTTTGTACATTTTGTACATTTTGTAAATTTTTGTAAATTTTTCGTAAATTTTGTAATTGTTTTGTAAATTTTTCGTAAATTTTGTAATTGTTTTGTAAATTTTTCGTAAATTTTGTAAATTTTTTGTAAATTTTTTATAAATTTTTTGTAAATTTTTTATAAATTTTTTGTAAATTTTTTATAAATTTTTTATAAATTTTTTATAAATTTTTTGTAAATTTTTTATACATTTTTTGTAAATTTTTTATAAATTTTTTGTAAATTTTTTGTAAATTTTTTATACATTTTTTGTAAATTTTTTATACATTTTTTGTACATTTTTTATAAATTTTTTGTAAATTTTTTATAAATTTTTTAAACATTTTTTGTAAATTTTTTATAAACTTTGTAAAGAGTATTTAATTTTAGACGCTGGATGCATGTGGGATCGGTATCCCGAGTTACGGCTGAAGTACGAGTACGTGTTCTCGAGAAACCGGTTGTCGTATTCACGACTCGATAATTCAATGTAAATAAAAAATAGAAAAAATAAAAAAATTGTTAAACGTAGTACCCTGTTTTTACTCTCCTATTATACATCCCAATGAGCGGTATCGGCCGCCAGGTCCCAGATACCCTACCCCACCTCGGACATCCAGGACTCCCACTTACTGTCAAACTCCCACTTTTTGTCAAATTCACTCCAAATTTTTTTTGGTAGTTACCTACTTAGAGAAAACATCGTCTTTTGGTAGACGACATTTTATGGCACAGCGGTCCCCGATCATTACGGTAGCCGGCCCATTATCAGAATATGCTTGAGTCTCCCCTAATACTCCCGTGCGCTCGCCGTTCGCGATGCAATCGCATCCTGATGACCTCCTGGTGATCGCATCCTGGTGATAAAACGGCCAGTCACGGCTCCCCCCTTGCCGTTATCTTGACGTGTCCTCAACTACTTCCGCACATATCTTTACGATTTTATTTGTACTTCTGTAAAATAGCTCACTAAATGGGTTTTCAAATTTTTTCGCGATAGTAAATAGATAAAAACGAGTCGATCGTACCGCTGACCTTCGGCGCCCTCATCATCATACCCCCTCCCACGAGCCGCTCGCCAACAGCCGCCCCGCTGGCCTTCAGCGATAATACGGCATAGTAAACGGGTCCGACGGTGTTCGGCCCTGGGGCTCCAGAAGCGCACCCCCACACGTTTCCCTTCGCGCTCTCCCACCCTTCACCTACAATTCAGAGATCTTTTCACCTCGGACTTCAAACGAAATGATCGCATCGCCGCCCGTTTTTATAAACAGTTAATGAAAAAACCACGAGGCCTAACGGAAGCTATTGATAAACACCCTGGAAATTCATTAACAGGCGGCGGTGTTTACGCTATAAGACCCATCCAACGCTGCTGTGCCCGACTAAGTTTATAAGCATAATTTTTTTTACTAAAAAGATAGAAATGTACACACTTGGTTTAAAATAAATAAAAATATCTGCCATAATTTCTTTTTTCACTTACCTCCTGTCGACCACAATTATCAGGAAAAAAAAAATACCAAACATGGGGCTCGAACCTGTGCTCTACCGTGTCACAGTGCTGGCCTTCGGCGCATCAGCATCATCATACCCCCACGCGCCGCTAGTCAGCAGCAGCACCGCTGGCCTTCAACGAAAACACGGCATAGTACGCTGATCCGGCGCTATACGGCCCTGGCGCTCCAGACCCGCATCCCCACACGTTTGCCTTCACTCTCTCGCACCCTACATTCACGCCTCCCACCATACCACACTTCGTCAAGCTAGTCAAGTGTTCGAGTAAGGGCGGGTGGTTGGGACCTGACAGCCGACGAAGCATCATCCCCTCCGATCACCCTAGCCTGCATCGAGCATCCAGGGCCCCGACGGCGACGTGTGGTGGGGGTGAATCACACACACACACACCCAGCAGCGGCTGGCAACAGGCCCCCACCACCAACCGCTGCCATCTTGAAAAAATCCGTATAGGTACATTACCTACTGGTTATATTTCAAACGACAAAAACAAGGATTAGACAAAAACAGATTACCAAAGAATTTTCAATAATTGAATTGAACATTGAAGAAATTGACGAAAACAATCGCACCGCAGCTAAAATTTCAACTAATTTTTTTTTATAATTATAAGATAATTGCAGAGAACTGATTTTCAATTGAACGGCAAGCAATAATAATGTTAAGTTGTGTGCACCTTGAAGGTAATCTTCTTTGTTAGTGTTTCCGTAATCTCTCAGTACGTTGTGAATATGCCGTTGTATTGAGCGACCTTTCATTTCTTTTTTGGAGCTTATCCAGCAGTCAAGAGTTCTATTTTGTTCTCTTGCATTCTTTGTTCGAGTTAAATTGCTTCGATGAGCTTCCAAATACTAACATCCCGCGTAGAAAAAAAGAATTTCGTTTAGATTCTAGACTAGAGTCTCCACAAGAATTTCGGTGAAAATCAATCCGAGATCTAGCTGAGAATTTCGACGAGATTCTCGATGACAATCTATATAGAATCAACGATGTGTCCCGGAGATAGATTGTATACAATTCGCAAACAATCTATCGTAGACTCTATCTCAGAATGTTCAAAAAGCCTCGGTAAACATAGTGTGCAAACTATCTCAGATTATTTCGGAGATTCTTATCAATGTTTCGAGTAACCTATGGAGAATCTACCGCAGATTCTAGTCATCAATGTTCAAACAGCCTTGGGAACTCAGTGCAAAATCTAATAAAATAAAAAATATTTTTCTTCAAAAAATGTAAAAAAAGTTGCCAAGTAGTTTAAAAATTGTTTTCAAATCCTTTTTTGGAAATAAAAAACTTTTAAAAACATCATATGAGCCAAGTAAAAATAAATTTAATAAAAACTTTGCTAGTCCTTTCATTTATTACGCTACTACATTTATTTGTGTGCTAAGGCCTCGCCAAGTTCTTTTTTTATTTATTTTTTCTAGGCTCATATGCTCATTTTTTGAAGAAAAATGTTTTTTATTTTATATTTCATTATTTTTTTAAATCTATTTTTTCATTATTGATTAAATATTATTTATTACTAAGAAAAATGTTTTACTTTGCAATGTTAAGAATCCGTACGAACCGATTTTTTTTGTATCACACGCACAATATTTATTAATTAAAATTACCACTCGCCTGCGATTAGTTTGTATAATTTTTTCACACAGACAACCCTTTTTCTTGACCACGAGAGAGGTTTTTTTTATTACTAATTTTCACGATAAAATAATAAATACCGCCTCACAATTAACCTTCATTTCGATGGCTCAATGCGAGTGTACTATTCGCGGATCCGGATATCACGAGTTGCTGTATTCACGAACTGACACTTGGAAATCGGTAACAGCTGATCGTTCGTTCCGCTTATACCATGGTGTATTTTATCGTGAAAGCGTGGATTTTTCTAGCGATATCGCGATATCTCTTTATTGCGTGCACCGATCGGCTTGATTCTGAGTTCATTTTGCAGCTTATATTCGATTTATATTGTGAAAAGATCTTTAAAATTTCGTTCCGGTGTCTCGTTTCCGAGAAAAAAACTGTCAAAGTTGGGGGCCACGATATTGGCGTATAAGGACACGGTAGCCCTCGACGCGCGTGGAGTCACGGCGCGGGTCTTTTTAAACGTGTGAAGGGATTTTCATCCTCACACTTCGGTCGTTCTCCATCGGCCGAACTAACTCTCAATAAACCAGAGCTGGGCAAAAGTTACAAGTATCTACATGGTATACGTAAGTACAGCAACCGAAAACGTCAGGCGAATACATAATATGCTAGGTCTAGAGCTCCCCACGAATATCGTACATACCAACCAGCCCATGTAATGAAGTACTTGCGTGTACCATGTAGGTACTTGTAGCTTTTGCCCAGCTCTGAAATAAACTCGAAAAATACGAAGGTTGGGCGCCAGCCATCTTTTTTCACCGGGGATGACGAACCGGTCAATAACGCAAAAAAACTCAATACTCAATAAAAAACAAAATTTCCTAATCGCGAAAAATCCGGAAACACGACACAACTAAATACTAACGACGGAGACGCGAGCGGTATACCAGAGTCGCTCATTATGCTAGGTTTGGTAGAGAGGGTCGGAGTCGTAGGAAAGACAGAAAAAGGAATACTCAATAAAAAATGCAAAATTGTCGTTACGTGTTCCACTATTGAAAAACCACTTTAGATACAGAAGGCGTAAAAAAAAAGATGAATCGAAAATTGAATACAAAGAATTACCAGATAATGTTACAAAAAAAAAGGAGGGAGACCGTACACACGGAATTTTAATAACTAATAATTTTTGTGAAGTGGTAAATGCGCAGACAGTCTCGCGGTTAGCGACGAGGCGAAGGCTGGACAAATCTCGACAAAAGACGGCTATGCAGTACTTAACGAGATACGAACGACGAAAAAGAAATCACTGACTCACCGTTCGTAGCTTTCGCTACCGAGATCGGAGCGCGTTTCTCATCGCGCTCACGTAGTGACTCGAGCTCGACACTTTGATCTTTCGGTATCTCGAATATTCTCGCGGAGTTTCGTCTCGTGACGAGGAAACTCAATGGGCTCATTTTCCAACGGAAATAAATACGATGAAAAATCGAACTCGATCACAAAAACGAGAATTCAAAATTTTTATCGAACGGGATCAGAATAAAGCGTCAGAACCATCCAAAGAAAATAATGCACCGCTTAATTGCTCACATATTTAGGACGTCGGAGGCACGTCTCCACGAGGTACTCACGGTAAAGACTACCGGAGACTTCCTCGGAGATCCTCTCTCGACGACGGCTCGTACCAGAAGACTCGTAAACTCAAGAATTCTCGAAAGCTCACGCAAATCGAATTTCCGAAACTCGCGTAGAGAGAGCCGGGTGCAAAATCTCTCACACACACACATTCGTCACGTCAATCCCCACTCACCGGGTTACGCATCGGGCTGGTGTTAGGCCCCATATTTCCCGCCCACCGTCATCTCGTTCTACGAGGTTGGGAGGGATATCCCCGCGGTCACACACACAGAGGCAAGCTCGGGACCCCTACTCTAATTGAACGGGGCAATCCTTGCCGACGAGGTGGTCCAATCCCCGCCGACAAGGCCTTCCAAACTCAAAAATCTCAAAAAATCTCGGAATTCTCATCGAGACACAACACACTAAAACATATAACTCCGACCTCCGCTTGCCTCTCTATCACCTGTGCGCCGGTTTTCCAGCCGGACTCGATAATCCGCGGGAAATCTCATAGGATTGGGGGTGATCGGGTGGTGGGTAGCACGAACTGTCGGGTCCTTTCCACGCTATCTTTTCAACCCCTCCTCCTCCAACTAACGACTATTTTCCCATTGTAGTCTCATTCATACTCTCACATACACTCAAAACTCAACTCATACGACTCGCGTTCATACTCGAAATGTGAGCGCAGAGCGAGTTCCCGAGTGTCGGGAGAATTATTTCATTCTGTTAATTTGATTTCTTGATCGGGACGAAGGTTTCCTCCGGGTACTCCGGTTTTTCCTTCATTAGATTTTTCTTTTATTGAATAAAATACTTTATTTTGGTTCCCGAGAATTTTGCAGAATATTTAATTTATTGTAAAGTGTCCAAAACTTTCTCTTCCTAACCCGGCCCCTCTCCGGTTCTCGAAAGCTGCAGCTAGTCGGCAGCTAATCAGCCTCGTCGAATTTTCCTCGACGCGTACGCGCGCCTGGCGCCCATCCCGCGAGGGGAAAATAAAACGGGACAATTTTGGCGACGATTTGGAGTGTCGAGGTTGTGGGTTCTCGTGGATGAATTCTCGCTTGGAGAATTTACGCTACAATGGGTACAATTATTTCTACGCTTATCCCTTATAACCCCACGGTAGCGTATCCGTAGAGCCACGCTGCAACATCCTCTTGATATTGTTACGTCCAAATCAGCATTTCCTCGGTAATTACAGTCAAGGAATAAAATTCCATTTTACACGTTTTGTACCATTGAGGCGCTTTATCCGACTTATTCCCTTTTTGAGTCTGACCTTTCGGAGAGTTACTCAGGATATGGTACAGAGTGCGTCGTGTTAAAGATTTAAATACCCGAACCAAAAGAAAGAATATTGCGCGTGGGAAGAATCATCGACTCGTAGTACGCGTATAGTAAGCGCGTAGTAACGATATGACGGAAATGTTTACTATGGAATTCCTCTGATAAGACGCCGTACGCTCGATGCGTCTCGTAGTGTAATTCAATCCGAGCGAAGTCGCTGACCGGCGCTGGCGACTATCGCGGCCCGATACACCCCCTTTGCTACCTTGGTATTCGTTACCAAAGGCAGAGGATATAATTCGAAGGCTAACACTCTTTAAGGTTTAAAGAAGGTACATCCTTCTGTTTTTATACCATCGATGCACTGATTTATCGTTTTAATTGTGCGGAATTATTTATTAAAATAATTTAAGCGTTTTGATGGGAAAAACTTACGTTGATGAATGAAGAATGATATGAAATTTAAATAATGAGTGAAGGTTCTCGGAGTCGGTCGATGTATGTATGTCGGTTGATTCCTTCCCTCCTTCAGGATTTCCAATTGGTGATGCCGATTTTTGACGATGAAGAATTAACGATGAGATTGATAACAACCGAATTTACTTAATTCGGAATAAGTTATTTAACTCTTGGCAAATATTTCAATTTATCGTTGAGATTTATTTAAATTCCGATTCACACAAATACACTTTTTAATTTACACTCGCTAATTCGGTTGATTGTGTTTCACAATTTAGTTCCCGTTATAAATTTTTAAAGTCTCAAAAACCGTCGTAAATGTCGATTAAAGTGCTGACAATTCCCCGTTTCGAACTGTATTAGGGGTTTACACGTTTCCGCACAAGTCTTTGCGACTTCGTTTTATTCGCTGAGAAAAGTTTAATGTTGAACTTCGATGATTTTTAAAGACAATGGTTGCGTCGAAACTCGTAGTGACAATAGTTATCGTAGGATGTCCGTATAATATTGGTAATGAGCTTCCGACGCCGCGGGCCCTGATTTTATTAATTTGCGCGGGGGACCTCCTCATCTGCGAACGGTCTCGAGCCGGCGCCGCTCGCGAGCCTCCCTCCAATGTCAATATCGATCAAATGTCACCTGTTCAACCTGCTAATTTTTATGAATTTTTAATTTGCCGCATTTGCAATATTTAAAATGTTTAAAGTTTTATCTCAAAAATTAAGATTTTAAATAACAATATTTTACAAATTTGAATGAAGATTCTATGTTTTTTGTACCAAAAGTTATTCTTGGTATTATCGACATTTTTATCTAAAATTAATTTAATGATTTTAAAATGTTTAAACTTTTTATTCGATATTTACTTCCGTGAATTTTAGTAACTTTTAGCTTATTGAATTATAGATTTCTGAGTTATTTCGAGTAGTTATTACTGTTTTACATTAATTGATTAACTTAATTTTTATTTATTTAGTCATTTCTCTCGACTTCATCTTGTTTCCTCAATCCCTATCACTGTTTTTATTACTTATTATCGGTTTTAACGTATTTTCCTATGTGAGTCCCATGATAATTCCATAAATGGTTATTATTCAGCTAATGCAATGTTTTTCCCCATTGTTGGAATAGTTTGATGAATGATTAAACTGTTTTATAAACTATTGAAATATTACAATTTATGCGCCGAGAGGTGCTGCACTCGAACGCGATAACGGTCAAGCCGTGCATCGGTCCCTTCGAGACAGTCTCACCGATTCTCTGGCTGCACAGTAGTGTACGTGCGTGAGGCGCATCGCTCGTAGTGTTAGAGCGATAAGAAACCTCCCGCCAATCACGTTTTAATGAAGCATTCAAATTGCTTATATGGCTCGACTTTTATCAGCGGTCTTCTCTTCAGATTTTCCTCAGGTGTCCTCGCCGGAAATACTGTATACCCGAGACATAGCTTGAATTTGGTGGCTAAACGTTAAGATGCCAATAACTGAGCAATGACTTCGCTCAGCTTTTGCACACGGCTCGCTAATTATTATCTGAGAGGTGCATGCATTGCCCCTCCAGATCTCAATATTTTAATAATTTAAATGTTTATTAAATTATATCCGAGGAACCATATGTTCTCTCAAGGATATTTAAATAGAAAATTAATTGTTGCGACAAAGTAAAAAAAAATGGTTACTGCATTAGCTGATTATTTGTTATGATATACATATACTAATTCAGAGGACGTAACACCTCCCCCCCTAAACGAGTGTCGCTTCAAAGTACGAGAGTACGAAGGACACGAGTGCGAAGAACGGCACTCGATCTCAGTAGAGATATAGATTCAAAGAAACAAAACGAAGCTTTACACGTTATTATTCCGTCTATAAAACAATTAAATTTCTAAGTTTTATTCTACGCTTTAACTAAATCGTTATTTAATTCATCATTCGTCTATCATTCCGTTCTCGGCCACTGAACCGTATTTCACGGGTGCCTCTTTCCGATGTTATGGCTACGCACGTTATCTGTAATATCGTGCTACCGAAGACAATCGGTCTTACGCTAAGGTGCAAAAGAAGGACTTATAATTATTCAGTGAACTCCTGTGTGTTCCTTTTAACGACTACGAAGAATCGTACCTCGATTGTCACCTGACCAAAGTGATAGCGATTATTCAAAGCAAATCTCGTGCTTTAAAAGAGTGAAACTGTCAGCAATTCATTCACTCTGCAATCATCTTCTACGCGAACAACAGCCATACAACCGTCAACGACAATCGACTTCATTAATTCAACGTTAATGTAAGTATTATTATACGTAATATCATTATACATATTCTTTTTTTTTTTTTTTCAATTTAAACCCTGTAAAACCCTTGCTAATCTAATGGTACTAATTCGAATCCTGATTCTCTTTTTTTTTTTTTTTTTTGTATAGAATGGGTGTACGAAGAGTCCGAGAGGCGAAGGAAATTTTCGAAGCACGGCGCTCCGGTGACGAGCCCTACCCCCGGTCCTATGTCATCTGGGACCCCCAATTACTACTTCCCCGGCATCTACGGCTGTTACAAAAAATCATCCCAATGGCCGAATGGGATCTAACCGAGAAGTGCCCGGTCTGCCAACTCATTCTAAGGAATTATTCGTGCGTCAACGCTTCTCGTCCGAGAAGACGCGCTCGTCGGACCGTTTCTCTCTTCGGTCCCCCCATACCCGCGTATTCTCACTGGGAATGGTTTCGTCCGGACCCCACGGTAGAGGGTCTTCGCCACGAAGATCCGCGATTTGCGCGCATGATGCGCCCACACGAATGGGTCCCTCCCCCATCATGTGATGCGTGTTGGGAATTTATCGAAGTGTGTCGTTGCAACGGCAACCCTACTGTTAACTATGGTTAACAAACTAGTATCTATGAGCAAAAAAAAACATTATCTATACTATGCTCAATCTTATTTTTAACCTTGTATTCCTTATTATCTACTATTTTTATATAATAACCTAATATAAAAAAAACTATAAGAATTATCGAAAAAAAAAAATATAATAACCTAATAAAAAAAAATATTTTAATCCAATAAATGTATAACTTAACTCGATAGATACAAGTGCACTTGTATTAATAAACTGATTTTACCCGATATTTTTGTTAATTTTATATATTTTCCTTTCCTCTTTCCTCACTTTCTTCCCAAAATTTATTTTAACTTGTAGTTTTTAAGAAAATATTCCGAGGTACGCAAATCCTCGTAAAAAAAAAAAAAAAAAGATTTTAAATAAGTGGCTGTATGCCTTAAAAAAAAAAATTTATTATATTTATAAAATTAAAAAATATATATCTGTGGCGGAAGGCCCGATATTTTATAATGATTATATATCATCTATACACGATTTCATTAAAACTAACTCTCTCAGAGGGTTAGTTGATCCTATTACGCTGGTTGTGGCGGCGCCTATGCTGCAACCATCCTTCTCTAACTCCCGCGGAGGTTCGACTTTCCGAGGGTAGCGCGTTCGCTACCGCGATACTCATGCAGTGCCGATCCTCGGCTGCTCCGCTTTGTGCGGCTATTCGTCGGCCTCTCCTCTTTATCCCGATCTTCCCCTTTAACTTTCAACTTATTTTAAACGCGGATACAAATCATTCGCAGTTCCCTTTTCTGTTTGAACGGACCTATCATTACTTTCCTTACGCTCGGTCTCTTCTTCCTCTCTCTCTTCCTGTGTCTCAATTTCTCTTGATACCTCTTTATCTCCTGCCTCTATATCTTTCTCTACCTTTGTTTCACTCCTTGATGCCGGTTTAGATGATACTTCTGTTCCCTTTTTCAGATGTAACAGCAATCGTGTTACCGAATCCCATACTGCTCCAATCGAAAACAATGACCAACCGTAAACTGTATGTAATGCATATCCATGTATAATTGTGTCTATGATAAGTTTGATAACTCGAGCTATCATTATTATTCCAATTAATCCTGCGCTAATATGTCCAAATGCAATCAAATTTTCCCACATTTTTTTCCAGGTTGATACCATCAATTTCTCTAATTCTGGTCCCTCTAGTAATTTAACAAAAGATCCCCCTTGTGCCGCAATTGGTTTTTCCATCATACCTCTCACTACTGAATTTACCATGGCTGGCCGTTCTGCCGGAAACATAACAAATTCTCTTAATTGCTCTAATTCTAACGTTGTATATATGCCACTGGTGGCTAATGTTTTTGACTTGCTGTATTTCCACGTTGGTTTGGTGTTGGGCTTCATCGTTCCAGGAGGGTAGACCAGTGTTGGACCCGGCATCATTCCGTACCATTCTTCATCGATAAAATACATTGGTGGAACCAATCGATTACACGTAGTTTGCAATCCCGTTCTCATTAATATATGCGTTCTCGGCGTCAAAAAATAACTTTCATTCCCTCTCGTTACTGGTAAATGCGTATAACATTCATTCACATGTCTAATTTTCACCTCCGTCGGTACGCATTTTACAATATGTACAACTTCTCCCGATATTACTGCCATGTATCCCGGTCCTTTCATCAAATGAAATGCAAATTCATCTGGTGCTTGAGTAGCAATAGCCAAACGATTTTTCAACATTTCTCGCTCCAACTCACATTTATCCGTTAAAAGATCCATATAAACTTGTTGTATCTGTGTATGTATACGTCTTTCAATGTATACGAATTTTGAATTTACATAAGCGTATATGTCCATATTTACTGTGTCCATTCGTCGTTTTGGTAAAAACATTCGTCCATTTTTCACTTCATGAATAAGGAGTCTAGGATGCTTCGTTCGAATTATAGTTTGTCCACAAATTGTAAGAGAAGTTAATTGTAAGATGTGTTACAAGAGCAAAAATAATATCTGATGTTGTCACTGTGTATAGCGTCTCTGAATCTTTATCTACCCCTTTTTCTGCCATTCCAACGTACAAAACTCCATACTCATTCCCACCACATTTGTCCATTGGAATTGAATTCCAATAAGTATATCCCCCTTCCATATCCATGCATTGTCCCTTATTTAAAGCGCACCTCACTCCTGATTTCAGATATACCTTATTTGTTTTTAATGCTATCGAAGTATGATAATCTCTTAAAGAGATTTTTAACGTGGACAGAACCACCACCTCATTCCAACTTCCAAATGGATCCGTGTAGGAGGAACCACTACACGTACCATCCACTCCCAATTGTCCAGCCAACAGTACAGGGTAATTCAAAGTATGATTACTTTTAATTCCCATTATCACAATTCCATCCATTTTAAAAGACCCAAGCTCGTGCATTCGCATGCAAGTGTCTCGAGTAACTTCGAGCACATATGAAGCTTTTCCATTTATAACGTCACTAGTATGTGAAAACATTCCACATCTACGAACACTTCTATCAACCTCTATTTTGCACTGATGAACGTGCACAGATCCATATTCATTGATTTGTAGCAATTGAATTTGAACTGTTGATATGTTTAGAGGTGGTGAGGGTATGTCACACTCATCCACCTCCAGAAGTGATAATGTAGTAACGTTTGATGTTGGTAATCCACATTCAAACCCGATCATCCCTGAGGAAGGTGCAGGTAGAAGACATACCCATAGCACCGATAACGACAACACCGTATATTGCATCTGTTTTAACAAAACAAAACTGAATTAGTTAAATATATGATTATTTATTGATTATGTTTTACAATAATACCTGATGATACATATATGGATATAGTATATATATATATATGTATATATATATATTTTTTTTTTATAGTTTCCTTATGTGCGTAATAAAAAAAAAACAATATGGATATTAATTTGTGGTTATTTACTGAATATTATATAATATAAAATTTTAAATGAATATTTAGACAACAGGCGATCGCAATATTTTCAAATTTGTTTATTTATTTATTTAAGAAGAACGAGGGTATAGGATGTAGATTGCACTTTTTTCTGAATTTACGGGAATAAAAAAAAATTATTTTAGTTTTGTCCGCGGTCACAGCGAGACATTAATAAGCAAAGAATATAATGGCCTCGGAAAGTTTTCCACTAAACGGCGCACATACAATGTGGCACACGTGGCATGACCCATCGTCATAGGCCTAAAAGAGGATCAATTTTTAGTGCTGCCCCTCGAGAAGCGAGGGACCAAAGGGATAGGAAGTGATTTTACTGAAATATTATTTTTAGGAGTCTATTGGGTTTTCAAAAAGGATGTATGAAGGAATTAGTTATAGATAAAAAAAATATGGATGTTTGATAAAGGAGATTTTAAAACTGCAAAGAAACGTGTAAATTTGAATATTTGAATTTTTATTTTTAAATTTTACTAATGAGTAAAGTGAATTTTAATAATGATTGATAAAATCCAATATCGCCTGTTGTTTAACAATAGAATGATTATATATGATTTACCTTAAAATCTATCCCCAAAATGTGTGTTTTATATTATTCACACTTCCCGATTGTTAAGTGATTGATTATTTATTATTTTATTTTTATATAATGCTAAAATCTAGTCCCAAAATGTGTGTTTTATATACTTCACACTCCCGATTTTTAAGTGATTATTACTTATTATTTTCCTTCTTTCTCTTTTTTTTTTCTATCGTCGTCGATTTCTCTGCTCGCGGCTCCTCCTACGTGCACTCGCGGCGTTCAATCTTTTCACCTCTTTTTCCGACTTTCTCTGGGATAACATATTACGGACCTCCGTTTCAAGCCGATGTTTTACAGCCGATAACACCTGTGATAACGCTCGGACTTGATTTTCAGTCTCCTCTAGGGATGTGCACGAACATGCACTTGCTCGAACGTTCGTGGTTCGGTTCGGCATGTGACTGATCGAACCTGACTCGAGCTAAGCCCAAACACCTCGAAGACTTCGAACGGTTCGAAGGGTTCGAACGGTTCGAAGGGTTCGAACGGTTCGAAGGGTTCGAAGGATTCGAACGGTTCGAACGGTTCGAAGGGTTCGAAGGATTCGAACGGTTCGAACGGTTCGAAGGGTTCGAATGGCTCG
Organism: Cryptus armator; assembly: GCA_963971235.1. Lineage (NCBI taxonomy): Eukaryota > Metazoa > Arthropoda > Insecta > Hymenoptera > Ichneumonidae > Cryptus > Cryptus armator. Next base: position 1,351,583 of record CAXARG010000111.1, on the reverse strand, counting down.
AACGGTCCGAACGGTTTGAATACACTCACGTATCTTGTATTGCAAACTTCGTAAATGGCCCCCACCTGTATAACTAAATAATTAAATAAAAAAGGGATAAGTGTGACCACAGCTAGTGACATAATAAAGAAAAACATCTGAAGTAGTAAAAATAAGGTAACAGATAGCAGCGTTTATTGGACCAGTATGTTAGAAAAACAAACGGTTTTTTCAATTCACCAAAATTCAGTGGTTCTTTTGGCAATTGGCGCATCGATATCAATATAAAAAAATTAAACACTAATTGATTTTCGGGATAGTACCAAATAATGTTGGATACCAGCACTCTCGAATATTTCATCGATATGACATAAATAGTATTAAAAAAATAACAGAAGCATTTTTAAAGAAAAGAATTTATCTATATTTCCAACGGAACAACGCGACAAAAAAAAAAAGAAAAGTTTTCTAAAGCCTTTCGACACGATGTCGCGTGAAAGACCGAATAAACGTTTCGTCAGGAGCCTTCGTCTCGACATTTCTTTTCCGTTTTTTTTTTCCTTTTTTTCGCGTTTCGCATTTCAGCGAATTCGACTGTAACGCCGCGAATGACCTCGAATCAACGTTAAATATTCTCCCTCTATTTTCGACGTGGGTTTTCGGCTTTGCTCTCGAGAGACATCAAATTTCTTAGATTTTTTTCCGTTATACCCTTACGCAGCGATCCCCTTCATTTTCCTCCATCTTTATCCTACTTAGTTGCATAGTTCTCGTGAAGAAACGCTATTTGCTCAACGTGACGCGATAGTAACTGAGCTCTGTTGGGCGTCACTATACTCCCGGCAGTAGAAAAAAGCCCCTCGCTTGTGGTCTGCGATGCTGGAATGTTCAAATATTGCCGAGCAAGATTGGCCAAGACAGGGAATCGGGCTTGATTTTTCGCCCACCATTCGAAAACTGAGATCTGTCGTGGCTGGACTTTTTCCTCCAGATATCTCATTAGCTCGCGCTCAACATCGTCGTTATCGTTCATGTCCTCATCTCCGAGGAACTCGTCGAGTAACTTTAATAATTTCGTTTTTGGTTGACCTATAAAAAATGTGCCCGAAAGAATATTGAATTAATCAGTCAGTTAAGAATAAGCAAAAACCATAAAACACCGTAAACGCGTGGACGTGTAACGATAAAAAAATTGAATGTACCGTCCGTATCTCTCCGAGTAGTGCAAACCGTAGATCGCGCGCTGTCCGGATTTTCTAAAAAGCTCAGCGTGGCCGTCTCCTTCAAACGCCTCATCACCTCGTGTTTCGAGATCGCTGTCGTTAGAAAACGGTCCTTGAACCGAGGATCAAGTACCATCGAGAATGCTACGAAGTCGTTATCAGTGTTGACGTATTGAAAGCGTCGATTCAAAGCCGCGGAAAGTGACTGGGCCAGCGAATTGGCGCCAGTCTCGTCTGTGTCGATATCCATACCGTCGGTAAATTCGGTCTGGGAAATGACCGAAGCTTTTTTGAGCATTTCAACGATGGGCATGTACTGTGACAATGTCGGATAGGTATCACTGCTCATCAAGACCGTAGCTTCTTTCACAGGCGACAGAATCTCAACGTATTTTTCTACCGCTTCCCACTCGTTTTCGTTCAAATTAGACGGCATACCTAATATAATACAGAGACAAATGCAGAAACATACAGCCGCGGTTTATAAGAAAATTTGTTCGTTTTTGCAAATAAAAAAGACTAAGAGTCGAAAAAAAACCTATGGCGATAGATAATTGAGTATGTATAGCCACAAGAAAATTCAAGTTAATCGGTTCAGTGATTTTTCGGATCTTGCTATGTGTTGTGAGGAGATTTTCTGGACTCCTGCATGCGGCGGTTCCAACAACCCCGTCCTCGCCACCGGAGCGATGACGAACGAACCCATGACGAGATAATACTTTCGCACCCCGGGTACCCGGGCGCCAGGTACTACGTACCGCCGATCAACGATCGGTTTTAATTTAGACCCCGAGATGCGAAAGAGGGTCCCCGTACGGCGAGGCAAGGCATACGGCAATCGAGAGTCGGCTAACTCAGCCCGCCTGGGAGAATAGTAGAGGGGGGTGGACGGGGAGAGTAACGAAACGTCCAAATTAAATTTATTGTATAATTTATTATAGTAGAAAAGATAGAAATTATGATGTAACAAAAGCAAGTAACGATAGAGAGATAGGGGTAGGTACGATAACGCGAAAAGATAATCAGATAATATAACAGTAAAATGATCGGAGAATCGCCAACGAGTAGGTAACCGGTGGTAGATAACAAGGAGAAGCCCTTGCAGATAGCTCGTGACGATTCTCGCAACCCATACGCAATATCGGCAAAAAGATAATCAGATAATATAACGGAAAACTGATTGGAGAATCGCCAACGAGTAGGTAATCGGTGGTAGATAATACGGAGAAGCCAATGTAGGTAGCTCGTGACGATTCTCGCAACCCCTACGCAATGACGGCAAAAAGATAATCAGATAATATAACGGAAAACTGATTGGAGAATCGCCAACGAGTAGGTAATCGGTGGTAGATAATACGGAGAAGCCAATGTAGATAGCTCGTGGCGATTCTCGCAACCCATACGCAATATCGGCAAAAAGATAATTAGATAATATAACGGAAAACTGATTGGAGAATCGCCAACGAGTAGGTAATCGGTGGTAGATAATACGGAGAAGCCAATGTAGGTAGCTCGTGACGATTCTCGCAACCCATACGCAATATCGGCAAAAAGATAATTAGATAATATAACGAATCCTCGCAAAATTATCACCTCGAGGCCATCCGGATCACGGAGAAAGAAAACAACCAATGAATACTGCGAATCATGATTCGCCACAATTGTTGCGACTGCCAGATTAATAACTACAAAAAAAAACAATACGGAACGTACTCACAGCAACTCAAAATTATTAATCCCATTGGCACGAAACACCACGAGGTAATCTCCAAATAGCACACAAGATAATTGTCGACCAGAGCCGAGCCGGTCGGTCACCCGCGTCACACAAAAAAAAACTTGAAATTTCCGAAAAATTAACTAATACGCGAACCGATTCGCCAAAACAATTAACCCGAGTTAATTACTAATGCAGAGAAGCTAAATGAAACGCGAGATCCCGACCGACTCGCACAGAGAAAAAGGGAGCCTCGAGCTCACCTAGTATTCCGCCACAGCCGAGAGCGCGAAGAGATAACGTGTCGCCAATTCGCCGGTACGTCCAGAACTAAATGATTCGCACCTCTCGGCTGATCGACAAGACCCTTTGTCCACTTCCCCCAATTCTCACGCGATACCTCAGCGAGTCGAGCCATAGAGGAATTCCGGGAATTCGTCGATGACGCACGACTCGCCGAAGGTATCGAGATCGTTGTTATTGTTCGCGCGCTCTCCCGCGCGCGTAAGACAATGTATAGTAGCGCGTAGGGACAATACGGTGCGAGGGATCATGACAACAACGAACACGTGATCGCGCGAAGTACAGTCAGGGCTCAAATTACAACAATATTTTAAAGAATTTTCGAGAATCTTTCTCGAAGGACTCGACAATGGTTGACTACAGCGGGGGGAGACCTCCCTCATGAGTATGAAGCCTTCTTCTCTCTCACGGTGTGTCCACACGGTACGAAAATTTCACTGCACCCCGCTGCACTCTTCCCACTCGAGCCCCATTCGCGAGACGCCGCTTATCACGGACCGCGAGACTCGGAAGTCTTTACGGATGGTTCAGCGCGAGGCTGATAAGTCAGGGGTGAATCGGCGACTCTGTCTATCGGTCATTGTACCGCATTCACCCCGGCATCCATTATTCCACGAATACTGTCGTTCGGTATTCGTTTGCAATTAATTTAAACTCCCTTTTGAATTCTCATGAACTAACGGTTACTGTACCGCGCGCGACGCGCGACGTCCCCCCGCGCCAATCATGAATATTTTACTTTCTTGTCCGAGTGTCTCGCCCGATTCTCTGTGTTTCGGCGCGACGTAAACAAATACTGTGAGTCGTACATTACGGAAAAAACGTAAATGGTTTCGGCCCCGAGAATAATAATCTTGCGAGGTAGGTATCATACTCTATGTAGGTAGTATAGTCTAGGTAGGTAGTAAGCTAGTTAGGTAGTAATAATGATAACGTATGAAGAAAAGAAAGAAAAACTTAAGATACGTGATTGGAGTTCTGGGCGACCGACTCGATGCGACGTCACGTGGGTCGTAAAGCCGACCCACTGCCCAATGCCTCCTACTTCCGGGTGGCGAGACGAAATGTCACGTCACAGTGTATATTGCCTCTTAAATAAATATCCAAAATCTATTGACGTAGTATACCCCTATCACACAACACAACACTCAGAGACTTCCTCAACGTAATTAGTCTCGCCATCATGTCGTGTTGACTGTTCCAGCGAGTGTCCACGTTCTTGATCAGCTTGAGCGGTTTTTTTTCGGGAGCAAGGTTCAACTGCGCTTCGACTAACTTAGCGTGACACGATGTCGATCGCGCGAAAAACGTTACTATCGTCTGGGCCTTTCGGCATATAGTTTCGAACTCAGACATACCCTTGAAAATAAAGTGGAAATAGATATCAAATATACGTGAATTATCGCGTACAAAATAATAAACGCTTCTTCTATGAGGAGGTAATAAAAGAATCAGGAAGGATATAAATTTGATGAACCTTTATGGCGTCTTTGACGGCGAGCTGTAGAGTATGAGCGAAACATGGAATTCTGATCCACCCATGATCCAAGCGAATCGACGCGACAATGTTCGCTGCATTGTCGCTTATAAAAACCTTCGACTTAATACCGGCATTATCGAGCCCCCATTCCTCGATCGTCGCTTGCAGAATGTCGTACAAGTTCGTACTTGAATGACTCTCGGGCATGTGGGTCATTGCCAAAGTAAAGCGTCTCGGTTGAAATTTTTTGGTGACATAATGCACCGTTAACGATACGTAGCTATCGATAGATCGTGAGGTCCAACCATCTGTTGTAAACGCGATGGTCGAAACGCCTAAAATTATATTTTACCGGGGAAAACCTTAGAATGCAGTTTACTGACCGTGAGAATAACATTTTGTGTCTTCTCTGCTCATCATATTAGTGTAAAAAGTAATAAATATTCACCTTCTTCAATATCACGAAGGATCGTTTGCTTAACGCGTTCCGTTTCTCTCTGATATAGAGCAGGAATAATGTCGCGGGAAAACGTTGTTCGCGATGGTATAACATACGTCGGCTCTACCGTATTGAGCAAACTGCGAAAAACTCGATGCTCCACAAGACTATACGGCTCGAGATCCCAAATTATCATTTGGGCAATCGCGGTCGTCAAATCTTTTGCTCGGTTCGAATTCGGTTCGAGAGGCTCGAGGTTTTTTTCGACAGACGTAGCTATACGAGATAATAAAATACGAATTAATGCGAATTTATTTCACGTTTCAAAAATAATTTTTTCGCGTTAAAGGCATGTGTATCAATTCCAAGTTACGATAAATGCGCGAGAATAAATAAAAAATAAATAAAAATAAATAAAAATAAATAAAAATAAATAAAAATAAATAAAAATAAATAAAAATAAATAAAAATAAATAAAAATAAATAAAAATAAATAAAAATAAATAAAAATAAATAAAAATAAATAAAAATAAATAAAAATAAATAAAAATAAATAAAAATAAATAAAAATAAATAAAAATAAATAAAAATAAATAAAAATAAATAAAAATAAATAAAAATAAATAAAAATAAATAAAAATAAATAAAAATAAATAAAAATAAATAAAAATAAATAAAAATAAATAAATATTTTAAATAAATTCAAAATATTAAATAATACATTTTGGCCGGATATCTCAAAACATGTGGCAGTTAAAGCGCCACCAGATATTTTTCAAAAAATGCAAAGTGCAGTGCAAACTGAACGACTGCATAGATTTAAAAAAAATTGAACTCAAGAAGAGGAATTGACAACATGTATGAATTTCAGCTTGGTTTCTCAAACTGTATTCCAGTTATGAGGTCAAATGCTTGAGCATATACACACAAACACACGCACGCACGCACGGACGCACCGACACGCACACATACACACACAGACGTTTACTACCATTCTTTAAATGTTGACATTAAAACGTAAAAAAAAATGCACTAAAACATAGCTTCTTGAGGAAGCAAAACAGTAAAAAAAGATTATTATTAACCGTTTATACGTAATTAATTCTGTGACAATTAATGAATATATAAAAATCCCATGGTGTTTGGACAACGCGATTGTAATTTAATTGCAAATTTTTCCATTGTTCGATTTTTTTTCGAATGATCAAGAAATACATACGTTTTATTGTACTCTTATGGACTCGAAGATGACGCCAAAGAGTAGTCGTAGTACTTGACGATACCTTCAAAGTCGTCGAGCAAACTTTGCACTGAACCGTGTTTGCATCGATTCTTGAAAAGTGCTTCCATACAGCACTTCGTCCACCAACCTCAGTTTCCGTGCGAGTAGCGTTTTCCGTTATGATTGAATCTCGTGAACCACCAGGTTCCGAGAATCCATCGCACGAATTATCCTCCATTATCAACTTCTTTGATGAATAACGGAAATAAATAAATAACATGGTATGAAGCAAACACTGAATCTCTCGCTTTTCAAAACGGAAGAAATTCTAACAACGAAATATATGGTATCGAAGAGTCACTTCAAACACTTCAAATCATCGAGTATCGAGACGGTACTTTGAATAATTTACCTTGGTATTAGAATAAATGCAAGACGCCCGTTGTTTTTTTTCCCGACCGTAAACTTTGGATTTCAAATACCAAATGCACGAGTGGGCGCGCAATAAAAGTAGTCACTGTATAAATATCAACCGAGATCTTCGTATTCTCCGTTCGACTGGTCTCACGAAGTGCGTGTAAACCAATCGGGTCACGGGGAAAGTCCCGCGCCACCGACGGAGATACGGCCGAAACTAAAAGATCGTCGAAGTAGTATATTGTGGATTAGCGAAAGTAATTAAATCGTCAGATATTCGTCGAATGGTTGTACAAAATACATAATAGATTTCGATTTATCTAAATCGATGTTTTTTCACTATAAAATCTAAGCCGACAGTGGTATCGTTAAACGTGTCACGTGATACATTCGCATAGTACGGACTATGCCCACGGCAGACCACGCGATCTGGCGTGGGCGTAGTGTCGCATACGCGAACGTTAAACCGAGCGAGTGTGGACTTCATATTGTGTGAATTAAACGAAACGTAATTTCTCGAAGTATAAGAAAAAAAGCCTTCACTAACGCAATCGTAATTTATAAACTTCTGGTCACGATTATTGTCGGGTTAAAATTATAAATAACGTACACAAACATTTTTATACTTCATCTCTCATTGGTAATCGACATTTCCCGTAAAAATGATTGAACTGTACGTTACAAACCACTGATGTCACGCCTTTGATGGTTGAGTTCTTAAATTCAAGCTGATACACTCTCTTAAGGTAGTGAAACGTGAAATATGAAAACGAATGAAAGGCGACCAGCGAACAGTTCGAAGGGTTCGAACAGTTCGAAGAGTTCGAAGAGTTCGACGGGTTCGAAGAGTTCGACGGGTTCGAACAGTTCGAGGGTTTCGAACAGTTCGCAGGAACATGCCTGCTCGAACGAAGTTCGAACAAGTACCGAATATGAAGGGTGCAACTCGAGCACGTTCGATCGGGTTCGTGCACATCCCTAGTCTCCTCTGCCCCGAATTCCACCACCGTGATGGGCGAATAATCCTAGCATCCCGCCGTCAAACCCGTGGCATTTACTCTGCCCCCATCGAACCCGTTTGATGTTAATTTCATTCCGAATCTTACAAGAAGCTCCTCCGTTTCATTGAGTAGATCCATTGCGTCGAATCCCCCAATTTGAGTCTGGTTTCTATCAATTTTCCTCAACAATTTAATAATCGACTCAATTCCCAATTGTTTCATCTCAATTGCCAGATTGAAAACGCGTTTCTCCAACAATCCTTTCTGTTTCCTTATATCTTTTTCCCATTCCATAACGGGAGTCTTCGCCTCGCACATCCTATCAATTACGGCCTCTGCCGCGTTTTCAATTGCCTCTTCTCTATCCATTCCAACCCCCACATCCATCCATCGCCCGAATACTATCTGTATTTTGAATATTCCCTGCGGCGTATTCCGTGTTACCGGTACGTCATAGTATTGCGCTATCGGCTCTGTCAAATCCCTTCTGTTGGCAACCCATCGCGCCAACTGCTCCGTGGGTTTCACTTTCGTTGCCATCTCGATTTTTCTGTAATAATACTTTGAATTTAGATTCTGATGTCTATTACCGTTTTTGTTATTAATATTTTAATTATCTGATTTTTATAAACTGCACAAATTTATTTTAGTATTTATTTTATGTGTATAACATTTTTCCCCTTTTTTTTTCCTTATTTATTGTTTATTTTCTTCGTATATTTTTTCCAACTTTCCCGTCAAATATTCCTTTGCCTTGGTAATTATCGTTCCTGTTACGTCTCAGAGGTCTGAGCGAACCGTAACTTGTGTTCCACGCGCTCAGCGGTGCCACGTGAACTTGTTCGCGCGCGCGACTCAGAGGTCTATTTTATATGACTTGTCCGCGGGGGCGACTCAGTGGTATGGGCACATGTCGTGTAACCTCAGAGGTTACTTACTCGTCGCTATTGTTGACTTGTACGTTTTAATAATTATTTTTGGGTTCGGTTCCTCGATTAAGATTTAAATCTCGTTCCTCAAATAACAAGGTAGTTTATTTAAGTTACAAAGATATAACAGATATAAGTCGGATATATAATATAGTATAAGTGTTTAAGGGGGTGATTCTAATATGAGTCAATCGGGTGTTAGAATCGGATTTTAGTTGCGCGTCGTTCGGATGTTGGAATAAGACTGATTAATTAGAGGTAATGTAATGTTAGAGGAAAATATCGCGTTTGGCAGGGCAGGACGTAACAGTTCCCAAACCCTTTACACGTATTAAGATCTTATTTTCCCCGAATTCTATGAATATAAATGGAGCAACATCCACAAATTTCATCACATATGCCACCCCTTTCTCATGTTTCCCCTCAAAATTTTGACTATCATCTTCGATGTTGAATTCTCGCAGAATTGTACGAATATTATCGTAGTAGATGAAAGAATAATATTCATCTACATTTCCCTCTATTTCGAAGATGTTGTCGCCAATACTGGTAAGATGATCTATTCCAAGCCTGATAGCCGTCGTTTTCCATGCTACTTCCTTATCACACAACTTTTTGATAATGCCGCTGTAAATGTTTATCATTCGGTCTTTAACGAGCTCTGCACTCTCTTCACGAGCCCTATCTTCCATCCATGGATTTGGGAGATAATCCAATACCAATTCAGACATTGCATCCTTCAGACGTTGTGGAGGAGAAGCTGAACGTTCCCTTGGATTTCCTATCACTCTTGACCTCGATGCTGGCTGTCTTGATTTCACCATTTTTTTTCCGTTTCCTTGTGATGCTGTGTAGCGATTCATGATACTTTTCTTGCTGATTATCTACCTTTTTTCCTGTTGAATTTGATTATTTATCCGTTGATTTATATGTTTATTTATTGGTTTATTTTAATGGTTAGTATTGTTCCGCGTTTACTCTGTTTTATTTTTGGTTTAATATGTGAACGTCTCAATCGATTAGCGTGAACTATCACCGGTTTATTTTTAACTTTTGACTTGACATTCTGATTGTTTTTTACTTCAATTATTTCAAAAGGTCCTTGATGATGATCTTCTAAATTCTTTGGTTTCGGTCCATTTTTCAGGAATACATAATCTCCGACTTTAAAATCCTGTTCGTTGAGTTTTTGGTCATATCTTTCCTTCGATTTTTCCTTTGCTTTTATTAAGTTTTCTCTCGCTATTTTTCGACTCCCGTGTAATTTAGTCACGAGATTGACAACATAATTATCGAAAGTGGGTAATTTATCCTCCTCTTGGATAGGATCACTTGATGGTAATCGTGCCATTTTTCCGAAAATAAGTTCATATGGAGTATGTTTTGTTCCTTCGTGTACACTGGTATTATAGTTGAAAGTAGCCAACTCAACCCATTCGTCCCATCCAAATTCCCTGTCTCTATATAGTTTCAAATATTCCCCTAATGCATAGTGGGAACGTTCTAATGAATCATTTGATTGTGGATGAAAGGCCGTAGTACGAAGTTTTTTAATTCGAAATCGTTTAGCAAGTCGTTTAATTAATCCACTCAAAAAGTTTCTTCCTTGATCAGTTAATAGGTATTTTGGTGCTCCAAATGTGCAAATATAATATTTAACCAATGTGTCAGCGATGGTAATCGATGTCGCATTAGGGATAGGGAAAGCAAGACAAAATTTTGAGAGTTGATCCTGAACAGTAAGAATGTATTCATTACCCTTTTTCGTTCGATGTAACGGTCCAACTATATCCATTGCTACCCGCGTAGAAAAAAGTAGTATGGGAAAGCTTCTTTACCTGTGTATGGGATTTCGATGGGATGTAGTATGGGAACTAGTATCGAAAAGGGTTTGGGAAAGGTATGGGTTTTGGGACGGAGCCATATTCGCCCCATATGCTTTTCCAGACCATCCCCCAGCCACAGCGTGCGACCGCGAAAATCCTCGCGCAATCAATCCCATACGCTTTTCCAGACCCTCTCCCAGCCGTCGCGTACGACTGTGGGAATTCTCGCGCGATCAATCCCGAACATAGAATCCCATATTACGTGTAAATGAAATAAGAAGAAAAAATAGATTTTGTCAAATGGAAGGAAAAAATGAAAAACGAAGAAATATGCTTAAAACCAATTTTTTTCGACAGATATGAGTTCCCCGAGCAAAGTTAAATGCTGCGGTGCGTAATCGGCGCTTGAAATTCTATGTAGGTCCCAAAAATATAATAAAGTGTTGGATGAATCTCACATAGATCTTTTAATTTGTCTATCCAAGCTTTTTCCAGTACACTGCCCGTCATTAATGCCTGGGTTCTAGTTTTGAACGCAGTTTTGCCCATCTATATTATGCGATGAGTTTCAGACGGTACTTCACGCATTGACACGCGGAACGCGGAATTGAAATTAAGTCACAACTGTCAAATGCTGACATGTTGGTTATATTTTCGGTGTTATGACAAGTAGATAAAGTGAAAAAGTGAAAATGAATATAAATTATTTGAAATCAAATAAAATTGTGTTAGAGTAAAAATTTGGATCTGCTCATTAATAAACACTAAAATAACAATTATGTGTGCTGTCGGTAATTATAATGGTCTAACTTTGCGGAAGGGGCGATCATTCGAGGGTGCTTCGAAAATAATAAATTAAATAATTAATTTAAATCCTTTCTGGGATTATCGGAGCCTTTCGTTTTTTTTTAGTTGATGAACCATTATCTCAATTGACTCGACTTTCGGTCATGGCGCATTGGTTTTCGTCGGTGAATCCGAGTCTTTTGCCTTAATCGCAAGGTCGGTTCAATTGCCGTTGATATTCGAAACAAATTTGGAATACGCTCCCTTCTCTCGATAGAGTAGGAAGGTGAGGCTGTTTAACTTTTTCCAAGAAATATCGCGACAGTTGACTCAGCTGCCAGTCATAGCGCATTGGCTTTCGTCGGTGAACCCGAGTCTTGTGCCTTAATCACAATGTCGGTTCGATTGTCGTTAAAATTGTAAACAAATTTGAAACGCGCTCGCTTTTCTCGATCGAATAGGAAGACTTGAAGCAGTCAGTTTTTGTTTGTGAAAAAAGTTGCGACAATCAACTCGGCTTCCGGTCATAACGCATTGGCTTTCGTCGGTGAACCCGAGTATTTTGCCTTAATCGCAATGTCGATTCGATTGTCGTTAAAATTGTAAACAAATTTGAAACGCACTCGCTTTTCTCGATCGAATAGGAAGACTTGAAGCAGTCAGTTTTTGTTTGTGAAAAAAGTTGCGACAATCAACCCGGCTTCCGGTCATGACGCATAGGCTTTCGTCGGTGAACCCGAGTATTTTGCCTTAATCGCAAGGTCGGTTCGATTGCCGTTGATATTCGAAACAAATTTGGAATACGCTCCCTTCTCTCGATAGAGTAGGAAGGTGAGGCTGTTTAACTTTTTCCAAGAAATATCGCGACAGTTGACTCAGCTACCAGTCATAGCGCATTGGCTTTCGTCGGTGAACCCGAGTCTTGTGCCTTAATCACAATGTCGGCTCGATTGTCGTTAAAATTGTAAAGAAATTTGAAACGCGCTCGCTTTTCTCGATCGAATAGGAAGACTTGAAGCAGTCAGTTTTTGTTTGTGAAAAAAGTTGCGACAATCAACTCGGCTTCCGGTCATAACGCATTGGCTTTCGTCGGTGAACCCGAGTATTTTGCCTTAATCGCAATGTCGGTTCGATTGTCGTTAAAATTGTAAACAAATTTGAAACGCGCTTTTCTCGATCGAATAGGAAGACTTGAAGCAGTCAGTTTTTGTTTGTGAAAAAAGTTGCGACAATCAACCCGGCTTCCTGTCATGGCGCATTGGCTTTCGTCGGTGAACCCGAGTATTTTGCCTTAATCGCAAGGTCGGTTCGATTGTCGTTAAAATTGTAAACAAATTTGAAACGCGCTCGCTTTTCTCGATCGAATAGGAAGACTTAAAGCAGTCAGTTTTTTTGTGCAAAAAGTTGCGATCATCAACCCAGCTTCCGGTCATGGCGCATAGGCTTTCGTCGGTGAACCCGAGTATTTTGCCTTAATCGCAAGGTCGGTTCGATTGTCGTTAAAATTGTAGACAAATTTGAAACGCGCTCGCTTTTCTCGATCGAATAGGAAGACTTAAAGCAGTCAGTTTTTGTTTGTGAAAAAAGTTGCGACAATCAACTCGGCTTCCGGTCATGACGCATTGGCTTTCGTCGGTGAACCCGAGTATTTTGCCTTAATCGCAATGTCGGTTCGATTGTCGTTAAAATTGTAAACAAATTTGAAACGCGCTCGCTTTTCTCGATCGAATAGGAAGACTTAAAGCAGTCAGTTTTTTTGTGCAAAAAGTTGCGACCATCAACCCGGCTTCCGGTCATGGCGCATAGGCTTTCGTCTGTGAACCCGAGTATTTTGCCTTAATCGCAATGTCGGTTCGATTGTCGTTAAAATTGTAAACAAATTTGAAACGCGCTCGCTTTTCTCGATCGAATAGGAAGACTTAAAGCAGTCAGTTTTTTTGTGCAAAAAGTTGCGACCATCAACCCGGCTTCCGGTCATGGCGCATAGGCTTTCGTCTGTGAACCCGAGTATTTTGCCTTAATCGCAATGTCGGTTCGATTGTCGTTAAAATTGTAAACAAATTTGAAACGCGCTCGCTTTTCTCGATCGAATAGGAAGACTTAAAGCAGTCAGTTTTTTTGTGCAAAAAGTTGCGACCATCAACCCGGCTTCCGGTCATGGCGCATAGGCTTTCGTCGGTGAACCCGAGTATTTTGCCTTAATCGCAAGGTCGGTTCGATTGTCGTTAAAATTGTAAACAAATTTGAAACGCGCTCGCTTTTCTCGATCGAATAGGAAGACTTAAAGCAGTCAGTTTTTGTTTGTGAAAAAAGTTGCGACAATCAACTCGGCTTCCGGTCATGACGCATTGGCTTTCGTCGGTGAACCCGAGTATTTTGCCTTAATCGCAATGTCGGTTCGATTGTCGTTAAAATTGTAAACAAATTTGAAACGCGCTCGCTTTTCTCGATCGAATAGGAAGACTTAAAGCAGTCAGTTTTTTTGTGCAAAAAGTTGCGACCATCAACCCGGCTTCCGGTCATGGCGCATAGGCTTTCGTCTGTGAACCCGAGTATTTTGCCTTAATCGCAATGTCGGTTCGATTGTCGTTAAAATTGTAAACAAATTTGAAACGCGCTCGCTTTTCTCGATCGAATAGGAAGACTTAAAGCAGTCAGTTTTTTTGTGCAAAAAGTTGCGACCATCAACCCGGCTTCCGGTCATGGCGCATAGGCTTTCGTCTGTGAACCCGAGTATTTTGCCTTAATCGCAATGTCGGTTCGATTGTCGTTAAAATTGTAAACAAATTTGAAACGCGCTCGCTTTTCTCGATCGAATAGGAAGACTTAAAGCAGTCAGTTTTTTTGTGCAAAAAGTTGCGACCATCAACCCGGCTTCCGGTCATGGCGCATAGGCTTTCGTCGGTGAACCCGAGTATTTTGCCTTAATCGCAAGGTCGGTTCGATTGTCGTTAAAATTGTAAACAAATTTGAAACGCGCTCGCTTTTCTCGATCGAATAGGAAGACTTAAAGCAGTCAGTTTTTGTTTGTGAAAAAAGTTGCGACAATCAACTCGGCTTCCGGTGATGACGCATTGGCTTTCGTCGGTGAACCCGAGTTTTTTGCCTTAATCGCAAGGTCGGTTCAATTGCCGTTGATATTCGAAACAAATTTGGAATACGCTCCCTTCTCTCGATAGAGTAGGAAGGTGAGGCTGTTTAACTTTTTCCAAGAAATATCGCGACAGTTGACTCAGCTGCCAGTCATAGCGCATTGGCTTTCGTCGGTGAACCCGAGTCTTGTGCCTTAATCACAATGTCGGTTCGATTGTCGTTAAAATTGTAAACAAATTTGAAACGCGCTCGCTTTTCTCGATCGAATAGGAAGACTTGAAGCAGTCAGTTTTTGTTTGTGAAAAAAGTTGCGACAATCAACTCGGCTTCCGGTCATAACGCATTGGCTTTCGTCGGTGAACCCGAGTATTTTGCCTTAATCGCAATGTCGGTTCGATTGTCGTTAAAATTGTAAACAAATTTGAAACGCGCTTTTCTCGATCGAATAGGAAGACTTAAAGCAGTCAGTTTTTTTTGTGCAAAAATTTGCGTCAATCAACCCGGCTTCCGGTCATGGCGCATAGGCTTTCGTCGGTGAACCCGAGTATTTTGCCTTAATCGCAAGGTCGGTTCGATTGTCATTAAAATTGTAAACAAATTTGAAACGCGCTCGCTTTTCTCGATCGAATAGGAAGACTTGAAGCAGTCAGTTTTTGTTTGTGAAAAAAGTTGCGACAATCAACCCGGCTTCCTGTCATGGCGCATTGGCTTTCGTCGGTGAACCCGAGTATTTTGCCTTAATCGCAATGTCGATTCGATTGTCGTTAAAATTGTAAACAAATTTGAAATGCACTCGCTTTTCTCGATCGAATAGGAAGACTTGAAGCAGTCAGTTTTTGTTTGTGAAAAAAGTTGCGACAATCAACCCGGTTTCCGGTCATGACGCATAGGCTTTCGTCGGTGAACCCGAGTATTTAGCCTTAATCGCAAGGTCGGTTCGATTGTCGTTAAAATTGTAAACAAATTTGAAACGCGCTCGCTTTTCTCGATCGAATAGGAAGACTTAAAGCAGTCAGTTTTTTTGTGCAAAAAGTTGCGATCATCAACCCAGCTTCCGGTCATGGCGCATAGGCTTTCGTCGGTGAACCCGAGTATTTTGCCTTAATCGCAAGGTCGGTTCGATTGTCGTTAAAATTGTAAACAAATTTGAACCGCGCTCGCTTTTCTCGATCGAATAGGAAGACTTAAAGCAGTCAGTTTTTGTTTGTGAAAAAAGTTGCGACAATCAACTCGGTTTCCGGTCATGACGCATTGGCTTTCGTCGGTGAACCCGAGTATTTTGCCTTAATCGCAATGTCGGTTCGATTGTCGTTAAAATTGTAAACAAATTTGAAACGCGCTCGCTTTTCTCGATCGAGTAGGAAGACTTAAAGCAGTCAGTTTTTTTGTGCAAAAAGTTGCGACCATCAACCCGGCTTCCGGTCATGGCGCATAGGCTTTCGTCGGTGAACCCGAGTATTTTGCCTTAATCGCAAGGTCGGTTCGATTGTCGTTAAAATTGTAAACAAATTTGAAACGCGCTCGCTTTTCTCGATCGAATAGGAAGACTTAAAGCAGTCAGTTTTTGTTTGTGAAAAAAGTTGCGACAATCAACTCGGCTTCCGGTCATGACGCATTGGCTTTCGTCGGTGAACCCGAGTCTTTTGCCGTAATCGCAAGGTCGGTTCAATTGCTGTTGATATTCGAAACAAATTTGGAATACGCTCCCTTCTCTCGATAGAGTAGGAAGGTGAGGCTGTTTAACTTTTTCCAAGAAATATCGCGACAGTTGACTCAGCTACCAGTCATAGCGCATTGGCTTTCGTCGGTGAACCCGAGTCTTGTGCCTTAATCACAATGTCGGTTCGATTGTCGTTAAAATTGTAAAGAAATTTGAAAAGCGCTCGCTTTTCTCGATCGAATAGGAAGACTTGAAGCAGTCAGTTTTTGTTTGTGAAAAAAGTTGCGACAATCAACTCGGCTTCCGGTCATAACGCATTGGCTTTCGTCGGTGAACCCGAGTATTTTGCCTTAATCGCAATGTCGGTTCGATTGTCGTTAAAATTGTAAACAAATTTGAAACGCGCTTTTCTCGATCGAATAGGAAGACTTGAAGCAGTCAGTTTTTGTTTGTGAAAAAAGTTGCGACAATCAACCCGGCTTCCTGTCATGGCGCATTGGCTTTCGTCGGTGAACCCGAGTATTTTGCCTTAATCGCAATGTCGATTCGATTGTCGTTAAAATTGTAAACAAATTTGAAACGCACTCGCTTTTCTCGATCGAATAGGAAGACTTGAAGCAGTCAGTTTTTGTTTGTGAAAAAAGTTGCGACAATCAACCCGGCTTCCGGTCATGACGCATAGGCTTTCGTCGGTGAACCCGAGTATTTTGCCTTAATCGCAAGGTCGGTTCGATTGTCGTTAAAATTGTAAACAAATTTGAAACGCGCTCGCTTTTCTCGATCGAATAGGAAGACTTAAAGCAGTCAGTTTTTTTGTGCAAAAAGTTGCGATCATCAACCCAGCTTCCGGTCATGACGCATAGGCTTTCGTCGGTGAACCCGAGTATTTTGCCTTAATCGCAAGGTCGGTTCGATTGTCGTTAAAATTGTAAACAAATTTGAAACGCGCTCGCTTTTCTCGATCGAATAGGAAGACTTAAAGCAGTCAGTTTTTTTGTGCAAAAAGTTGCGACCATCAACCCGGCTTCCGGTCATGGCGCATAGGCTTTCGTCGGTGAACCCGAGTATTTTGCCTTAATCGCAAGGTCGGTTCGATTGTCGTTAAAATTGTAAACAAATTTGAAACGCGCTCGCTTTTCTCGATCGAATAGGAAGACTTAAAGCAGTCAGTTTTTGTTTGTGAAAAAAGTTGCGACAATCAACTCGGCTTCCGGTCATGACGCATTGGCTTTCGTCGGTGAACCCGAGTCTTTTGCTTTAATCGCAAGGTCGGTTCAATTGCCGTTGATATTCGAAACAAATTTGGAATACGCTCCCTTCTCTCGATAGAGTAGGAAGGTGAGGTTGTTTAACTTTTTCCAAGAAATATCGCGACAGTTGACTCAGCTACCAGTCATAGCGCATTGGCTTTCGTCGGTGAACCCGAGTCTTGTGCCTTAATCACAATGTCGGTTCGATTGTCGTTAAAATTGTAAAGAAATTTGAAACGCGCTCGCTTTTCTCGATCGAATAGGAAGACTTGAAGCAGTCAGTTTTTGTTTGTGAAAAAAGTTGCGACAATCAACCCGGCTTCCGGTCATGACGCATAGGCTTTCGTCGGTGAACCCGAGTATTTTGCCTTAATCGCAAGGTCGGTTCGATTGTCGTTAAAATTGTAAACAAATTTGAAACGCGCTCGCTTTTCTCGATCGAATCGGAAGACTTAAAGCAGTCAGTTTTTTTGTGCAAAAAGTTGCGATCATCAACCCAGCTTCCGGTCATGGCGCATAGGCTTTCGTCGGTGAACCCGAGTATTTTGCCTTAATCGCAAGGTCGGTTCGATTGTCGTTAAAATTGTAAACAAATTTGAAACGCGCACGCTTTTCTCGATCGAATAGGAAGACTTAAAGCAGTCAGTTTTTGTTTGTGAAAAAAGTTGCGACAATCAACTCGGCTTCCGGTCATGACGCATTGGCTTTCGTCGGTGAACCCGAGTATTTTGCCTTAATCGCAATGTCGGTTCGATTGTCGTTAAAATTGTAAACAAATTTGAAACGCGCTCGCTTTTCTCGATCGAGTAGGAAGACTTAAAGCAGTCAGTTTTTTTGTGCAAAAAGTTGCGACCATCAACCCGGCTTCCGGTCATGGCGCATAGGCTTTCGTCGGTGAACCCGAGTATTTTGCCTTAATCGCAAGGTCGGTTCAATTGTCGTTAAAATTGTAAACAAATTTGAAACGCGCTCGCTTTTCTCGATCGAATAGGAAGACTTAAAGCAGTCAGTTTTTGTTTGTGAAAAAAGTTGCGATAATCAACTCGGCTTCCGGTCATGACGCATTGGCTTTCGTCGGTGAACCCGAGTCTTTTGCCTTAATCGCAAGGTCGGTTCAATTGCCGTTGATATTCGAAACAAATTTGGAATACGCTCCCTTCTCTCGATAGAGTAGGCAGGTGAGGCTGTTTAACTTTTTCCAAGAAATATCGCGACAGTTGACTCAGCTACCAGTCATAGCGCATTGGCTTTCGTCGGTGAACCCGAGTCTTGTGCCTTAATCACAATGTCGGTTCGATTGTCGTTAAAATTGTAAAGAAATTTGAAACGCGCTCGCTTTTCTCGATCGAATAGGAAGACTTGAAGCAGTCAGTTTTTGTTTGTGAAAAAAGTTGCAACAATCAACCCGGCTTCCGGTCATGACGCATAGGCTTTCGTCGGTGAACCCGAGTATTTTGCCTTAATCGCAAGGTCGGTTCGATTGTCGTTAAAATTGTAAACAAATTTGAAACGCGCTCGCTTTTCTCGATCGAATAGGAAGACTTAAAGCAGTCAGTTTTTTTGTGCAAAAAGTTGCGATCATCAACCCAGCTTCCGGTCATGGCGCATAGGCTTTCGTCGGTGAACCCGAGTATTTTGCCTTAATCGCAAGGTCGGTTCGATTGTCGTTAAAATTGTAAACAAATTTGAAACGCGCTCGCTTTTCTCGATCGAATAGGAAGACTTAAAGCAGTCAGTTTTTGTTTGTGAAAAAAGTTGCGACAATCAACTCGGCTTCCGGTCATGACGCATTGGCTTTCGTCGGTGAACCCGAGTCTTGTGCCTTAATCACAATGTCGGTTCGATTGTCGTTAAAATTGTAAACAAATTTGAAACGCGCTCGCTTTTCTCGATCGAGTAGGAAGACTTAAAGCAGTCAGTTTTTTTGTGCAAAAAGTTGCGACCATCAACCCGGCTTCCGGTCATGGCGCATAGGCTTTCGTCGGTGAACCCGAGTATTTTGCCTTAATCGCAAGGTCGGTTCAATTGTCGTTAAAATTGTAAACAAATTTGAAACGCGCTCGCTTTTCTCGATCGAATAGGAAGACTTAAAGCAGTCAGTTTTTGTTTGTGAAAAAAGTTGCGACAATCAACTCGGCTTCCGGTCATGACGCATTGGCTTTCGTCGGTGAACCCGAGTCTTTTGCCTTAATCGCAAGGTCGGTTCAATTGCCGTTGATATTCGAAACAAATTTGGAATACGCTCCCTTCTCTCGATAGAGTAGGCAGGTGAGGCTGTTTAACTTTTTCCAAGAAATATCGCGACAGTTGACTCAGCTACCAGTCATAGCGCATTGGCTTTCGTCGGTGAACCCGAGTCTTGTGCCTTAATCACAATGTCGGTTCGATTGTCGTTAAAATTGTAAAGAAATTTGAAACGCGCTCGCTTTTCTCGATCGAATAGGAAGACTTGAAGCAGTCAGTTTTTGTTTGTGAAAAAAGTTGCGACAATCAACTCGGCTTCCGGTCATAACGCATTGGCTTTCGTCGGTGAACCCGAGTATTTTGCCTTAATCGCAATGTCGGTTCGATTGTCGTTAAAATTGTAAACAAATTTGAAACGCGCTTTTCTCGATCGAATAGGAAGACTTGAAGCAGTCAGTTTTTGTTTGTGAAAAAAGTTGCGACAATCAACCCGGCTTCCGGTCATGACGCATAGGCTTTCGTCGGTGAACCCGAGTATTTTGCCTTAATCGCAAGGTCGGTTCGATTGTCGTTAAAATTGTAAACAAATTTGAAACGCGCTCGCTTTTCTCGATCGAATAGGAAGACTTAAAGCAGTCAGTTTTTTTGTGCAAAAAGTTGCGATCATCAACCCAGCTTCCGGTCATGACGCATAGGCTTTCGTCGGTGAACCCGAGTATTTTGCCTTAATCGCAAGGTCGGTTCGATTGTCGTTAAAATTGTAAACAAATTTGAAACGCGCTCGCTTTTCTCGATCGAATAGGAAGACTTAAAGCAGTCAGTTTTTTTGTGCAAAAAGTTGCGACCATCAACCCGGCTTCCGGTCATGGCGCATAGGCTTTCGTCGGTGAACCCGAGTATTTTGCATTAATCGCAAGGTCGGTTCGATTGTCGTTAAAATTGTAAACAAATTTGAAACGCGCTCGCTTTTCTCGATCGAATAGGAAGACTTAAAGCAGTCAGTTTTTTTGTGCAAAAAGTTGCGACCATCAACCCGGCTTCCGGTCATGGCGCATAGGCTTTCGTCGGTGAACCCGAGTATTTTGCCTTAATCGCAAGGTCGGTTCGATTGTCGTTAAAATTGTAAACAAATTTGAAACGCGCTCGCTTTTCTCGATCGAATAGGAAGACTTAAAGCAGTCAGTTTTTGTTTGTGAAAAAAGTTGCGACAATCAACTCGGCTTCCGGTCATGACGCATTGGCTTTCGTCGGTGAACCCGAGTCTTTTGCCTTAATCGCAAGGTCGGTTCAATTGCCGTTGATATTCGAAACAAATTTGGAATACGCTCCCTTCTCTCGATAGAGTAGGAAGGTGAGGCTGTTTAACTTTTTCCAAGAAATATCGCGACAGTTGACTCAGCTACCAGTCATAACGCATTGGCTTTCGTCGGTGAACCCGAGTATTTTGCCTTAATCGCAATGTCGGTTCGATTGTCGTTAAAATTGTAAACAAATTTGAAACGCGCTTTTCTCGATCGAATAGGAAGACTTGAAGCAGTCAGTTTTTGTTTGTGAAAAAAGTTGCGACAATCAACCCAGCTTCCGGTCATGGCGCATAGGCTTTCGTCGGTGAACCCGAGTATTTTGCCTTAATCGCAAGGTCGGTTCGATTGTCGTTAAAATTGTAAACAAATTTGAAACGCGCTCGCTTTTCTCGATCGAATAGGAAGACTTAAAGCAGTCAGTTTTTGTTTGTGAAAAAAGTTGCGACAATCAACCCGGCTTCCGGTCATTACGCATAGGCTTTCGTCGGTGAACCCGAGTATTTTGCCTTAATCGCAAGGTCGGTTCGATTGTCGTTAAAATTGTAAACAAATTTGAAACGCGCTCGCTTTTCTCGATCGAATAGGAAGACTTAAAGCAGTCAGTTTTTTTGTGCAAAAAGTTGCGATCATCAACCCAGCTTCCGGTCATGGCGCATAGGCTTTCGTCGGTGAACCCGAGTATTTTGCCTTAATCGCAAGGTCGGTTCGATTGTCGTTAAAATTGTAAACAAATTTGAAACGCGCTCGCTTTTCTCGATCGAATAGGAAGACTTAAAGCAGTCAGTTTTTGTTTGTGAAAAAAGTTGCGACAATCAACCCGGCTTCCGGTCATGACGCATAGGCTTTCGTCGGTGAACCCGAGTATTTTGCCTTAATCGCAAGGTCGGTTCGATTGTCGTTAAAATTGTAAACAAATTTGAAACGCGCTCGCTTTTCTCGATCGAATAGGAAGACTTAAAGCAGTCAGTTTTTTTGTGCAAAAAGTTGCGATCATCAACCCAGCTTCCGGTCATGGCGCATAGGCTTTCGTCGGTGAACCCGAGTATTTTGCCTTAATCGCAAGGTCGGTTCGATTGTCGTTAAAATTGTAAACAAATTTGAAACGCGCTCGCTTTTCTCGATCGAATAGGAAGACTTAAAGCAGTCAGTTTTTTTGTGCAAAAAGTTGCGACCATCAACCCGGCTTCCGGTCATGGCGCATAGGCTTTCGTCGGTGAACCCGAGTATTTTGCCTTAATCGCAAGGTCGGTTCGATTGTCGTTAAAATTGTAAACAAATTTGAAACGCGCTCGCTTTTCTCGATCGAATAGGAAGACTTAAAGCAGTCAGTTTTTGTTTGTGAAAAAAGTTGCGACAATCAACTCGGCTTCCGGTCATGACGCATTGGCTTTCGTCGGTGAACCCGAGTCTTTTGCCTTAATCGCAAGGTCGGTTCAATTGCCGTTGATATTCGAAACAAATTTGGAATACGCTCCCTTCTCTCGATAGAGTAGGAAGGTGAGGCTGTTTAACTTTTTCCAAGAAATATCGCGACAGTTGACTCAGCTACCAGTCATAGCGCATTGGCTTTCGTCGGTGAACCCGAGTCTTGTGCCTTAATCACAATGTCGGTTCGATTGTCGTTAAAATTGTAAAGAAATTTGAAACGCGCTCGCTTTTCTCGATCGAATAGGAAGACTTGAAGCAGTCAGTTTTTGTTTGTGAAAAAAGTTGCGACAATCAACTCGGCTTCCGGTCATAACGCATTGGCTTTCGTCGGTGAACCCGAGTATTTTGCCTTAATCGCAATGTCGGTTCGATTGTCGTCAAAATTGTAAACAAATTTGAAACGCGCTTTTCTCGATCGAATAGGAAGACTTGAAGCAGTCAGTTTTTGTTTGTGAAAAAAGTTGCGACAATCAACCCGGCTTCCTGTCATGGCGCATTGGCTTTCGTCGGTGAACCCGAGTATTTTGCCTTAATCGCAATGTCGATTCGATTGTCGTTAAAATTGTAAACAAATTTGAAACGCACTCGCTTTTCTCGATCGAATAGGAAGACTTGAAGCAGTCAGTTTTTGTTTGTGAAAAAAGTTGCGACAATCAACCCGGCTTCCGGTCATGACGCATAGGCTTTCGTCGGTGAACCCGAGTATTTTGCCTTAATCGCAAGGTCGGTTCGATTGTCGTTAAAATTGTAAACAAATTTGAAACGCGCTCGCTTTTCTCGATCGAATAGGAAGACTTAAAGCAGTCAGTTTTTTTGTGCAAAAAGTTGCGATCATCAACCCAGCTTCCGGTCATGACGCATAGGCTTTCGTCGGTGAACCCGAGTATTTTGCCTTAATCGCAAGGTCGGTTCGATTGTCGTTAAAATTGTAAACAAATTTGAAACGCGCTCGCTTTTCTCGATCGAATAGGAAGACTTAAAGCAGTCAGTTTTTTTGTGCAAAAAGTTGCGACCATCAACCCGGCTTCCGGTCATGGCGCATAGGCTTTCGTCGGTGAACCCGAGTATTTTGCATTAATCGCAAGGTCGGTTCGATTGTCGTTAAAATTGTAAACAAATTTGAAACGCGCTCGCTTTTCTCGATCGAATAGGAAGACTTAAAGCAGTCAGTTTTTTTGTGCAAAAAGTTGCGACCATCAACCCGGCTTCCGGTCATGGCGCATAGGCTTTCGTCGGTGAACCCGAGTATTTTGCCTTAATCGCAAGGTCGGTTCGATTGTCGTTAAAATTGTAAACAAATTTGAAACGCGCTCGCTTTTCTCGATCGAATAGGAAGACTTAAAGCAGTCAGTTTTTGTTTGTGAAAAAAGTTGCGACAATCAACTCGGCTTCCGGTCATGACGCATTGGCTTTCGTCGGTGAACCCGAGTCTTTTGCCTTAATCGCAAGGTCGGTTCAATTGCCGTTGATATTCGAAACAAATTTGGAATACGCTCCCTTCTCTCGATAGAGTAGGAAGGTGAGGCTGTTTAACTTTTTCCAAGAAATATCGCGACAGTTGACTCAGCTACCAGTCATAACGCATTGGCTTTCGTCGGTGAACCCGAGTATTTTGCCTTAATCGCAATGTCGGTTCGATTGTCGTTAAAATTGTAAACAAATTTGAAACGCGCTTTTCTCGATCGAATAGGAAGACTTGAAGCAGTCAGTTTTTGTTTGTGAAAAAAGTTGCGACAATCAACCCAGCTTCCGGTCATGGCGCATAGGCTTTCGTCGGTGAACCCGAGTATTTTGCCTTAATCGCAAGGTCGGTTCGATTGTCGTTAAAATTGTAAACAAATTTGAAACGCGCTCGCTTTTCTCGATCGAATAGGAAGACTTAAAGCAGTCAGTTTTTGTTTGTGAAAAAAGTTGCGACAATCAACCCGGCTTCCGGTCATTACGCATAGGCTTTCGTCGGTGAACCCGAGTATTTTGCCTTAATCGCAAGGTCGGTTCGATTGTCGTTAAAATTGTAAACAAATTTGAAACGCGCTCGCTTTTCTCGATCGAATAGGAAGACTTAAAGCAGTCAGTTTTTTTGTGCAAAAAGTTGCGATCATCAACCCAGCTTCCGGTCATGGCGCATAGGCTTTCGTCGGTGAACCCGAGTATTTTGCCTTAATCGCAAGGTCGGTTCGATTGTCGTTAAAATTGTAAACAAATTTGAAACGCGCTCGCTTTTCTCGATCGAATAGGAAGACTTAAAGCAGTCAGTTTTTGTTTGTGAAAAAAGTTGCGACAATCAACCCGGCTTCCGGTCATGACGCATAGGCTTTCGTCGGTGAACCCGAGTATTTTGCCTTAATCGCAAGGTCGGTTCGATTGTCGTTAAAATTGTAAACAAATTTGAAACGCGCTCGCTTTTCTCGATCGAATAGGAAGACTTAAAGCAGTCAGTTTTTTTGTGCAAAAAGTTGCGATCATCAACCCAGCTTCCGGTCATGGCGCATAGGCTTTCGTCGGTGAACCCGAGTATTTTGCCTTAATCGCAAGGTCGGTTCGATTGTCGTTAAAATTGTAAACAAATTTGAAACGCGCTCGCTTTTCTCGATCGAATAGGAAGACTTAAAGCAGTCAGTTTTTTTGTGCAAAAAGTTGCGACCATCAACCCGGCTTCCGGTCATGGCGCATAGGCTTTCGTCGGTGAACCCGAGTATTTTGCCTTAATCGCAAGGTCGGTTCGATTGTCGTTAAAATTGTAAACAAATTTGAAACGCGCTCGCTTTTCTCGATCGAATAGGAAGACTTAAAGCAGTCAGTTTTTGTTTGTGAAAAAAGTTGCGACAATCAACTCGGCTTCCGGTCATGACGCATTGGCTTTCGTCGGTGAACCCGAGTCTTTTGCCTTAATCGCAAGGTCGGTTCAATTGCCGTTGATATTCGAAACAAATTTGGAATACGCTCCCTTCTCTCGATAGAGTAGGAAGGTGAGGCTGTTTAACTTTTTCCAAGAAATATCGCGACAGTTGACTCAGCTACCAGTCATAGCGCATTGGCTTTCGTCGGTGAACCCGAGTCTTGTGCCTTAATCACAATGTCGGTTCGATTGTCGTTAAAATTGTAAAGAAATTTGAAACGCGCTCGCTTTTCTCGATCGAATAGGAAGACTTGAAGCAGTCAGTTTTTGTTTGTGAAAAAAGTTGCGACAATCAACTCGGCTTCCGGTCATAACGCATTGGCTTTCGTCGGTGAACCCGAGTATTTTGCCTTAATCGCAATGTCGGTTCGATTGTCGTCAAAATTGTAAACAAATTTGAAACGCGCTTTTCTCGATCGAATAGGAAGACTTGAAGCAGTCAGTTTTTGTTTGTGAAAAAAGTTGCGACAATCAACCCGGCTTCCTGTCATGGCGCATTGGCTTTCGTCGGTGAACCCGAGTATTTTGCCTTAATCGCAATGTCGATTCGATTGTCGTTAAAATTGTAAACAAATTTGAAACGCACTCGCTTTTCTCGATCGAATAGGAAGACTTGAAGCAGTCAGTTTTTGTTTGTGAAAAAAGTTGCGACAATCAACTCGGCTTCCGGTCATGACGCATTGGCTTTCGTCGGTGAACCCGAGTATTTTGCCTTAATCGCAATGTCGGTTCGATTGTCGTTAAAATTGTAAACAAATTTGAAACGCACTCGCTTTTCTCGATCGAATAGGAAGACTTGAAGCAGTCAGTTTTTGTTTGTGAAAAAAGTTGCGACAATCAACCCGGCTTCCGGTCATGACGCATAGGCTTTCGTCGGTGAACCCGAGTATTTTGCCTTAATCGCAAGGTCGGTTCGATTGTCGTTAAAATTGTAAACAAATTTGAAACGCGCTCGCTTTTCTCGATCGAATAGGAAGACTTAAAGCAGTCAGTTTTTTTGTGCAAAAAGTTGCGATCATCAACCCAGCTTCCGGTCATGACGCATAGGCTTTCGTCGGTGAACCCGAGTATTTTGCCTTAATCGCAAGGTCGGTTCGATTGTCGTTAAAATTGTAAACAAATTTGAAACGCGCTCGCTTTTCTCGATCGAATAGGAAGACTTAAAGCAGTCAGTTTTTTTGTGCAAAAAGTTGCGACCATCAACCCGGCTTCCGGTCATGGCGCATAGGCTTTCGTCGGTGAACCCGAGTATTTTGCCTTAATCGCAAGGTCGGTTCGATTGTCGTTAAAATTGTAAACAAATTTGAAACGCGCTCGCTTTTCTCGATCGAATAGGAAGACTTAAAGCAGTCAGTTTTTGTTTGTGAAAAAAGTTGCGACAATCAACTCGGCTTCCGGTCATGACGCATTGGCTTTCGTCGGTGAACCCGAGTCTTTTGCTTTAATCGCAAGGTCGGTTCAATTGCCGTTGATATTCGAAACAAATTTGGAATACGCTCCCTTCTCTCGATAGAGTAGGAAGGTGAGGCTGTTTAACTTTTTCCATGAAATATCGCGACAGTTGACTCAGCTACCAGTCATAGCGCATTGGCTTTCGTCGGTGAACCCGAGTCTTGTGCCTTAATCACAATGTCGGTTCGATTGTCGTTAAAATTGTAAAGAAATTTGAAACGCGCTCGCTTTTCTCGATCGAATAGGAAGACTTGAAGCAGTCAGTTTTTGTTTGTGAAAAAAGTTGCGACAATCAACCCGGCTTCCGGTCATGACGCATAGGCTTTCGTCGGTGAACCCGAGTATTTTGCCTTAATCGCAAGGTCGGTTCGATTGTCGTTAAAATTGTAAACAAATTTGAAACGCGCTCGCTTTTCTCGATCGAGTAGGAAGACTTAAAGCAGTCAGTTTTTTTGTGCAAAAAGTTGCGACCATCAACCCGGCTTCCGGTCATGGCGCATAGGCTTTCGTCGGTGAACCCGAGTATTTTGCCTTAATCGCAAGGTCGGTTCAATTGTCGTTAAAATTGTAAACAAATTTGAAACGCGCTCGCTTTTCTCGATCGAATAGGAAGACTTAAAGCAGTCAGTTTTTGTTTGTGAAAAAAGTTGCGACAATCAACTCGGCTTCCGGTCATGACGCATTGGCTTTCGTCGGTGAACCCGAGTCTTTTGCCTTAATCGCAAGGTCGGTTCAATTGCCGTTGATATTCGAAACAAATTTGGAATACGCTCCCTTCTCTCGATAGAGTAGGCAGGTGAGGCTGTTTAACTTTTTCCAAGAAATATCGCGACAGTTGACTCAGCTACCAGTCATAGCGCATTGGCTTTCGTCGGTGAACCCGAGTCTTGTGCCTTAATCACAATGTCGGTTCGATTGTCGTTAAAATTGTAAAGAAATTTGAAACGCGCTCGCTTTTCTCGATCGAATAGGAAGACTTGAAGCAGTCAGTTTTTGTTTGTGAAAAAAGTTGCGACAATCAACCCGGCTTCCGGTCATGACGCATAGGCTTTCGTCGGTGAACCCGAGTATTTTGCCTTAATCGCAAGGTCGGTTCGATTGTCGTTAAAATTGTAAACAAATTTGAAACGCGCTCGCTTTTCTCGATCGAATAGGAAGACTTAAAGCAGTCAGTTTTTTTGTGCAAAAAGTTGCGATCATCAACCCAGCTTCCGGTCATGGCGCATAGGCTTTCGTCGGTGAACCCGAGTATTTTGCCTTAATCGCAAGGTCGGTTCGATTGTCGTTAAAATTGTAAACAAATTTGAAACGCGCTCGCTTTTCTCGATCGAATAGGAAGACTTAAAGCAGTCAGTTTTTGTTTGTGAAAAAAGTTGCGACAATCAACTCGGCTTCCGGTCATGACGCATTGGCTTTCGTCGGTGAACCCGAGTCTTTTGCCTTAATCGCAAGGTCGGTTCAATTGCCGTTGATATTCGAAACAAATTTGGAATACGCTCCCTTCTCTCGATAGAGTAGGCAGGTGAGGCTGTTTAACTTTTTCCAAGAAATATCGCGACAGTTGACTCAGCTACCAGTCATAGCGCATTGGCTTTCGTCGGTGAACCCGAGTCTTGTGCCTTAATCACAATGTCGGTTCGATTGTCGTTAAAATTGTAAAGAAATTTGAAACGCGCTCGCTTTTCTCGATCGAATAGGAAGACTTGAAGCAGTCAGTTTTTGTTTGTGAAAAAAGTTGCGACAATCAACCCGGCTTCCGGTCATGACGCATAGGCTTTCGTCGGTGAACCCGAGTATTTTGCCTTAATCGCAAGGTCGGTTCGATTGTCGTTAAAATTGTAAACAAATTTGAAACGCGCTCGCTTTTCTCGATCGAATAGGAAGACTTAAAGCAGTCAGTTTTTTTGTGCAAAAAGTTGCGATCATCAACCCAGCTTCCGGTCATGGCGCATAGGCTTTCGTCGGTGAACCCGAGTATTTTGCCTTAATCGCAAGGTCGGTTCGATTGTCGTTAAAATTGTAAACAAATTTGAAACGCGCTCGCTTTTCTCGATCGAATAGGAAGACTTAAAGCAGTCAGTTTTTGTTTGTGAAAAAAGTTGCGACAATCAACTCGGCTTCCGGTCATGACGCATTGGCTTTCGTCGGTGAACCCGAGTCTTTTGCCTTAATCGCAAGGTCGGTTCAATTGCCGTTGATATTCGAAACAAATTTGGAATACGCTCCCTTCTCTCGATAGAGTAGGCAGGTGAGGCTGTTTAACTTTTTCCAAGAAATATCGCGAGAGTTGACTCAGCTACCAGTCATAGCGCATTGGCTTTCGTCGGTGAACCCGAGTCTTGTGCCTTAATCACAATGTCGGTTCGATTGTCGTTAAAATTGTAAAGAAATTTGAAACGCGCTCGCTTTTCTCGATCGAATAGGAAGACTTGAAGCAGTCAGTTTTTGTTTGTGAAAAAAGTTGCGACAATCAACTCGGCTTCCGGTCATAACGCATTGGCTTTCGTCGGTGAACCCGAGTATTTTGCCTTAATCGCAATGTCGGTTCGATTGTCGTTAAAATTGTAAACAAATTTGAAACGCGCTTTTCTCGATCGAATAGGAACACTTGAAGCAGTCAGTTTTTGTTTGTGAAAAAAGTTGCGACAATCAACCCGGCTTCCTGTCATGGCGCATTGGCTTTCGTCGGTGAACCCGAGTATTTTGCCTTAAACGCAATGTCGATTCGATTGTCGTTAAAATTGTAAACAAATTTGAAACGCACTCGCTTTTCTCGATCGAATAGGAAGACTTGAAGCAGTCAGTTTTTGTTTGTGAAAAAAGTTGCGACAATCAACTCGGCTTCCGGTCATGACGCATTGGCTTTCGTCGGTGAACCCGAGTATTTTGCCTTAATCGCAATGTCGGTTCGATTGTCGTTAAAATTGTAAACAAATTTGAAACGCACTCGCTTTTCTCGATCGAATAGGAAGACTTGAAGCAGTCAGTTTTTGTTTGTGAAAAAAGTTGCGACAATCAACCCGGCTTCCGGTCATGACGCATAGGCTTTCGTCGGTGAACCCGAGTATTTTGCCTTAATCGCAAGGTCGGTTCGATTGTCGTTAAAATTGTAAACAAATTTGAAACGCGCTCGCTTTTCTCGATCGAATAGGAAGACTTAAAGCAGTCAGTTTTTGTTTGTGAAAAAAGTTGCGACAATCAACTCGGCTTCCGGTCATGACGCATTGGCTTTCGTCGGTGAACCCGAGTATTTTGCCTTAATCGCAATGTCGGTTCGATTGTCGTTAAAATTGTAAACAAATTTGAAACGCGCTCGCTTTTCTCGATCGAGTAGGAAGACTTAAAGCAGTCAGTTTTTTTGTGCAAAAAGTTGCGACCATCAACCCGGCTTCCGGTCATGGCGCATAGGCTTTCGTCGGTGAACCCGAGTATTTTGCCTTAATCGCAAGGTCGGTTCAATTGTCGTTAAAATTGTAAACAAATTTGAAACGCGCTCGCTTTTCTCGATCGAATAGGAAGACTTAAAGCAGTCAGTTTTTGTTTGTGAAAAAAGTTGCGACAATCAACTCGGCTTCCGGTCATGACGCATTGGCTTTCGTCGGTGAACCCGAGTCTTTTGCCTTAATCGCAAGGTCGGTTCAATTGCCGTTGATATTCGAAACAAATTTGGAATACGCTCCCTTCTCTCGATAGAGTAGGCAGGTGAGGCTGTTTAACTTTTTCCAAGAAATATCGCGACAGTTGACTCAGCTACCAGTCATAGCGCATTGCCTTTCGTCGGTGAATCCGGGTCTTGTACCTTAATCACAATGTCGGTTCGATTGTCGTTAAAATTGTAAAGAAATTTGAAACGCGCTCGCTTTTCTCGATCGAATAGGAAGACTTGAAGCAGTCAGTTTTTGTTTGTGAAAAAAGTTGCGACAATCAACCCGGCTTCCGGTCATGACGCATAGGCTTTCGTCGGTGAACCCGAGTATTTTGCCTTAATCGCAAGGTCGGTTCGATTGTCGTTAAAATTGTAAACAAATTTGAAACGCGCTCGCTTTTCTCGATCGAATAGGAAGACTTAAAGCAGTCAGTTTTTTTGTGCAAAAAGTTGCGATCATCAACCCAGCTTCCGGTCATGGCGCATAGGCTTTCGTCGGTGAAACCGAGTATTTTGCCTTAATCGCAAGGTCGGTTCGATTGTCGTTAAAATTGTAAACATATTTGAAACGCGCTCGCTTTTCTCGATCGAATAGGAAGACTTAAAGCAGTCAGTTTTTTTGTGCAAAAAGTTGCGACCATCAACCCGGCTTCCGGTCATGGCGCATAGGCTTTCGTCGGTGAACCCGAGTATTTTGCCTTAATCGCAAGGTCGGTTCGATTGTCGTTAAAATTGTAAACAAATTTGAAACGCGCTCGCTTTTCTCGATCGAATAGGAAGACTTAAAGCAGTCAGTTTTTGTTTGTGAAAAAAGTTGCGACAATCAACTCGGCTTCCGGTCATGACGCATTGGCTTTCGTCGGTGAACCCGAGTCTTTTGCCTTAATCGCAAGGTCGGTTCAATTGCCGTTGATATTCGAAACAAATTTGGAATACGCTCCCTTCTCTCGATAGAGTAGGCAGGTGAGGCTGTTTAACTTTTTCCAAGAAATATCGCGACAGTTGACTCAGCTACCAGTCATAGCGCATTGGCTTTCGTCGGTGAACCCGAGTCTTGTGCCTTAATCACAATGTCGGTTCGATTGTCGTTAAAATTGTAAAGAAATTTGAAACGCGCTCGCTTTTCTCGATCGAATAGGAAGACTTGAAGCAGTCAGTTTTTGTTTGTGAAAAAAGTTGCGACAATCAACTCGGCTTCCGGTCATAACGCATTGGCTTTCGTCGGTGAACCCGAGTATTTTGCCTTAATCGCAATGTCGGTTCGATTGTCGTTAAAATTGTAAACAAATTTGAAACGCGCTTTTCTCGATCGAATAGGAACACTTGAAGCAGTCAGTTTTTGTTTGTGAAAAAAGTTGCGACAATCAACCCGGCTTCCTGTCATGGCGCATTGGCTTTCGTCGGTGAACCCGAGTATTTTGCCTTAAACGCAATGTCGATTCGATTGTCGTTAAAATTGTAAACAAATTTGAAACGCACTCGCTTTTCTCGATCGAATAGGAAGACTTGAAGCAGTCAGTTTTTGTTTGTGAAAAAAGTTGCGACAATCAACTCGGCTTCCGGTCATGACGCATTGGCTTTCGTCGGTGAACCCGAGTATTTTGCCTTAATCGCAATGTCGGTTCGATTGTCGTTAAAATTGTAAACAAATTTGAAACGCACTCGCTTTTCTCGATCGAATAGGAAGACTTGAAGCAGTCAGTTTTTGTTTGTGAAAAAAGTTGCGACAATCAACCCGGCTTCCGGTCATGACGCATAGGCTTTCGTCGGTGAACCCGAGTATTTTGCCTTAATCGCAAGGTCGGTTCGATTGTCGTTAAAATTGTAAACAAATTTGAAACGCGCTCGCTTTTCTCGATCGAATAGGAAGACTTAAAGCAGTCAGTTTTTGTTTGTGAAAAAAGTTGCGACAATCAACTCGGCTTCCGGTCATGACGCATTGGCTTTCGTCGGTGAACCCGAGTATTTTGCCTTAATCGCAATGTCGGTTCGATTGTCGTTAAAATTGTAAACAAATTTGAAACGCGCTCGCTTTTCTCGATCGAGTAGGAAGACTTAAAGCAGTCAGTTTTTTTGTGCAAAAAGTTGCGACCATCAACCCGGCTTCCGGTCATGGCGCATAGGCTTTCGTCGGTGAACCCGAGTATTTTGCCTTAATCGCAAGGTCGGTTCAATTGTCGTTAAAATTGTAAACAAATTTGAAACGCGCTCGCTTTTCTCGATCGAATAGGAAGACTTAAAGCAGTCAGTTTTTGTTTGTGAAAAAAGTTGCGACAATCAACTCGGCTTCCGGTCATGACGCATTGGCTTTCGTCGGTGAACCCGAGTCTTTTGCCTTAATCGCAAGGTCGGTTCAATTGCCGTTGATATTCGAAACAAATTTGGAATACGCTCCCTTCTCTCGATAGAGTAGGCAGGTGAGGCTGTTTAACTTTTTCCAAGAAATATCGCGACAGTTGACTCAGCTACCAGTCATAGCGCATTGCCTTTCGTCGGTGAATCCGAGTCTTGTACCTTAATCACAATGTCGGTTCGATTGTCGTTAAAATTGTAAAGAAATTTGAAACGCGCTCGCTTTTCTCGATCGAATAGGAAGACTTGAAGCAGTCAGTTTTTGTTTGTGAAAAAAGTTGCGACAATCAACCCGGCTTCCGGTCATGACGCATAGGCTTTCGTCGGTGAACCCGAGTATTTTGCCTTAATCGCAAGGTCGGTTCGATTGTCGTTAAAATTGTAAACAAATTTGAAACGCGCTCGCTTTTCTCGATCGAGTAGGAAGACTTAAAGCAGTCAGTTTTTTTGTGCAAAAAGTTGCGACCATCAACCCGGCTTCCGGTCATGGCGCATAGGCTTTCGTCGGTGAACCCGAGTATTTTGCCTTAATCGCAAGGTCGGTTCAATTGTCGTTAAAATTGTAAACAAATTTGAAACGCGCTCGCTTTTCTCGATCGAATAGGAAGACTTAAAGCAGTCAGTTTTT
Organism: Cryptus armator; assembly: GCA_963971235.1. Taxonomy (NCBI): domain Eukaryota; kingdom Metazoa; phylum Arthropoda; class Insecta; order Hymenoptera; family Ichneumonidae; genus Cryptus; species Cryptus armator. The sequence continues at coordinate 1,318,365 of CAXARG010000111.1, read as the reverse complement.
GTTTGTGAAAAAAGTTGCGACAATCAACTCGGCTTCCGGTCATGACGCATTGGCTTTCGTCGGTGAACCCGAGTCTTTTGCCTTAATCGCAAGGTCGGTTCAATTGCCGTTGATATTCGAAACAAATTTGGAATACGCTCCCTTCTCTCGATAGAGTAGGCAGGTGAGGCTGTTTAACTTTTTCCAAGAAATATCGCGACAGTTGACTCAGCTACCAGTCATAGCGCATTGGCTTTCGTCGGTGAACCCGAGTCTTGTGCCTTAATCACAATGTCGGTTCGATTGTCGTTAAAATTGTAAAGAAATTTGAAACGCGCTCGCTTTTCTCGATCGAATAGGAAGACTTGAAGCAGTCAGTTTTTGTTTGTGAAAAAAGTTGCGACAATCAACCCGGCTTCCGGTCATGACGCATAGGCTTTCGTCGGTGAACCCGAGTATTTTGCCTTAATCGCAAGGTCGGTTCGATTGTCGTTAAAATTGTAAACAAATTTGAAACGCGCTCGCTTTTCTCGATCGAATAGGAAGACTTAAAGCAGTCAGTTTTTTTGTGCAAAAAGTTGCGATCATCAACCCAGCTTCCGGTCATGGCGCATAGGCTTTCGTCGGTGAACCCGAGTATTTTGCCTTAATCGCAAGGTCGGTTCGATTGTCGTTAAAATTGTAAACAAATTTGAAACGCGCTCGCTTTTCTCGATCGAATAGGAAGACTTAAAGCAGTCAGTTTTTGTTTGTGAAAAAAGTTGCGACAATCAACTCGGCTTCCGGTCATGACGCATTGGCTTTCGTCGGTGAACCCGAGTCTTTTGCCTTAATCGCAAGGTCGGTTCAATTGCCGTTGATATTCGAAACAAATTTGGAATACGCTCCCTTCTCTCGATAGAGTAGGCAGGTGAGGCTGTTTAACTTTTTCCAAGAAATATCGCGACAGTTGACTCAGCTACCAGTCATAGCGCATTGGCTTTCGTCGGTGAACCCGAGTCTTGTGCCTTAATCACAATGTCGGTTCGATTGTCGTTAAAATTGTAAAGAAATTTGAAACGCGCTCGCTTTTCTCGATCGAATAGGAAGACTTGAAGCAGTCAGTTTTTGTTTGTGAAAAAAGTTGCGACAATCAACCCGGCTTCCGGTCATGACGCATAGGCTTTCGTCGGTGAACCCGAGTATTTTGCCTTAATCGCAAGGTCGGTTCGATTGTCGTTAAAATTGTAAACAAATTTGAAACGCGCTCGCTTTTCTCGATCGAATAGGAAGACTTAAAGCAGTCAGTTTTTTTGTGCAAAAAGTTGCGATCATCAACCCAGCTTCCGGTCATGGCGCATAGGCTTTCGTCGGTGAACCCGAGTATTTTGCCTTAATCGCAAGGTCGGTTCGATTGTCGTTAAAATTGTAAACAAATTTGAAACGCGCTCGCTTTTCTCGATCGAATAGGAAGACTTAAAGCAGTCAGTTTTTGTTTGTGAAAAAAGTTGCGACAATCAACTCGGCTTCCGGTCATGACGCATTGGCTTTCGTCGGTGAACCCGAGTCTTTTGCCTTAATCGCAAGGTCGGTTCAATTGCCGTTGATATTCGAAACAAATTTGGAATACGCTCCCTTCTCTCGATAGAGTAGGCAGGTGAGGCTGTTTAACTTTTTCCAAGAAATATCGCGAGAGTTGACTCAGCTACCAGTCATAGCGCATTGGCTTTCGTCGGTGAACCCGAGTCTTGTGCCTTAATCACAATGTCGGTTCGATTGTCGTTAAAATTGTAAAGAAATTTGAAACGCGCTCGCTTTTCTCGATCGAATAGGAAGACTTGAAGCAGTCAGTTTTTGTTTGTGAAAAAAGTTGCGACAATCAACTCGGCTTCCGGTCATAACGCATTGGCTTTCGTCGGTGAACCCGAGTATTTTGCCTTAATCGCAATGTCGGTTCGATTGTCGTTAAAATTGTAAACAAATTTGAAACGCGCTTTTCTCGATCGAATAGGAACACTTGAAGCAGTCAGTTTTTGTTTGTGAAAAAAGTTGCGACAATCAACCCGGCTTCCTGTCATGGCGCATTGGCTTTCGTCGGTGAACCCGAGTATTTTGCCTTAAACGCAATGTCGATTCGATTGTCGTTAAAATTGTAAACAAATTTGAAACGCACTCGCTTTTCTCGATCGAATAGGAAGACTTGAAGCAGTCAGTTTTTGTTTGTGAAAAAAGTTGCGACAATCAACTCGGCTTCCGGTCATGACGCATTGGCTTTCGTCGGTGAACCCGAGTATTTTGCCTTAATCGCAATGTCGGTTCGATTGTCGTTAAAATTGTAAACAAATTTGAAACGCACTCGCTTTTCTCGATCGAATAGGAAGACTTGAAGCAGTCAGTTTTTGTTTGTGAAAAAAGTTGCGACAATCAACCCGGCTTCCGGTCATGACGCATAGGCTTTCGTCGGTGAACCCGAGTATTTTGCCTTAATCGCAAGGTCGGTTCGATTGTCGTTAAAATTGTAAACAAATTTGAAACGCGCTCGCTTTTCTCGATCGAATAGGAAGACTTAAAGCAGTCAGTTTTTGTTTGTGAAAAAAGTTGCGACAATCAACTCGGCTTCCGGTCATGACGCATTGGCTTTCGTCGGTGAACCCGAGTATTTTGCCTTAATCGCAATGTCGGTTCGATTGTCGTTAAAATTGTAAACAAATTTGAAACGCGCTCGCTTTTCTCGATCGAGTAGGAAGACTTAAAGCAGTCAGTTTTTTTGTGCAAAAAGTTGCGACCATCAACCCGGCTTCCGGTCATGGCGCATAGGCTTTCGTCGGTGAACCCGAGTATTTTGCCTTAATCGCAAGGTCGGTTCAATTGTCGTTAAAATTGTAAACAAATTTGAAACGCGCTCGCTTTTCTCGATCGAATAGGAAGACTTAAAGCAGTCAGTTTTTGTTTGTGAAAAAAGTTGCGACAATCAACTCGGCTTCCGGTCATGACGCATTGGCTTTCGTCGGTGAACCCGAGTCTTTTGCCTTAATCGCAAGGTCGGTTCAATTGCCGTTGATATTCGAAACAAATTTGGAATACGCTCCCTTCTCTCGATAGAGTAGGCAGGTGAGGCTGTTTAACTTTTTCCAAGAAATATCGCGACAGTTGACTCAGCTACCAGTCATAGCGCATTGCCTTTCGTCGGTGAATCCGGGTCTTGTACCTTAATCACAATGTCGGTTCGATTGTCGTTAAAATTGTAAAGAAATTTGAAACGCGCTCGCTTTTCTCGATCGAATAGGAAGACTTGAAGCAGTCAGTTTTTGTTTGTGAAAAAAGTTGCGACAATCAACCCGGCTTCCGGTCATGACGCATAGGCTTTCGTCGGTGAACCCGAGTATTTTGCCTTAATCGCAAGGTCGGTTCGATTGTCGTTAAAATTGTAAACAAATTTGAAACGCGCTCGCTTTTCTCGATCGAATAGGAAGACTTAAAGCAGTCAGTTTTTTTGTGCAAAAAGTTGCGATCATCAACCCAGCTTCCGGTCATGGCGCATAGGCTTTCGTCGGTGAAACCGAGTATTTTGCCTTAATCGCAAGGTCGGTTCGATTGTCGTTAAAATTGTAAACATATTTGAAACGCGCTCGCTTTTCTCGATCGAATAGGAAGACTTAAAGCAGTCAGTTTTTTTGTGCAAAAAGTTGCGACCATCAACCCGGCTTCCGGTCATGGCGCATAGGCTTTCGTCGGTGAACCCGAGTATTTTGCCTTAATCGCAAGGTCGGTTCGATTGTCGTTAAAATTGTAAACAAATTTGAAACGCGCTCGCTTTTCTCGATCGAATAGGAAGACTTAAAGCAGTCAGTTTTTGTTTGTGAAAAAAGTTGCGACAATCAACTCGGCTTCCGGTCATGACGCATTGGCTTTCGTCGGTGAACCCGAGTCTTTTGCCTTAATCGCAAGGTCGGTTCAATTGCCGTTGATATTCGAAACAAATTTGGAATACGCTCCCTTCTCTCGATAGAGTAGGCAGGTGAGGCTGTTTAACTTTTTCCAAGAAATATCGCGACAGTTGACTCAGCTACCAGTCATAGCGCATTGGCTTTCGTCGGTGAACCCGAGTCTTGTGCCTTAATCACAATGTCGGTTCGATTGTCGTTAAAATTGTAAAGAAATTTGAAACGCGCTCGCTTTTCTCGATCGAATAGGAAGACTTGAAGCAGTCAGTTTTTGTTTGTGAAAAAAGTTGCGACAATCAACTCGGCTTCCGGTCATAACGCATTGGCTTTCGTCGGTGAACCCGAGTATTTTGCCTTAATCGCAATGTCGGTTCGATTGTCGTTAAAATTGTAAACAAATTTGAAACGCGCTTTTCTCGATCGAATAGGAACACTTGAAGCAGTCAGTTTTTGTTTGTGAAAAAAGTTGCGACAATCAACCCGGCTTCCTGTCATGGCGCATTGGCTTTCGTCGGTGAACCCGAGTATTTTGCCTTAAACGCAATGTCGATTCGATTGTCGTTAAAATTGTAAACAAATTTGAAACGCACTCGCTTTTCTCGATCGAATAGGAAGACTTGAAGCAGTCAGTTTTTGTTTGTGAAAAAAGTTGCGACAATCAACTCGGCTTCCGGTCATGACGCATTGGCTTTCGTCGGTGAACCCGAGTATTTTGCCTTAATCGCAATGTCGGTTCGATTGTCGTTAAAATTGTAAACAAATTTGAAACGCACTCGCTTTTCTCGATCGAATAGGAAGACTTGAAGCAGTCAGTTTTTGTTTGTGAAAAAAGTTGCGACAATCAACCCGGCTTCCGGTCATGACGCATAGGCTTTCGTCGGTGAACCCGAGTATTTTGCCTTAATCGCAAGGTCGGTTCGATTGTCGTTAAAATTGTAAACAAATTTGAAACGCGCTCGCTTTTCTCGATCGAATAGGAAGACTTAAAGCAGTCAGTTTTTGTTTGTGAAAAAAGTTGCGACAATCAACTCGGCTTCCGGTCATGACGCATTGGCTTTCGTCGGTGAACCCGAGTATTTTGCCTTAATCGCAATGTCGGTTCGATTGTCGTTAAAATTGTAAACAAATTTGAAACGCGCTCGCTTTTCTCGATCGAGTAGGAAGACTTAAAGCAGTCAGTTTTTTTGTGCAAAAAGTTGCGACCATCAACCCGGCTTCCGGTCATGGCGCATAGGCTTTCGTCGGTGAACCCGAGTATTTTGCCTTAATCGCAAGGTCGGTTCAATTGTCGTTAAAATTGTAAACAAATTTGAAACGCGCTCGCTTTTCTCGATCGAATAGGAAGACTTAAAGCAGTCAGTTTTTGTTTGTGAAAAAAGTTGCGACAATCAACTCGGCTTCCGGTCATGACGCATTGGCTTTCGTCGGTGAACCCGAGTCTTTTGCCTTAATCGCAAGGTCGGTTCAATTGCCGTTGATATTCGAAACAAATTTGGAATACGCTCCCTTCTCTCGATAGAGTAGGCAGGTGAGGCTGTTTAACTTTTTCCAAGAAATATCGCGACAGTTGACTCAGCTACCAGTCATAGCGCATTGCCTTTCGTCGGTGAATCCGAGTCTTGTACCTTAATCACAATGTCGGTTCGATTGTCGTTAAAATTGTAAAGAAATTTGAAACGCGCTCGCTTTTCTCGATCGAATAGGAAGACTTGAAGCAGTCAGTTTTTGTTTGTGAAAAAAGTTGCGACAATCAACCCGGCTTCCGGTCATGACGCATAGGCTTTCGTCGGTGAACCCGAGTATTTTGCCTTAATCGCAAGGTCGGTTCGATTGTCGTTAAAATTGTAAACAAATTTGAAACGCGCTCGCTTTTCTCGATCGAATAGGAAGACTTAAAGCAGTCAGTTTTTTTGTGCAAAAAGTTGCGATCATCAACCCAGCTTCCGGTCATGGCGCATAGGCTTTCGTCGGTGAAACCGAGTATTTTGCCTTAATCGCAAGGTCGGTTCGATTGTCGTTAAAATTGTAAACATATTTGAAACGCGCTCGCTTTTCTCGATCGAATAGGAAGACTTAAAGCAGTCAGTTTTTTTGTGCAAAAAGTTGCGACCATCAACCCGGCTTCCGGTCATGGCGCATAGGCTTTCGTCGGTGAACCCGAGTATTTTGCCTTAATCGCAAGGTCGGTTCGATTGTCGTTAAAATTGTAAACAAATTTGAAACGCGCTCGCTTTTCTCGATCGAATAGGAAGACTTAAAGCAGTCAGTTTTTTTGTGCAAAAAGTTGCGATCATCAACCCAGCTTCCGGTCATGGCGCATAGGCTTTCGTCGGTGAACCCGAGTATTTTGCCTTAATCGCAAGGTCGGTTCGATTGTCGTTAAAATTGTAAACAAATTTGAAACGCGCACGCTTTTCTCGATCGAATAGGAAGACTTAAAGCAGTCAGTTTTTGTTTGTGAAAAAAGTTGCGACAATCAACTCGGCTTCCGGTCATGACGCATTGGCTTTCGTCGGTGAACCCGAGTATTTTGCCTTAATCGCAATGTCGGTTCGATTGTCGTTAAAATTGTAAACAAATTTGAAACGCACTCGCTTTTCTCGATCGAATAGGAAGACTTGAAGCAGTCAGTTTTTGTTTGTGAAAAAAGTTGCGACAATCAACCCGGCTTCCGGTCATGACGCATAGGCTTTCGTCGGTGAACCCGAGTATTTTGCCTTAATCGCAAGGTCGGTTCGATTGTCGTTAAAATTGTAAACAAATTTGAAACGCGCTCGCTTTTCTCGATCGAATAGGAAGACTTAAAGCAGTCAGTTTTTGTTTGTGAAAAAAGTTGCGACAATCAACTCGGCTTCCGGTCATGACGCATTGGCTTTCGTCGGTGAACCCGAGTATTTTGCCTTAATCGCAATGTCGGTTCGATTGTCGTTAAAATTGTAAACAAATTTGAAACGCGCTCGCTTTTCTCGATCGAGTAGGAAGACTTAAAGCAGTCAGTTTTTTTGTGCAAAAAGTTGCGACCATCAACCCGGCTTCCGGTCATGGCGCATAGGCTTTCGTCGGTGAACCCGAGTATTTTGCCTTAATCGCAAGGTCGGTTCAATTGTCGTTAAAATTGTAAACAAATTTGAAACGCGCTCGCTTTTCTCGATCGAATAGGAAGACTTAAAGCAGTCAGTTTTTGTTTGTGAAAAAAGTTGCGACAATCAACTCGGCTTCCGGTCATGACGCATTGGCTTTCGTCGGTGAACCCGAGTCTTTTGCCTTAATCGCAAGGTCGGTTCAATTGCCGTTGATATTCGAAACAAATTTGGAATACGCTCCCTTCTCTCGATAGAGTAGGCAGGTGAGGCTGTTTAACTTTTTCCAAGAAATATCGCGACAGTTGACTCAGCTACCAGTCATAGCGCATTGCCTTTCGTCGGTGAATCCGAGTCTTGTACCTTAATCACAATGTCGGTTCGATTGTCGTTAAAATTGTAAAGAAATTTGAAACGCGCTCGCTTTTCTCGATCGAATAGGAAGACTTGAAGCAGTCAGTTTTTGTTTGTGAAAAAAGTTGCGACAATCAACCCGGCTTCCGGTCATGACGCATAGGCTTTCGTCGGTGAACCCGAGTATTTTGCCTTAATCGCAAGGTCGGTTCGATTGTCGTTAAAATTGTAAACAAATTTGAAACGCGCTCGCTTTTCTCGATCGAATAGGAAGACTTAAAGCAGTCAGTTTTTTTGTGCAAAAAGTTGCGATCATCAACCCAGCTTCCGGTCATGGCGCATAGGCTTTCGTCGGTGAAACCGAGTATTTTGCCTTAATCGCAAGGTCGGTTCGATTGTCGTTAAAATTGTAAACATATTTGAAACGCGCTCGCTTTTCTCGATCGAATAGGAAGACTTAAAGCAGTCAGTTTTTTTGTGCAAAAAGTTGCGACCATCAACCCGGCTTCCGGTCATGGCGCATAGGCTTTCGTCGGTGAACCCGAGTATTTTGCCTTAATCGCAAGGTCGGTTCGATTGTCGTTAAAATTGTAAACAAATGTGAAACGCGCTCGCTTTTCTCGATCGAATAGGAAGACTTAAAGCAGTCAGTTTTTTTGTGCAAAAAGTTGCGATCATCAACCCAGCTTCCGGTCATGGCGCATAGGCTTTCGTCGGTGAACCCGAGTATTTTGCCTTAATCGCAAGGTCGGTTCGATTGTCGTTAAAATTGTAAACAAATTTGAAACGCGCACGCTTTTCTCGATCGAATAGGAAGACTTAAAGCAGTCAGTTTTTGTTTGTGAAAAAAGTTGCGACAATCAACTCGGCTTCCGGTCATGACGCATTGGCTTTCGTCGGTGAACCCGAGTATTTTGCCTTAATCGCAATGTCGGTTCGATTGTCGTTAAAATTGTAAACAAATTTGAAACGCGCTCGCTTTTCTCGATCGAGTAGGAAGACTTAAAGCAGTCAGTTTTTTTGTGCAAAAAGTTGCGACCATCAACCCGGCTTCCGGTCATGGCGCATAGGCTTTCGTCGGTGAACCCGAGTATTTTGCCTTAATCGCAAGGTCGGTTCAATTGTCGTTAAAATTGTAAACAAATTTGAAACGCGCTCGCTTTTCTCGATCGAATAGGAAGACTTAAAGCAGTCAGTTTTTTTGTGCAAAAAGTTGCGATCATCAACCCAGCTTCCGGTCATGGCGCATAGGCTTTCGTCGGTGAACCCGAGTATTTTGCCTTAATCGCAAGGTCGGTTCGATTGTCGTTAAAATTGTAGACAAATTTGAAACGCGCTCGCTTTTCTCGATCGAATAGGAAGACTTAAAGCAGTCAGTTTTTGTTTGTGAAAAAAGTTGCGACAATCAACTCGGCTTCCGGTCATGACGCATTGGCTTTCGTCGGTGAACCCGAGTATTTTGCCTTAATCGCAATGTCGGTTCGATTGTCGTTAAAATTGTAAACAAATTTGAAACGCGCTCGCTTTTCTCGATCGAATAGGAAGACTTAAAGCAGTCAGTTTTTTTGTGCAAAAAGTTGCGACCATCAACCCGGCTTCCGGTCATGGCGCATAGGCTTTCGTCTGTGAACCCGAGTATTTTGCCTTAATCGCAATTTCGGTTCGATTGTCGTTAAAATTGTAAACAAATTTGAAACGCGCTCGCTTTTCTCGATCGAATAGGAAGACTTAAAGCAGTCAGTTTTTTTGTGCAAAAAGTTGCGACCATCAACCCGGCTTCCGGTCATGGCGCATAGGCTTTCGTCGGTGAACCCGAGTATTTTGCCTTAATCGCAAGGTCGGTTCGATTGTCGTTAAAATTGTAAACAAATTTGAAACGCGCTCGCTTTTCTCGATCGAATAGGAAGACTTAAAGCAGTCAGTTTTTGTTTGTGAAAAAAGTTGCGACAATCAACTCGGCTTCCGGTCATGACGCATTGGCTTTCGTCGGTGAACCCGAGTCTTTTGCCTTAATCGCAAGGTCGGTTCAATTGCCGTTGATATTCGAAACAAATTTGGAATACGCTCCCTTCTCTCGATAGAGTAGGAAGGTGAGGCTGTTTAACTTTTTCCAAGAAATATCGCGACAGTTGACTCAGCTACCAGTCATAGCGCATTGGCTTCCGTCGGTGAACCCGAGTCTTGTGCCTTAATCACAATGTCGGCTCGATTGTCGTTAAAATTGTAAAGAAATTTGAAACGCGCTCGCTTTTCTCGATCGAATAGGAAGACTTGAAGCAGTCAGTTTTTGTTTGTGAAAAAAGTTGCGACAATCAACTCGGCTTCCGGTCATAACGCATTGGCTTTCGTCGGTGAACCCGAGTATTTTGCCTTAATCGCAATGTCGGTTCGATTGTCGTTAAAATTGTAAACAAATTTGAAACGCGCTTTTCTCGATCGAATAGGAAGACTTGAAGCAGTCAGTTTTTGTTTGTGAAAAAAGTTGCGACAATCAACCCGGCTTCCTGTCATGGCGCATTGGCTTTCGTCGGTGAACCCGAGTATTTTGCCTTAATCGCAATGTCGATTCGATTGTCGTTAAAATTGTAAACAAATTTGAAACGCACTCGCTTTTCTCGATCGAATAGGAAGACTTGAAGCAGTCAGTTTTTGTTTGTGAAAAAGTTGCGACAATCAACCCGGCTTCCGGTCATGACGCATAGGCTTTCGTCGGTGAACCCGAGTATTTTGCCTTAATCGCAAGGTCGGTTCGATTGTCGTTAAAATTGTAAACAAATTTGAAACGCGCTCGCTTTTCTCGATCGAATAGGAAGACTTAAAGCAGTCAGTTTTTTTGTGCAAAAAGTTGCGTTCATCAACCCAGCTTCCGGTCATGACGCATAGGCTTTCTTCGGTGAACCCGAGTATTTTGTCTTAATCGCAAGGTCGGTTCGATTGTCGTTAAAATTGTAAACAAATTTGAAACGCGCTCGCTTTTCTCGATCGAATAGGAAGACTTAAAGCAGTCAGTTTTTTTGTGCAAAAAGTTGCGACCATCAACCCGGCTTCCGGTCATGGCGCATAGGCTTTCGTCGGTGATCCCGAGTATTTTGCCTTAATCGCAAGGTCGGTTCGATTGTCGTTAAAATTGTAAACAAATTTGAAACGCGCTCGCTTTTCTCGATCGAATAGGAAGACTTAAAGCAGTCAGTTTTTGTTTGTGAAAAAAGTTGCGACAATCAACTCGGCTTCCGGTCATGACGCATTGGCTTTCTTCGGTGAACCCGAGTCTTTTGCTTTAATCGCAAGGTCAGTTCAATTGCCGTTGATATTCGAAACAAATTTGGAATACGCTCCCTTCTCTCGATAGAGTAGGAAGGTGAGGCTGTTTAACTTTTTCCAAGAAATATCGCGACAGTTGACTCAGCTACCAGTCATAGCGCATTGGCTTTCGTCGGTGAACCCGAGTCTTGTGCCTTAATCACAATGTCGGTTCGATTGTCGTTAAAATTGTAAAGAAATTTGAAACGCGCTCGCTTTTCTCGATCGAATAGGAAGACTTGAAGCAGTCAGTTTTTGTTTGTGAAAAAAGTTGCGACAATCAACCCGGCTTCCGGTCATGACGCATAGGCTTTCGTCGGTGAACCCGAGTATTTTGCCTTAATCGCAAGGTCGGTTCGATTGTCGTTAAAATTGTAAACAAATTTGAAACGCGCTCGCTTTTCTCGATCGAATAGGAAGACTTAAAGCAGTCAGTTTTTGTTTGTGAAAAAAGTTGCGACAATCAACTCGGCTTCCGGTCATGACGCATTGGCTTTCGTCGGTGAACCCGAGTATTTTGCCTTAATCGCAATGTCGGTTCGATTGTCGTTAAAATTGTAAACAAATTTGAAACGCGCTCGCTTTTCTCGATCGAGTAGGAAGACTTAAAGCAGTCAGTTTTTTTGTGCAAAAAGTTGCGACCATCAACCCGGCTTCCGGTCATGGCGCATAGGCTTTCGTCGGTGAACCCGAGTATTTTGCCTTAATCGCAATGTCGATTCGATTGTCGTTAAAATTGTAAACAAATTTGAAACGCACTCGCTTTTCTCGATCGAATAGGAAGACTTGAAGCAGTCAGTTTTTGTTTGTGAAAAAAGTTGCGACAATCAACTCGGCTTCCGGTCATGACGCATTGGCTTTCGTCGGTGAACCCGAGTATTTTGCCTTAATCGCAATGTCGGTTCGATTGTCGTTAAAATTGTAAACAAATTTGAAACGCACTCGCTTTTCTCGATCGAATAGGAAGACTTGAAGCAGTCAGTTTTTGTTTGTGAAAAAAGTTGCGACAATCAACTCGGCTTCCGGTCATAACGCATTGGCTTTCGTCGGTGAACCCGAGTCTTGTGCCTTAATCACAATGTCGGTTCGATTGTCGTTAAAATTGTAAACAAATTTGAAACGCGCTCGCTTTTCTCGATCGAGTAGGAAGACTTAAAGCAGTCAGTTTTTTTGTGCAAAAAGTTGCGACCATCAACCCGGCTTCCGGTCATGGCGCATAGGCTTTCGTCGGTGAACCCGAGTATTTTGCCTTAATCGCAAGGTCGGTTCGATTGTCGTTAAAATTGTAAACAAATTTGAAACGCGCTCGCTTTTCTCGATCGAATAGGAAGACTTAAAGCAGTCAGTTTTTGTTTGTGAAAAAAGTTGCGACAATCAACTCGGCTTCCGGTCATGACGCATTGGCTTTCGTCGGTGAACCCGAGTCTTTTGCCTTAATCGCAAGGTCGGTTCAATTGCCGTTGATATTCGAAACAAATTTGGAATACGCTCCCTTCTCTCGATAGAGTAGGAAGGTGAGGCTGATTAACTTTTTCCAAGAAATATCGCGACAGTTGACTCAGCTACCAGTCATAACGCATTGGCTTTCGTCGGTGAACCCGAGTATTTTGCCTTAATCGCAATGTCGGTTCGATTGTCGTTAAAATTGTAAACAAATTTGAAACGCGCTTTTCTCGATCGAATAGGAAGACTTGAAGCAGTCAGTTTTTGTTTGTGAAAAAAGTTGCGACAATCAACCCGGCTTCCGGTCATGACGCATAGGCTTTCGTCGGTGAACCCGAGTATTTTGCCTTAATCGCAAGGTCGGTTCGATTGTCGTTAAAATTGTAAACAAATTTGAAACGCGCTCGCTTTTCTCGATCGAATAGGAAGACTTAAAGCAGTCAGTTTTTTTGTGCAAAAAGTTGCGATCATCAACCCAGCTTCCGGTCATGGCGCATAGGCTTTCGTCGGTGAACCCGAGTATTTTGCCTTAATCGCAAGGTCGGTTCGATTGTCGTTAAAATTGTAAACAAATTTGAAACGCGCTCGCTTTTCTCGATCGAATAGGAAGACTTAAAGCAGTCAGTTTTTGTTTGTGAAAAAAGTTGCGACAATCAACTCGGCTTCCGGTCATGACGCATAGGCTTTCGTCGGTGAACCCGAGTATTTTGCCTTAATCGCAATGTCGGTTCGATTGTCGTTAAAATTGTAAACAAATTTGAAACGCGCTCGCTTTTCTCGATCGAGTAGGAAGACTTAAAGCAGTCAGTTTTTTTGTGCAAAAAGTTGCGACCATCAACCCGGCTTCCGGTCATGGCGCATAGGCTTTCGTCGGTGAACCCGAGTATTTTGCTTAATCGCAAGGTCGGTTCAATTGTCGTTAAAATTGTAAACAAATTTGAAACGCGCTCGCTTTTCTCGATCGAATAGGAAGACTTAAAGCAGTCAGTTTTTGTTTGTGAAAAAAGTTGCGACAATCAACTCGGCTTCCGGTCATGACGCATTGGCTTTCGTCGATGAACCCGAGTCTTTTGCTTTAATCGCAAGGTCGGTTCAATTGCCGTTGATATTCGAAACAAATTTGGAATACGCTCCCTTCTCTCGATAGAGTAGGAAGGTGAGGCTGTTTAAGTTTTTCCAAGAAATATCGCGACAGTTGACTCAGCTACCATTCATAGCGCATTGGCTTTCGTCGGTGAACCCGAGTCTTGTGCCTTAATCACAATGTCGGTTCGATTGTCGTTAAAATTGTAAAGAAATTTGAAACGCGCTCGCTTTTCTCGATCGAATAGGAAGACTTGAAGCAGTCAGTTTTTGTTTGTGAAAAAAGTTGCGACAATCAACCCGGCTTCCGGTCATGACGCATAGGCTTTCGTCGGTGAACCCGAGTATTTTGCCTTAATCGCAAGGTCGGTTCGATTGTCGTTAAAATTGTAAACAAATTTGAAACGCGCTCGCTTTTCTCGATCGAATAGGAAGACTTAAAGCAGTCAGTTTTTTTGTGCAAAAAGTTGCGATCATCAACCCAGCTTCCGGTCATGGCGCATAGGCTTTCGTCGGTGAACCCGAGTATTTTGCCTTAATCGCAAGGTCGGTTCGATTGTCGTTAAAATTGTAAACAAATTTGAAACGCGCTCGCTTTTCTCGATCGAATAGGAAGACTTAAAGCAGTCAGTTTTTGTTTGTGAAAAAAGTTGCGACAATCAACTCGGCTTCCGGTCATGACGCATTGGCTTTCGTCGGTGAACCCGAGTATTTTGCCTTAATCGCAATGTCGGTTCGATTGTCGTTAAAATTGTAAACAAATTTGAAACGCGCTCGCTTTTCTCGATCGAGTAGGAAGACTTAAAGCAGTCAGTTTTTTTGTGCAAAAAGTTGCGACCATCAACCCGGCTTCCGGTCATGGCGCATAGGCTTTCGTCGGTGAACCCGAGTATTTTGCCTTAATCGCAAGGTCGGTTCAATTGTCGTTAAAATTGTAAACAAATTTGAAACGCGCTCGCTTTTCTCGATCGAATAGGAAGACTTAAAGCAGTCAGTTTTTGTTTGTGAAAAAAGTTGCGACAATCAACTCGGCTTCCGGTCATGACGCATTGGCTTTCGTCGGTGAACCCGAGTCTTTTGCCTTAATCGCAAGGTCGGTTCAATTGCCGTTGATATTCGAAACAAATTTGGAATACGCTCCCTTCTCTCGATAGAGTAGGCAGGTGAGGCTGTTTAACTTTTTCCAAGAAATATCGCGACAGTTGACTCAGCTACCAGTCATAGCGCATTGGCTTTCGTCGGTGAATCCGAGTCTTGTGCCTTAATCACAATGTCGGTTCGATTGTCGTTAAAATTGTAAAGAAATTTGAAACGCGCTCGCTTTTCTCGATCGAATAGGAAGACTTGAAGCAGTCAGTTTTTGTTTGTGAAAAAAGTTGCGACAATCAACCCGGCTTCCGGTCATGACGCATAGGCTTTCGTCGGTGAACCCGAGTATTTTGCCTTAATCGCAAGGTCGGTTCGATTGTCGTTAAAATTGTAAACAAATTTGAAACGCGCTCGCTTTTCTCGATCGAATAGGAAGACTTAAAGCAGTCAGTTTTTTTGTGCAAAAAGTTGCGATCATCAACCCAGCTTCCGGTCATGGCGCATAGGCTTTCGTCGGTGAACCCGAGTATTTTGCCTTAATCGCAAGGTCGGTTCGATTGTCGTTAAAATTGTAAACAAATTTGAAACGCGCTCGCTTTTCTCGATCGAATAGGAAGACTTAAAGCAGTCAGTTTTTGTTTGTGAAAAAAGTTGCGACAATCAACTCGGCTTCCGGTCATGACGCATTGGCTTTCGTCGGTGAACCCGAGTCTTGTACCTTAATCACAATGTCGGTTCGATTGTCGTTAAAATTGTAAACAAATTTGAAACGCGCTCGCTTTTCTCGATCGAGTAGGAAGACTTAAAGCAGTCAGTTTTTTTGTGCAAAAAGTTGCGACCATCAACCCGGCTTCCGGTCATGGCGCATAGGCTTTCGTCGGTGAACCCGAGTATTTTGCCTTAATCGCAAGGTCGGTTCAATTGTCGTTAAAATTGTAAACAAATTTGAAACGCGCTCGCTTTTCTCGATCGAATAGGAAGACTTAAAGCAGTCAGTTTTTGTTTGTGAAAAAAGTTGCGACAATCAACTCGGCTTCCGGTCATGACGCATTGGCTTTCGTCGGTGAACCCGAGTCTTTTGCCTTAATCGCAAGGTCGGTTCAATTGCCGTTGATATTCGAAACAAATTTGGAATACGCTCCCTTCTCTCGATAGAGTAGGCAGGTGAGGCTGTTTAACTTTTTCCAAGAAATATCGCGACAGTTGACTCAGCTACCAGTCATAGCGCATTGTCTTTCGTCGGTGAACCCGAGTCTTGTGCCTTAATCACAATGTCGGTTCGATTGTCGTTAAAATTGTAAAGAAATTTGAAACGCGCTCGCTTTTCTCGATCGAATAGGAAGACTTGAAGCAGTCAGTTTTTGTTTGTGAAAAAAGTTGCGACAATCAACTCGGCTTCCGGTCATAACGCATTGGCTTTCGTCGGTGAACCCGAGTATTTTGCCTTAATCGCAATGTCGGTTCGATTGTCGTTAAAATTGTAAACAAATTTGAAACGCGCTTTTCTCGATCGAATAGGAAGACTTGAAGCAGTCAGTTTTTGTTTGTGAAAAAAGTTGCGACAATCAACCCGGCTTCCTGTCATGGCGCATTGGCTTTCGTCGGTGAACCCGAGTATTTTGCCTTAAACGCAATGTCGATTCGATTGTCGTTAAAATTGTAAACAAATTTGAAACGCACTCGCTTTTCTCGATCGAATAGGAAGACTTGAAGCAGTCAGTTTTTGTTTGTGAAAAAAGTTGCGACAATCAACTCGGCTTCCGGTCATGACGCATTGGCTTTCGTCGGTGAACCCGAGTATTTTGCCTTAATCGCAATGTCGGTTCGATTGTCGTTAAAATTGTAAACAAATTTGAAACGCACTCGCTTTTCTCGATCGAATAGGAAGACTTGAAGCAGTCAGTTTTTGTTTGTGAAAAAAGTTGCGACAATCAACCCGGCTTCCGGTCATGACGCATAGGCTTTCGTCGGTGAACCCGAGTATTTTGCCTTAATCGCAAGGTCGGTTCGATTGTCGTTAAAATTGTAAACAAATTTGAAACGCGCTCGCTTTTCTCGATCGAATAGGAAGACTTAAAGCAGTCAGTTTTTTTGTGCAAAAAGTTGCGATCATCAACCCAGCTTCCGGTCATGGCGCATAGGCTTTCGTCGGTGAACCCGAGTATTTTGCCTTAATCGCAAGGTCGGTTCGATTGTCGTTAAAATTGTAAACAAATTTGAAACGCGCTCGCTTTTCTCGATCGAATAGGAAGACTTAAAGCAGTCAGTTTTTGTTTGTGAAAAAAGTTGCGACAATCAACTCGGCTTCCGGTCATGACGCATTGGCTTTCGTCGGTGAACCCGAGTCTTTTGCCTTAATCGCAAGGTCGGTTCAATTGCCGTTGATATTCGAAACAAATTTGGAATACGCTCCCTTCTCTCGATAGAGTAGGCAGGTGAGGCTGTTTAACTTTTTCCAAGAAATATCGCGACAGTTGACTCAGCTACCAGTCATAGCGCATTGGCTTTCGTCGGTGAACCCGAGTCTTGTGCCTTAATCACAATGTCGGTTCGATTGTCGTTAAAATTGTAAAGAAATTTGAAACGCGCTCGCTTTTCTCGATCGAATAGGAAGACTTGAAGCAGTCAGTTTTTGTTTGTGAAAAAAGTTGCGACAATCAACTCGGCTTCCGGTCATAACGCATTGGCTTTCGTCGGTGAACCCGAGTATTTTGCCTTAATCGCAATGTCGGTTCGATTGTCGTTAAAATTGTAAACAAATTTGAAACGCGCTTTTCTCGATCGAATAGGAAGACTTGAAGCAGTCAGTTTTTGTTTGTGAAAAAAGTTGCGACAATCAACCCGGCTTCCTGTCATGGCGCATTGGCTTTCGTCGGTGAACCCGAGTATTTTGCCTTAAACGCAATGTCGATTCGATTGTCGTTAAAATTGTAAACAAATTTGAAACGCACTCGCTTTTCTCGATCGAATAGGAAGACTTGAAGCAGTCAGTTTTTGTTTGTGAAAAAAGTTGCGACAATCAACTCGGCTTCCGGTCATGACGCATTGGCTTTCGTCGGTGAACCCGAGTATTTTGCCTTAATCGCAATGTCGGTTCGATTGTCGTTAAAATTGTAAACAAATTTGAAACGCACTCGCTTTTCTCGATCGAATAGGAAGACTTGAAGCAGTCAGTTTTTGTTTGTGAAAAAAGTTGCGACAATCAACCCGGCTTCCGGTCATGACGCATAGGCTTTCGTCGGTGAACCCGAGTATTTTGCCTTAATCGCAAGGTCGGTTCGATTGTCGTTAAAATTGTAAACAAATTTGAAACGCGCTCGCTTTTCTCGATCGAATAGGAAGACTTAAAGCAGTCAGTTTTTGTTTGTGAAAAAAGTTGCGACAATCAACTCGGCTTCCGGTCATGACGCATTGGCTTTCGTCGGTGAATCCGAGTATTTTGCCTTAATCGCAATGTCGGTTCGATTGTCGTTAAAATTGTAAACAAATTTGAAACGCGCTCGCTTTTCTCGATCGAGTAGGAAGACTTAAAGCAGTCAGTTTTTTTGTGCAAAAAGTTGCGACCATCAACCCGGCTTCCGGTCATGGCGCATAGGCTTTCGTCGGTGAACCCGAGTATTTTGCCTTAATCGCAAGGTCGGTTCAATTGTCGTTAAAATTGTAAACAAATTTGAAACGCGCTCGCTTTTCTCGATCGAATAGGAAGACTTAAAGCAGTCAGTTTTTGTTTGTGAAAAAAGTTGCGACAATCAACTCGGCTTCCGGTCATGACGCATTGGCTTTCGTCGGTGAACCCGAGTCTTTTGCCTTAATCGCAAGGTCGGTTCAATTGCCGTTGATATTCGAAACAAATTTGGAATACGCTCCCTTCTCTCGATAGAGTAGGCAGGTGAGGCTGTTTAACTTTTTCCAAGAAATATCGCGACAGTTGACTCAGCTACCAGTCATAGCGCATTGCCTTTCGTCGGTGAATCCGAGTCTTGTACCTTAATCACAATGTCGGTTCGATTGTCGTTAAAATTGTAAAGAAATTTGAAACGCGCTCGCTTTTCTCGATCGAATAGGAAGACTTGAAGCAGTCAGTTTTTGTTTGTGAAAAAAGTTGCGACAATCAACCCGGCTTCCGGTCATGACGCATAGGCTTTCGTCGGTGAACCCGAGTATTTTGCCTTAATCGCAAGGTCGGTTCGATTGTCGTTAAAATTGTAAACATATTTGAAACGCGCTCGCTTTTCTCGATCGAATAGGAAGACTTAAAGCAGTCAGTTTTTTTGTGCAAAAAGTTGCGACCATCAACCCGGCTTCCGGTCATGGCGCATAGGCTTTCGTCGGTGAACCCGAGTATTTTGCCTTAATCGCAAGGTCGGTTCGATTGTCGTTAAAATTGTAAACAAATTTGAAACGCGCTCGCTTTTCTCGATCGAATAGGAAGACTTAAAGCAGTCAGTTTTTGTTTGTGAAAAAAGTTGCGACAATCAACTCGGCTTCCGGTCATGACGCATTGGCTTTCGTCGGTGAACCCGAGTCTTTTGCCTTAATCGCAAGGTCGGTTCAATTGCCGTTGATATTCGAAACAAATTTGGAATACGCTCCCTTCTCTCGATAGAGTAGGAAGGTGAGGCTGTTTAACTTTTTCCAAGAAATATCGCGACAGTTGACTCAGCTACCAGTCATAGCGCATTGGCTTTCGTCGGTGAACCCGAGTCTTGTGCCTTAATCACAATGTCGGTTCGATTGTCGTTAAAATTGTAAAGAAATTTGAAACGCGCTCGCTTTTCTCGATCGAATAGGAAGACTTGAAGCAGTCAGTTTTTGTTTGTGAAAAAAGTTGCGACAATCAACTCGGCTTCCGGTCATAACGCATTGGCTTTCGTCGGTGAACCCGAGTATTTTGCCTTAATCGCAATGTCGGTTCGATTGTCGTCAAAATTGTAAACAAATTTGAAACGCGCTTTCCTCGATCGAATAGGAAGACTTGAAGCAGTCAGTTTTTGTTTGTGAAAAAAGTTGCGACAATCAACCCGGCTTCCTGTCATGGCGCATTGGCTTTCGTCGGTGAACCCGAGTATTTTGCCTTAATCGCAATGTCGATTCGATTGTCGTTAAAATTGTAAACAAATTTGAAACGCACTCGCTTTTCTCGATCGAATAGGAAGACTTGAAGCAGTCAGTTTTTGTTTGTGAAAAAAGTTGCGACAATCAACTCGGCTTCCGGTCATGACGCATTGGCTTTCGTCGGTGAACCCGAGTATTTTGCCTTAATCGCAATGTCGGTTCGATTGTCGTTAAAATTGTAAACAAATTTGAAACGCACTCGCTTTTCTCGATCGAATAGGAAGACTTGAAGCAGTCAGTTTTTGTTTGTGAAAAAAGTTGCGACAATCAACCCGGCTTCCGGTCATGACGCATAGGCTTTCGTCGGTGAACCCGAGTATTTTGCCTTAATCGCAAGGTCGGTTCGATTGTCGTTAAAATTGTAAACAAATTTGAAACGCGCTCGCTTTTCTCGATCGAATAGGAAGACTTAAAGCAGTCAGTTTTTGTTTGTGAAAAAAGTTGCGACAATCAACTCGGCTTCCGGTCATGACGCATAGGCTTTCGTCGGTGAACCCGAGTATTTTGCCTTAATCGCAATGTCGGTTCGATTGTCGTTAAAATTGTAAACAAATTTGAAACGCGCTCGCTTTTCTCGATCGAGTAGGAAGACTTAAAGCAGTCAGTTTTTTTGTGCAAAAAGTTGCGACCATCAACCCGGCTTCCGGTCATGGCGCATAGGCTTTCGTCGGTGAACCCGAGTATTTTGCTTAATCGCAAGGTCGGTTCAATTGTCGTTAAAATTGTAAACAAATTTGAAACGCGCTCGCTTTTCTCGATCGAATAGGAAGACTTAAAGCAGTCAGTTTTTGTTTGTGAAAAAAGTTGCGACAATCAACTCGGCTTCCGGTCATGACGCATTGGCTTTCGTCGATGAACCCGAGTCTTTTGCTTTAATCGCAAGGTCGGTTCAATTGCCGTTGATATTCGAAACAAATTTGGAATACGCTCCCTTCTCTCGATAGAGTAGGAAGGTGAGGCTGTTTAAGTTTTTCCAAGAAATATCGCGACAGTTGACTCAGCTACCATTCATAGCGCATTGGCTTTCGTCGGTGAACCCGAGTCTTGTGCCTTAATCACAATGTCGGTTCGATTGTCGTTAAAATTGTAAAGAAATTTGAAACGCGCTCGCTTTTCTCGATCGAATAGGAAGACTTGAAGCAGTCAGTTTTTGTTTGTGAAAAAAGTTGCGACAATCAACCCGGCTTCCGGTCATGACGCATAGGCTTTCGTCGGTGAACCCGAGTATTTTGCCTTAATCGCAAGGTCGGTTCGATTGTCGTTAAAATTGTAAACAAATTTGAAACGCGCTCGCTTTTCTCGATCGAATAGGAAGACTTAAAGCAGTCAGTTTTTTTGTGCAAAAAGTTGCGATCATCAACCCAGCTTCCGGTCATGGCGCATAGGCTTTCGTCGGTGAACCCGAGTATTTTGCCTTAATCGCAAGGTCGGTTCGATTGTCGTTAAAATTGTAAACAAATTTGAAACGCGCTCGCTTTTCTCGATCGAATAGGAAGACTTAAAGCAGTCAGTTTTTGTTTGTGAAAAAAGTTGCGACAATCAACTCGGCTTCCGGTCATGACGCATTGGCTTTCGTCGGTGAACCCGAGTATTTTGCCTTAATCGCAATGTCGGTTCGATTGTCGTTAAAATTGTAAACAAATTTGAAACGCGCTCGCTTTTCTCGATCGAGTAGGAAGACTTAAAGCAGTCAGTTTTTTTGTGCAAAAAGTTGCGACCATCAACCCGGCTTCCGGTCATGGCGCATAGGCTTTCGTCGGTGAACCCGAGTATTTTGCCTTAATCGCAAGGTCGGTTCAATTGTCGTTAAAATTGTAAACAAATTTGAAACGCGCTCGCTTTTCTCGATCGAATAGGAAGACTTAAAGCAGTCAGTTTTTGTTTGTGAAAAAAGTTGCGACAATCAACTCGGCTTCCGGTCATGACGCATTGGCTTTCGTCGGTGAACCCGAGTCTTTTGCCTTAATCGCAAGGTCGGTTCAATTGCCGTTGATATTCGAAACAAATTTGGAATACGCTCCCTTCTCTCGATAGAGTAGGCAGGTGAGGCTGTTTAACTTTTTCCAAGAAATATCGCGACAGTTGACTCAGCTACCAGTCATAGCGCATTGGCTTTCGTCGGTGAATCCGAGTCTTGTGCCTTAATCACAATGTCGGTTCGATTGTCGTTAAAATTGTAAAGAAATTTGAAACGCGCTCGCTTTTCTCGATCGAATAGGAAGACTTGAAGCAGTCAGTTTTTGTTTGTGAAAAAAGTTGCGACAATCAACCCGGCTTCCGGTCATGACGCATAGGCTTTCGTCGGTGAACCCGAGTATTTTGCCTTAATCGCAAGGTCGGTTCGATTGTCGTTAAAATTGTAAACAAATTTGAAACGCGCTCGCTTTTCTCGATCGAATAGGAAGACTTAAAGCAGTCAGTTTTTTTGTGCAAAAAGTTGCGATCATCAACCCAGCTTCCGGTCATGGCGCATAGGCTTTCGTCGGTGAACCCGAGTATTTTGCCTTAATCGCAAGGTCGGTTCGATTGTCGTTAAAATTGTAAACAAATTTGAAACGCGCTCGCTTTTCTCGATCGAATAGGAAGACTTAAAGCAGTCAGTTTTTGTTTGTGAAAAAAGTTGCGACAATCAACTCGGCTTCCGGTCATGACGCATTGGCTTTCGTCGGTGAACCCGAGTCTTGTACCTTAATCACAATGTCGGTTCGATTGTCGTTAAAATTGTAAACAAATTTGAAACGCGCTCGCTTTTCTCGATCGAGTAGGAAGACTTAAAGCAGTCAGTTTTTTTGTGCAAAAAGTTGCGACCATCAACCCGGCTTCCGGTCATGGCGCATAGGCTTTCGTCGGTGAACCCGAGTATTTTGCCTTAATCGCAAGGTCGGTTCAATTGTCGTTAAAATTGTAAACAAATTTGAAACGCGCTCGCTTTTCTCGATCGAATAGGAAGACTTAAAGCAGTCAGTTTTTGTTTGTGAAAAAAGTTGCGACAATCAACTCGGCTTCCGGTCATGACGCATTGGCTTTCGTCGGTGAACCCGAGTCTTTTGCCTTAATCGCAAGGTCGGTTCAATTGCCGTTGATATTCGAAACAAATTTGGAATACGCTCCCTTCTCTCGATAGAGTAGGCAGGTGAGGCTGTTTAACTTTTTCCAAGAAATATCGCGACAGTTGACTCAGCTACCAGTCATAGCGCATTGGCTTTCGTCGGTGAACCCGAGTCTTGTGCCTTAATCACAATGTCGGTTCGATTGTCGTTAAAATTGTAAAGAAATTTGAAACGCGCTCGCTTTTCTCGATCGAATAGGAAGACTTGAAGCAGTCAGTTTTTGTTTGTGAAAAAAGTTGCGACAATCAACTCGGCTTCCGGTCATAACGCATTGGCTTTCGTCGGTGAACCCGAGTATTTTGCCTTAATCGCAATGTCGGTTCGATTGTCGTTAAAATTGTAAACAAATTTGAAACGCGCTTTTCTCGATCGAATAGGAAGACTTGAAGCAGTCAGTTTTTGTTTGTGAAAAAAGTTGCGACAATCAACCCGGCTTCCTGTCATGGCGCATTGGCTTTCGTCGGTGAACCCGAGTATTTTGCCTTAAACGCAATGTCGATTCGATTGTCGTTAAAATTGTAAACAAATTTGAAACGCACTCGCTTTTCTCGATCGAATAGGAAGACTTGAAGCAGTCAGTTTTTGTTTGTGAAAAAAGTTGCGACAATCAACTCGGCTTCCGGTCATGACGCATTGGCTTTCGTCGGTGAACCCGAGTATTTTGCCTTAATCGCAATGTCGGTTCGATTGTCGTTAAAATTGTAAACAAATTTGAAACGCACTCGCTTTTCTCGATCGAATAGGAAGACTTGAAGCAGTCAGTTTTTGTTTGTGAAAAAAGTTGCGACAATCAACCCGGCTTCCGGTCATGACGCATAGGCTTTCGTCGGTGAACCCGAGTATTTTGCCTTAATCGCAAGGTCGGTTCGATTGTCGTTAAAATTGTAAACAAATTTGAAACGCGCTCGCTTTTCTCGATCGAATAGGAAGACTTAAAGCAGTCAGTTTTTTTGTGCAAAAAGTTGCGATCATCAACCCAGCTTCCGGTCATGGCGCATAGGCTTTCGTCGGTGAACCCGAGTATTTTGCCTTAATCGCAAGGTCGGTTCGATTGTCGTTAAAATTGTAAACAAATTTGAAACGCGCTCGCTTTTCTCGATCGAATAGGAAGACTTAAAGCAGTCAGTTTTTGTTTGTGAAAAAAGTTGCGACAATCAACTCGGCTTCCGGTCATGACGCATTGGCTTTCGTCGGTGAACCCGAGTCTTTTGCCTTAATCGCAAGGTCGGTTCAATTGCCGTTGATATTCGAAACAAATTTGGAATACGCTCCCTTCTCTCGATAGAGTAGGCAGGTGAGGCTGTTTAACTTTTTCCAAGAAATATCGCGACAGTTGACTCAGCTACCAGTCATAGCGCATTGGCTTTCGTCGGTGAACCCGAGTCTTGTGCCTTAATCACAATGTCGGTTCGATTGTCGTTAAAATTGTAAAGAAATTTGAAACGCGCTCGCTTTTCTCGATCGAATAGGAAGACTTGAAGCAGTCAGTTTTTGTTTGTGAAAAAAGTTGCGACAATCAACTCGGCTTCCGGTCATAACGCATTGGCTTTCGTCGGTGAACCCGAGTATTTTGCCTTAATCGCAATGTCGGTTCGATTGTCGTTAAAATTGTAAACAAATTTGAAACGCGCTTTTCTTGATCGAATAGGAAGACTTGAAGCAGTCAGTTTTTGTTTGTGAAAAAAGTTGCGACAATCAACCCGGCTTCCTGTCATGGCGCATTGGCTTTCGTCGGTGAACCCGAGTATTTTGCCTTAAACGCAATGTCGATTCGATTGTCGTTAAAATTGTAAACAAATTTGAAACGCACTCGCTTTTCTCGATCGAATAGGAAGACTTGAAGCAGTCAGTTTTTGTTTGTGAAAAAAGTTGCGACAATCAACTCGGCTTCCGGTCATGACGCATTGGCTTTCGTCGGTGAACCCGAGTATTTTGCCTTAATCGCAATGTCGGTTCGATTGTCGTTAAAATTGTAAACAAATTTGAAACGCACTCGCTTTTCTCGATCGAATAGGAAGACTTGAAGCAGTCAGTTTTTGTTTGTGAAAAAAGTTGCGACAATCAACCCGGCTTCCGGTCATGACGCATAGGCTTTCGTCGGTGAACCCGAGTATTTTGCCTTAATCGCAAGGTCGGTTCGATTGTCGTTAAAATTGTAAACAAATTTGAAACGCGCTCGCTTTTCTCGATCGAATAGGAAGACTTAAAGCAGTCAGTTTTTGTTTGTGAAAAAAGTTGCGACAATCAACTCGGCTTCCGGTCATGACGCATTGGCTTTCGTCGGTGAATCCGAGTATTTTGCCTTAATCGCAATGTCGGTTCGATTGTCGTTAAAATTGTAAACAAATTTGAAACGCGCTCGCTTTTCTCGATCGAGTAGGAAGACTTAAAGCAGTCAGTTTTTTTGTGCAAAAAGTTGCGACCATCAACCCGGCTTCCGGTCATGGCGCATAGGCTTTCGTCGGTGAACCCGAGTATTTTGCCTTAATCGCAAGGTCGGTTCAATTGTCGTTAAAATTGTAAACAAATTTGAAACGCGCTCGCTTTTCTCGATCGAATAGGAAGACTTAAAGCAGTCAGTTTTTGTTTGTGAAAAAAGTTGCGACAATCAACTCGGCTTCCGGTCATGACGCATTGGCTTTCGTCGGTGAACCCGAGTCTTTTGCCTTAATCGCAAGGTCGGTTCAATTGCCGTTGATATTCGAAACAAATTTGGAATACGCTCCCTTCTCTCGATAGAGTAGGCAGGTGAGGCTGTTTAACTTTTTCCAAGAAATATCGCGACAGTTGACTCAGCTACCAGTCATAGCGCATTGCCTTTCGTCGGTGAATCCGAGTCTTGTACCTTAATCACAATGTCGGTTCGATTGTCGTTAAAATTGTAAAGAAATTTGAAACGCGCTCGCTTTTCTCGATCGAATAGGAAGACTTGAAGCAGTCAGTTTTTGTTTGTGAAAAAAGTTGCGACAATCAACCCGGCTTCCGGTCATGACGCATAGGCTTTCGTCGGTGAACCCGAGTATTTTGCCTTAATCGCAAGGTCGGTTCGATTGTCGTTAAAATTGTAAACATATTTGAAACGCGCTCGCTTTTCTCGATCGAATAGGAAGACTTAAAGCAGTCAGTTTTTTTGTGCAAAAAGTTGCGACCATCAACCCGGCTTCCGGTCATGGCGCATAGGCTTTCGTCGGTGAACCCGAGTATTTTGCCTTAATCGCAAGGTCGGTTCGATTGTCGTTAAAATTGTAAACAAATTTGAAACGCGCTCGCTTTTCTCGATCGAATAGGAAGACTTAAAGCAGTCAGTTTTTGTTTGTGAAAAAAGTTGCGACAATCAACTCGGCTTCCGGTCATGACGCATTGGCTTTCGTCGGTGAACCCGAGTCTTTTGCCTTAATCGCAAGGTCGGTTCAATTGCCGTTGATATTCGAAACAAATTTGGAATACGCTCCCTTCTCTCGATAGAGTAGGAAGGTGAGGCTGTTTAACTTTTTCCAAGAAATATCGCGACAGTTGACTCAGCTACCAGTCATAGCGCATTGGCTTTCGTCGGTGAACCCGAGTCTTGTGCCTTAATCACAATGTCGGTTCGATTGTCGTTAAAATTGTAAAGAAATTTGAAACGCGCTCGCTTTTCTCGATCGAATAGGAAGACTTGAAGCAGTCAGTTTTTGTTTGTGAAAAAAGTTGCGACAATCAACTCAGCTTCCGGTCATAACGCATTGGCTTTCGTCGGTGAACCCGAGTATTTTGCCTTAATCGCAATGTCGGTTCGATTGTCGTCAAAATTGTAAACAAATTTGAAACGCGCTTTCCTCGATCGAATAGGAAGACTTGAAGCAGTCAGTTTTTGTTTGTGAAAAAAGTTGCGACAATCAACCCGGCTTCCTGTCATGGCGCATTGGCTTTCGTCGGTGAACCCGAGTATTTTGCCTTAATCGCAATGTCGATTCGATTGTCGTTAAAATTGTAAACAAATTTGAAACGCACTCGCTTTTCTCGATCGAATAGGAAGACTTGAAGCAGTCAGTTTTTGTTTGTGAAAAAAGTTGCGACAATCAACTCGGCTTCCGGTCATGACGCATTGGCTTTCGTCGGTGAACCCGAGTATTTTGCCTTAATCGCAATGTCGGTTCGATTGTCGTTAAAATTGTAAACAAATTTGAAACGCACTCGCTTTTCTCGATCGAATAGGAAGACTTGAAGCAGTCAGTTTTTGTTTGTGAAAAAAGTTGCGACAATCAACCCGGCTTCCGGTCATGACGCATAGGCTTTCGTCGGTGAACCCGAGTATTTTGCCTTAATCGCAAGGTCGGTTCGATTGTCGTTAAAATTGTAAACAAATTTGAAACGCGCTCGCTTTTCTCGATCGAATAGGAAGACTTAAAGCAGTCAGTTTTTTTGTGCAAAAAGTTGCGATCATCAACCCAGCTTCCGGTCATGACGCATAGGCTTTCGTCGGTGAACCCGAGTATTTTGCCTTAATCGCAAGGTCGGTTCGATTGTCGTTAAAATTGTAAACAAATTTGAAACGCGCTCGCTTTTCTCGATCGAATAGGAAGACTTAAAGCAGTCAGTTTTTTTGTGCAAAAAGTTGCGACCATCAACCCGGCTTCCGGTCATGGCGCATAGGCTTTCGTCGGTGAACCCGAGTATTTTGCCTTAATCGCAAGGTCGGTTCGATTGTCGTTAAAATTGTAAACAAATTTGAAACGCGCTCGCTTTTCTCGATCGAATAGGAAGACTTAAAGCAGTCAGTTTTTGTTTGTGAAAAAAGTTGCGACAATCAACTCGGCTTCCGGTCATGACGCATTGGCTTTCGTCGGTGAACCCGAGTCTTTTGCTTTAATCGCAAGGTCGGTTCAATTGCCGTTGATATTCGAAACAAATTTGGAATACGCTCCCTTCTCTCGATAGAGTAGGAAGGTGAGGCTGTTTAACTTTTTCCATGAAATATCGCGACAGTTGACTCAGCTACCAGTCATAGCGCATTGGCTTTCGTCGGTGAACCCGAGTCTTGTGCCTTAATCACAATGTCGGTTCGATTGTCGTTAAAATTGTAAAGAAATTTGAAACGCGCTCGCTTTTCTCGATCGAATAGGAAGACTTGAAGCAGTCAGTTTTTGTTTGTGAAAAAAGTTGCGACAATCAACCCGGCTTCCGGTCATGACGCATAGGCTTTCGTCGGTGAACCCGAGTATTTTGCCTTAATCGCAAGGTCGGTTCGATTGTCGTTAAAATTGTAAACAAATTTGAAACGCGCTCGCTTTTCTCGATCGAATAGGAAGACTTAAAGCAGTCAGTTTTTTTGTGCAAAAAGTTGCGATCATCAACCCAGCTTCCGGTCATGGCGCATAGGCTTTCGTCGGTGAACCCGAGTATTTTGCCTTAATCGCAAGGTCGGTTCGATTGTCGTTAAAATTGTAAACAAATTTGAAACGCGCACGCTTTTCTCGATCGAATAGGAAGACTTAAAGCAGTCAGTTTTTGTTTGTGAAAAAAGTTGCGACAATCAACTCGGCTTCCGGTCATGACGCATTGGCTTTCGTCGGTGAACCCGAGTATTTTGCCTTAATCGCAATGTCGGTTCGATTGTCGTTAAAATTGTAAACAAATTTGAAACGCGCTCGCTTTTCTCGATCGAGTAGGAAGACTTAAAGCAGTCAGTTTTTTTGTGCAAAAAGTTGCGACCATCAACCCGGCTTCCGGTCATGGCGCATAGGCTTTCGTCGGTGAACCCGAGTATTTTGCCTTAATCGCAAGGTCGGTTCAATTGTCGTTAAAATTGTAAACAAATTTGAAACGCGCTCGCTTTTCTCGATCGAATAGGAAAACTTAAAGCAGTCAGTTTTTGTTTGTGAAAAAAGTTGCGACAATCAACTCGGCTTCCGGTCATGACGCATTGGCTTTCGTCGGTGAACCCGAGTCTTTTGCCTTAATCGCAAGGTCGGTTCAATTGCCGTTGATATTCGAAACAAATTTGGAATACGCTCCCTTCTCTCGATAGAGTAGGCAGGTGAGGCTGTTTAACTTTTTCCAAGAAATATCGCGACAGTTGACTCAGCTACCAGTCATAGCGCATTGGCTTTCGTCGGTGAACCCGAGTCTTGTGCCTTAATCACAATGTCGGTTCGATTGTCGTTAAAATTGTAAAGAAATTTGAAACGCGCTCGCTTTTCTCGATCGAATAGGAAGACTTGAAGCAGTCAGTTTTTGTTTGTGAAAAAAGTTGCGACAATCAACCCGGCTTCCGGTCATGACGCATAGGCTTTCGTCGGTGAACCCGAGTATTTTGCCTTAATCGCAAGGTCGGTTCGATTGTCGTTAAAATTGTAAACAAATTTGAAACGCGCTCGCTTTTCTCGATCGAATAGGAAGACTTAAAGCAGTCAGTTTTTTTGTGCAAAAAGTTGCGATCATCAACCCAGCTTCCGGTCATGGCGCATAGGCTTTCGTCGGTGAACCCGAGTATTTTGCCTTAATCGCAAGGTCGGTTCGATTGTCGTTAAAATTGTAGACAAATTTGAAACGCGCTCGCTTTTCTCGATCGAATAGGAAGACTTAAAGCAGTCAGTTTTTGTTTGTGAAAAAAGTTGCGACAATCAACTCGGCTTCCGGTCATGACGCATTGGCTTTCGTCGGTGAACCCGAGTATTTTGCCTTAATCGCAATGTCGGTTCGATTGTCGTTAAAATTGTAAACAAATTTGAAACGCGCTCGCTTTTCTCGATCGAATAGGAAGACTTAAAGCAGTCAGTTTTTTTGTGCAAAAAGTTGCGACCATCAACCCGGCTTCCGGTCATGGCGCATAGGCTTTCGTCTGTGAACCCGAGTATTTTGCCTTAATCGCAATTTCGGTTCGATTGTCGTTAAAATTGTAAACAAATTTGAAACGCGCTCGCTTTTCTCGATCGAATAGGAAGACTTAAAGCAGTCAGTTTTTTTGTGCAAAAAGTTGCGACCATCAACCCGGCTTCCGGTCATGGCGCATAGGCTTTCGTCGGTGAACCCGAGTATTTTGCCTTAATCGCAATGTCGGTTCGATTGTCGTTAAAATTGTAAACAAATTTGAAACGCGCTCGCTTTTCTCGATCGAATAGGAAGACTTAAAGCAGTCAGTTTTTTTGTGCAAAAAGTTGCGATCATCAACCCAGCTTCCGGTCATGGCGCATAGGCTTTCGTCGGTGAACCCGAGTATTTTGCCTTAATCGCAAGGTCGGTTCGATTGTCGTTAAAATTGTAAACAAATTTGAAACGCGCTCGCTTTTCTCGATCGAATAGGAAGACTTAAAGCAGTCAGTTTTTGTTTGTGAAAAAAGTTGCGACAATCAACTCGGCTTCCGGTCATGACGCATTGGCTTTCGTCGGTGAACCCGAGTATTTTGCCTTAATCGCAATGTCGGTTCGATTGTCGTTAAAATTGTAAACAAATTTGAAACGCGCTCGCTTTTCTCGATCGAGTAGGAAGACTTAAAGCAGTCAGTTTTTTTGTGCAAAAAGTTGCGACCATCAACCCGGCTTCCGGTCATGGCGCATAGGCTTTCGTCGGTGAACCCGAGTATTTTGCCTTAATCGCAATGTCGATTCGATTGTCGTTAAAATTGTAAACAAATTTGAAACGCACTCGCTTTTCTCGATCGAATAGGAAGACTTGAAGCAGTCAGTTTTTGTTTGTGAAAAAAGTTGCGACAATCAACTCGGCTTCCGGTCATGACGCATTGGCTTTCGTCGGTGAACCCGAGTATTTTGCCTTAATCGCAATGTCGGTTCGATTGTCGTTAAAATTGTAAACAAATTTGAAACGCACTCGCTTTTCTCGATCGAATAGGAAGACTTGAAGCAGTCAGTTTTTGTTTGTGAAAAAAGTTGCGACAATCAACTCGGCTTCCGGTCATAACGCATTGGCTTTCGTCGGTGAACCCGAGTCTTGTGCCTTAATCACAATGTCGGTTCGATTGTCGTTAAAATTGTAAACAAATTTGAAACGCGCTCGCTTTTCTCGATCGAGTAGGAAGACTTAAAGCAGTCAGTTTTTGTTTGTGAAAAAAGTTGCGACAATCAACCCAGCTTCCGGTCATGGCGCATAGGCTTTCGTCGGTGAACCCGAGTATTTTGCCTTAATCGCAAGGTCGGTTCGATTGTCGTTAAAATTGTAAACAAATTTGAAACGCGCTCGCTTTTCTCGATCGAATAGGAAGACTTAAAGCAGTCAGTTTTTGTTTGTGAAAAAAGTTGCGACAATCAACCCGGCTTCCGGTCATGACGCATAGGCTTTCGTCGGTGAACCCGAGTATTTTGCCTTAATCGCAAGGTCGGTTCGATTGTCGTTAAAATTGTAAACAAATTTGAAACGCGCTCGCTTTTCTCGATCGAATAGGAAGACTTAAAGCAGTCAGTTTTTTTGTGCAAAAAGTTGCGATCATCAACCCAGCTTCCGGTCATGGCGCATAGGCTTTCGTCGGTGAACCCGAGTATTTTGCCTTAATCGCAAGGTCGGTTCGATTGTCGTTAAAATTGTAAACAAATTTGAAACGCGCTCGCTTTTCTCGATCGAATAGGAAGACTTAAAGCAGTCAGTTTTTGTTTGTGAAAAAAGTTGCGACAATCAACTCGGCTTCCGGTCATGACGCATAGGCTTTCGTCGGTGAACCCGAGTATTTTGCCTTAATCGCAATGTCGGTTCGATTGTCGTTAAAATTGTAAACAAATTTGAAACGCGCTCGCTTTTCTCGATCGAGTAGGAAGACTTAAAGCAGTCAGTTTTTTTGTGCAAAAAGTTGCGACCATCAACCCGGCTTCCGGTCATGGCGCATAGGCTTTCGTCGGTGAACCCGAGTATTTTGCTTAATCGCAAGGTCGGTTCAATTGTCGTTAAAATTGTAAACAAATTTGAAACGCGCTCGCTTTTCTCGATCGAATAGGAAGACTTAAAGCAGTCAGTTTTTGTTTGTGAAAAAAGTTGCGACAATCAACTCGGCTTCCGGTCATGACGCATTGGCTTTCGTCGATGAACCCGAGTCTTTTGCTTTAATCGCAAGGTCGGTTCAATTGCCGTTGATATTCGAAACAAATTTGGAATACGCTCCCTTCTCTCGATAGAGTAGGAAGGTGAGGCTGTTTAAGTTTTTCCAAGAAATATCGCGACAGTTGACTCAGCTACCATTCATAGCGCATTGGCTTTCGTCGGTGAACCCGAGTCTTGTGCCTTAATCACAATGTCGGTTCGATTGTCGTTAAAATCGTAAAGAAATTTGAAACGCGCTCGCTTTTCTCGATCGAATAGGAAGACTTGAAGCAGTCAGTTTTTGTTTGTGAAAAAAGTTGCGACAATCAACCCGGCTTCCGGTCATGACGCATAGGCTTTCGTCGGTGAACCCGAGTATTTTGCCTTAATCGCAAGGTCGGTTCGATTGTCGTTAAAATTGTAAACAAATTTGAAACGCGCTCGCTTTTCTCGATCGAATAGGAAGACTTAAAGCAGTCAGTTTTTTTGTGCAAAAAGTTGCGATCATCAACCCAGCTTCCGGTCATGGCGCATAGGCTTTCGTCGGTGAACCCGAGTATTTTGCCTTAATCGCAAGGTCGGTTCGATTGTCGTTAAAATTGTAAACAAATTTGAAACGCGCTCGCTTTTCTCGATCGAATAGGAAGACTTAAAGCAGTCAGTTTTTGTTTGTGAAAAAAGTTGCGACAATCAACACGGCTTCCGGTCATGACGCATTGGCTTTCGTCGGTGAACCCGAGTATTTTGCCTTAATCGCAATGTCTGTTCGATTGTCGTTAAAATTGTAAACAAATTTGAAACGCGCTCGCTTTTCTCGATCGAGTAGGAAGACTTAAAGCAGTCAGTTTTTTTGTGCAAAAAGTTGCGACCATCAACCCGGCTTCCGGTCATGGCGCATAGGCTTTCGTCGGTGAACCCGAGTATTTTGCCTTAATCGCAAGGTCGGTTCAATTGTCGTTAAAATTGTAAACAAATTTGAAACGCGCTCGCTTTTCTCGATCGAATAGGAAGACTTAAAGCAGTCAGTTTTTGTTTGTGAAAAAAGTTGCGACAATCAACTCGGCTTCCGGTCATGACGCATTGGCTTTCGTCGGTGAACCCGAGTCTTTTGCCTTAATCGCAAGGTCGGTTCAATTGCCGTTGATATTCGAAACAAATTTGGAATACGCTCCCTTCTCTCGATAGAGTAGGCAGGTGAGGCTGTTTAACTTTTTCCAAGAAATATCGCGACAGTTGACTCAGCTACCAGTCATAGCGCATTGGCTTTCGTCGGTGAATCCGAGTCTTGTGCCTTAATCACAATGTCGGTTCGATTGTCGTTAAAATTGTAAAGAAATTTGAAACGCGCTCGCTTTTCTCGATCGAATAGGAAGACTTGAAGCAGTCAGTTTTTGTTTGTGAAAAAAGTTGCGACAATCAACCCGGCTTCCGGTCATGGCGCATAGGCTTTCGTCGGTGAACCCGAGTATTTTGCTTAATCGCAAGGTCGGTTCAATTGTCGTTAAAATTGTAAACAAATTTGAAACGCGCTCGCTTTTCTCGATCGAATAGGAAGACTTAAAGCAGTCAGTTTTTGTTTGTGAAAAAAGTTGCGACAATCAACTCGGCTTCCGGTCATGACGCATTGGCTTTCGTCGATGAACCCGAGTCTTTTGCTTTAATCGCAAGGTCGGTTCAATTGCCGTTGATATTCGAAACAAATTTGGAATACGCTCCCTTCTCTCGATAGAGTAGGAAGGTGAGGCTGTTTAAGTTTTTCCAAGAAATATCGCGACAGTTGACTCAGCTACCATTCATAGCGCATTGGCTTTCGTCGGTGAACCCGAGTCTTGTGCCTTAATCACAATGTCGGTTCGATTGTCGTTAAAATTGTAAAGAAATTTGAAACGCGCTCGCTTTTCTCGATCGAATAGGAAGACTTGAAGCAGTCAGTTTTTGTTTGTGAAAAAAGTTGCGACAATCAACCCGGCTTCCGGTCATGACGCATAGGCTTTCGTCGGTGAACCCGAGTATTTTGCCTTAATCGCAAGGTCGGTTCGATTGTCGTTAAAATTGTAAACAAATTTGAAACGCGCTCGCTTTTCTCGATCGAATAGGAAGACTTAAAGCAGTCAGTTTTTTTGTGCAAAAAGTTGCGATCATCAACCCAGCTTCCGGTCATGGCGCATAGGCTTTCGTCGGTGAACCCGAGTATTTTGCCTTAATCGCAAGGTCGGTTCGATTGTCGTTAAAATTGTAAACAAATTTGAAACGCGCTCGCTTTTCTCGATCGAATAGGAAGACTTAAAGCAGTCAGTTTTTGTTTGTGAAAAAAGTTGCGACAATCAACTCGGCTTCCGGTCATGACGCATTGGCTTTCGTCGGTGAACCCGAGTATTTTGCCTTAATCGCAATGTCGGTTCGATTGTCGTTAAAATTGTAAACAAATTTGAAACGCGCTCGCTTTTCTCGATCGAGTAGGAAGACTTAAAGCAGTCAGTTTTTTTGTGCAAAAAGTTGCGACCATCAACCCGGCTTCCGGTCATGGCGCATAGGCTTTCGTCGGTGAACCCGAGTATTTTGCCTTAATCGCAAGGTCGGTTCAATTGTCGTTAAAATTGTAAACAAATTTGAAACGCGCTCGCTTTTCTCGATCGAATAGGAAGACTTAAAGCAGTCAGTTTTTGTTTGTGAAAAAAGTTGCGACAATCAACTCGGCTTCCGGTCATGACGCATTGGCTTTCGTCGGTGAACCCGAGTCTTTTGCCTTAATCGCAAGGTCGGTTCAATTGCCGTTGATATTCGAAACAAATTTGGAATACGCTCCCTTCTCTCGATAGAGTAGGCAGGTGAGGCTGTTTAACTTTTTCCAAGAAATATCGCGACAGTTGACTCAGCTACCAGTCATAGCGCATTGGCTTTCGTCGGTGAATCCGAGTCTTGTGCCTTAATCACAATGTCGGTTCGATTGTCGTTAAAATTGTAAAGAAATTTGAAACGCGCTCGCTTTTCTCGATCGAATAGGAAGACTTGAAGCAGTCAGTTTTTGTTTGTGAAAAAAGTTGCGACAATCAACCCGGCTTCCGGTCATGACGCATAGGCTTTCGTCGGTGAACCCGAGTATTTTGCCTTAATCGCAAGGTCGGTTCGATTGTCGTTAAAATTGTAAACAAATTTGAAACGCGCTCGCTTTTCTCGATCGAATAGGAAGACTTAAAGCAGTCAGTTTTTGTTTGTGAAAAAAGTTGCGACAATCAACTCGGCTTCCGGTCATGACGCATTGGCTTTCGTCGGTGAACCCGAGTCTTTTGCTTTAATCGCAAGGTCGGTTCAATTGCCGTTGATATTCGAAACAAATTTGGAATACGCTCCCTTCTCTCGATAGAGTAGGAAGGTGAGGCTGTTTAACTTTTTCCAAGAAATATCGCGACAGTTGACTCAGCTACCAGTCATAGCGCATTGGCTTTCGTCGGTGAACCCGAGTCTTGTGCCTTAATCACAATGTCGGCTCGATTGTCGTTAAAATTGTAAAGAAATTTGAAACGCGCTCGCTTTTCTCGATCGAATAGGAAGACTTGAAGCAGTCAGTTTTTGTTTGTGAAAAAAGTTGCGACAATCAACTCGGCTTCCGGTCATAACGCATTGGCTTTCGTCGGTGAACCCGAGTATTTTGCCTTAATCGCAATGTCGGTTCGATTGTCGTTAAAATTGTAAACAAATTTGAAACGCGCTTTTCTCGATCGAATAGGAAGACTTGAAGCAGTCAGTTTTTGTTTGTGAAAAAAGTTGCGACAATCAACCCGGCTTCCTGTCATGGCGCATTGGCTTTCGTCGGTGAACCCGAGTATTTTGCCTTAATCGCAAGGTCGGTTCGATTGTCGTTAAAATTGTAAACAAATTTGAAACGCGCTCGCTTTTCTCGATCGAATAGGAAGACTTAAAGCAGTCAGTTTTTTTGTGCAAAAAGTTGCGATCATCAACCCAGCTTCCGGTCATGGCGCATAGGCTTTCGTCGGTGAACCCGAGTATTTTGCCTTAATCGCAAGGTCGGTTCGATTGTCGTTAAAATTGTAGACAAATTTGAAACGCGCTCGCTTTTCTCGATCGAATAGGAAGACTTAAAGCAGTCAGTTTTTGTTTGTGAAAAAAGTTGCGACAATCAACTCGGCTTCCGGTCATGACGCATTGGCTTTCGTCGGTGAACCCGAGTATTTTGCCTTAATCGCAATGTCGGTTCGATTGTCGTTAAAATTGTAAACAAATTTGAAACGCGCTCGCTTTTCTCGATCGAATAGGAAGACTTAAAGCAGTCAGTTTTTTTGTGCAAAAAGTTGCGACCATCAACCCGGCTTCCGGTCATGGCGCATAGGCTTTCGTCTGTGAACCCGAGTATTTTGCCTTAATCGCAATTTCGGTTCGATTGTCGTTAAAATTGTAAACAAATTTGAAACGCGCTCGCTTTTCGCGATCGAATAGGAAGACTTAAAGCAGTCAGTTTTTTTGTGCAAAAAGTTGCGACCATCAACCCGGCTTCCGGTCATGGCGCATAGGCTTTCGTCGGTGAACCCGAGTATTTTGCCTTAATCGCAAGGTCGGTTCGATTGTCGTTAAAATTGTAAACAAATTTGAAACGCGCTCGCTTTTCTCGATCGAATAGGAAGACTTAAAGCAGTCAGTTTTTGTTTGTGAAAAAAGTTGCGACAATCAACTCGGCTTCCGGTCATGACGCATTGGCTTTCGTCGGTGAACCCGAGTCTTTTGCCTTAATCGCAAGGTCGGTTCAATTGCCGTTGATATTCGAAACAAATTTGGAATACGCTCCCTTCTCTCGATAGAGTAGGAAGGTGAGGCTGTTTAACTTTTTCCAAGAAATATCGCGACAGTTGACTCAGCTACCAGTCATAGCGCATTGGCTTCCGTCGGTGAACCCGAGTCTTGTGCCTTAATCACAATGTCGGCTCGATTGTCGTTAAAATTGTAAAGAAATTTGAAACGCGCTCGCTTTTCTCGATCGAATAGGAAGACTTGAAGCAGTCAGTTTTTGTTTGTGAAAAAAGTTGCGACAATCAACTCGGCTTCCGGTCATAACGCATTGGCTTTCGTCGGTGAACCCGAGTATTTTGCCTTAATCGCAATGTCGGTTCGATTGTCGTTAAAATTGTAAACAAATTTGAAACGCGCTTTTCTCGATCGAATAGGAAGACTTGAAGCAGTCAGTTTTTGTTTGTGAAAAAAGTTGCGACAATCAACCCGGCTTCCTGTCATGGCGCATTGGCTTTCGTCGGTGAACCCGAGTATTTTGCCTTAATCGCAATGTCGATTCGATTGTCGTTAAAATTGTAAACAAATTTGAAACGCACTCGCTTTTCTCGATCGAATAGGAAGACTTGAAGCAGTCAGTTTTTGTTTGTGAAAAAGTTGCGACAATCAACCCGGCTTCCGGTCATGACGCATAGGCTTTCGTCGGTGAACCCGAGTATTTTGCCTTAATCGCAAGGTCGGTTCGATTGTCGTTAAAATTGTAAACAAATTTGAAACGCGCTCGCTTTTCTCGATCGAATAGGAAGACTTAAAGCAGTCAGTTTTTTTGTGCAAAAAGTTGCGTTCATCAACCCAGCTTCCGGTCATGACGCATAGGCTTTCGTCGGTGAACCCGAGTATTTTGTCTTAATCGCAAGGTCGGTTCGATTGTCGTTAAAATTGTAAACAAATTTGAAACGCGCTCGCTTTTCTCGATCGAATAGGAAGACTTAAAGCAGTCAGTTTTTTTGTGCAAAAAGTTGCGACCATCAACCCGGCTTCCGGTCATGGCGCATAGGCTTTCGTCGGTGAACCCGAGTATTTTGCCTTAATCGCAAGGTCGGTTCGATTGTCGTTAAAATTGTAAACAAATTTGAAACGCGCTCGCTTTTCTCGATCGAATAGGAAGACTTAAAGCAGTCAGTTTTTGTTTGTGAAAAAAGTTGCCACAATCAACTCGGCTTCCGGTCATGACGCATTGGCTTTCTTCGGTGAACCCGAGTCTTTTGCTTTAATCGCAAGGTCGGTTCAATTGCCGTTGATATTCGAAACAAATTTGGAATACGCTCCCTTCTCTCGATAGAGTAGGAAGGTGAGGCTGTTTAACTTTTTCCAAGAAATATCGCGATAGTTGACTCAGCTACCAGTCATAGCGCATTGGCTTTCGTCGGTGAACCCGAGTCTTGTGCCTTAATCACAATGTCGGTTCGATTGTCGTTAAAATTGTAAAGAAATTTGAAACGCGCTCGCTTTTCTCGATCGAATAGGAAGACTTGAAGCAGTCAGTTTTTGTTTGTGAAAAAAGTTGCGACAATCAACCCGGCTTCCGGTCATGACGCATAGGCTTTCGTCGGTGAACCCGAGTATTTTGCCTTAATCGCAAGGTCGGTTCGATTGTCGTTAAAATTGTAAACAAATTTGAAACGCGCTCGCTTTTCTCGATCGAATAGGAAGACTTAAAGCAGTCAGTTTTTTTGTGCAAAAAGTTGCGATCATCAACCCAGCTTCCGGTCATGGCGCATAGGCTTTCGTCGGTGAACCCGAGTATTTTGCCTTAATCGCAAGGTCGGTTCGATTGTCGTTAAAATTGTAAACAAATTTGAAACGCGCTCGCTTTTCTCGATCGAATAGGAAGACTTAAAGCAGTCAGTTTTTGTTTGTGAAAAAAGTTGCGACAATCAACTCGGCTTCCGGTCATGACGCATTGGCTTTCGTCGGTGAACCCGAGTATTTTGCCTTAATCGCAATGTCGGTTCGATTGTCGTTAAAATTGTAAACAAATTTGAAACGCGCTCGCTTTTCTCGATCGAGTAGGAAGACTTAAAGCAGTCAGTTTTTTTGTGCAAAAAGTTGCGACCATCAACCCGGCTTCCGGTCATGGCGCATAGGCTTTCGTCGGTGAACCCGAGTATTTTGCCTTAATCGCAAGGTCGGTTCAATTGTCGTTAAAATTGTAAACAAATTTGAAACGCGCTCGCTTTTCTCGATCGAATAGGAAGACTTAAAGCAGTCAGTTTTTGTTTGTGAAAAAAGTTGCGACAATCAACTCGGCTTCCGGTCATGACGCATTGGCTTTCGTCGGTGAACCCGAGTCTTTTGCCTTAATCGCAAGGTCGGTTCAATTGCCGTTGATATTCGAAACAAATTTGGAATACGCTCCCTTCTCTCGATAGAGTAGGCAGGTGAGGCTGTTTAACTTTTTCCAAGAAATATCGCGACAGTTGACTCAGCTACCAGTCATAGCGCATTGGCTTTCGTCGGTGAATCCGAGTCTTGTGCCTTAATCACAATGTCGGTTCGATTGTCGTTAAAATTGTAAAGAAATTTGAAACGCGCTCGCTTTTCTCGATCGAATAGGAAGACTTGAAGCAGTCAGTTTTTGTTTGTGAAAAAAGTTGCGACAATCAACCCGGCTTCCGGTCATGGCGCATAGGCTTTCGTCGGTGAACCCGAGTATTTTGCTTAATCGCAAGGTCGGTTCAATTGTCGTTAAAATTGTAAACAAATTTGAAACGCGCTCGCTTTTCTCGATCGAATAGGAAGACTTAAAGCAGTCAGTTTTTGTTTGTGAAAAAAGTTGCGACAATCAACTCGGCTTCCGGTCATGACGCATTGGCTTTCGTCGGTGAACCCGAGTCTTGTGCCTTAATCACAATGTCGGTTCGATTGTCGTTAAAATTGTAAACAAATTTGAAACGCGCTCGCTTTTCTCGATCAAGTAGGAAGACTTAAAGCAGTCAGTTTTTTTGTGCAAAAAGTTGCGACCATCAACCCGGCTTCCGGTCATGGCGCATAGGCTTTCGTCGGTGAACCCGAGTATTTTGCCTTAATCGCAAGGTCGGTTCAATTGTCGTTAAAATTGTAAACAAATTTGAAACGCGCTCGCTTTTCTCGATCGAATAGGAAGACTTAAAGCAGTCAGTTTTTGTTTGTGAAAAAAGTTGCGACAATCAACTCGGCTTCCGGTCATGACGCATTGGCTTTCGTCGGTGAACCCGAGTCTTTTGCTTTAATCGCAAGGTCGGTTCAATTGCCGTTGATATTCGAAACAAATTTGGAATACGCTCCCTTCTCTCGATAGAGTAGGAAGGTGAGGCTGTTTAACTTTTTCCAAGAAATATCGCGACAGTTGACTCAGCTACCAGTCATAGCGCATTGGCTTTCGTCGGTGAACCCGAGTCTTGTGCCTTAATCACAATGTCGGCTCGATTGTCGTTAAAATTGTAAAGAAATTTGAAACGCGCTCGCTTTTCTCGATCGAATAGGAAGACTTGAAGCAGTCAGTTTTTGTTTGTGAAAAAAGTTGCGACAATCAACTCGGCTTCCGGTCATGACGCATTGGCTTTCATCGGTGAACCCGAGTATTTTGCCTTAATCGCAATGTCGGTTCGATTGTCGTTAAAATTGTAAACAAATTTGAAACGCGCTCGCTTTTCTCGATCGAGTAGGAAGACTTAAAGCAGTCAGTTTTTTTGTGCAAAAAGTTGCGATCATCAACCCAGCTTCCGGTCATGGCGCATAGGCTTTCGTCGGTGAACCCGAGTATTTTGCCTTAATCGCAAGGTCGGTTCGATTGTCGTTAAAATTGTAGACAAATTTGAAACGCGCTCGCTTTTCTCGATCGAATAGGAAGACTTAAAGCAGTCAGTTTTTGTTTGTGAAAAAAGTTGCGACAATCAACTCGGCTTCCGGTCATGACGCATTGGCTTTCGTCGGTGAACCCGAGTATTTTGCCTTAATCGCAATGTCGGTTCGATTGTCGTTAAAATTGTAAACAAATTTGAAACGCGCTCGCTTTTCTCGATCGAATAGGAAGACTTAAAGCAGTCAGTTTTTTTGTGCAAAAAGTTGCGACCATCAACCCGGCTTCCGGTCATGGCGCATAGGCTTTCGTCTGTGAACCCGAGTATTTTGCCTTAATCGCAATTTCGGTTCGATTGTCGTTAAAATTGTAAACAAATTTGAAACGCGCTCGCTTTTCGCGATCGAATAGGAAGACTTAAAGCAGTCAGTTTTTTTGTGCAAAAAGTTGCGACCATCAACCCGGCTTCCGGTCATGGCGCATAGGCTTTCGTCGGTGAACCCGAGTATTTTGCCTTAATCGCAAGGTCGGTTCGATTGTCGTTAAAATTGTAAACAAATTTGAAACGCGCTCGCTTTTCTCGATCGAATAGGAAGACTTAAAGCAGTCAGTTTTTGTTTGTGAATAAAGTTGCGACAATCAACTCGGCTTCCGGTCATGACGCATTGGCTTTCGTCGGTGAACCCGAGTCTTTTGCCTTAATCGCAAGGTCGGTTCAATTGCCGTTGATATTCGAAACAAATTTGGAATACGCTCCCTTCTCTCGATAGAGTAGGAAGGTGAGGCTGTTTAACTTTTTCCAAGAAATATCGCGACAGTTGACTCAGCTACCAGTCATAGCGCATTGGCTTCCGTCGGTGAACCCGAGTCTTGTGCCTTAATCACAATGTCGGCTCGATTGTCGTTAAAATTGTAAAGAAATTTGAAACGCGCTCGCTTTTCTCGATCGAATAGGAAGACTTGAAGCAGTCAGTTTTTGTTTGTGAAAAAAGTTGCGACAATCAACTCGGCTTCCGGTCATAACGCATTGGCTTTCGTCGGTGAACCCGAGTATTTTGCCTTAATCGCAATG
This sequence comes from Cryptus armator, assembly GCA_963971235.1. Taxonomy (NCBI): domain Eukaryota; kingdom Metazoa; phylum Arthropoda; class Insecta; order Hymenoptera; family Ichneumonidae; genus Cryptus; species Cryptus armator. Next base: position 1,277,232 of record CAXARG010000111.1, on the reverse strand, counting down.
TCGGTTCGATTGTCGTTAAAATTGTAAACAAATTTGAAACGCGCTTTTCTCGATCGAATAGGAAGACTTGAAGCAGTCAGTTTTTGTTTGTGAAAAAAGTTGCGACAATCAACCCGGCTTCCTGTCATGGCGCATTGGCTTTCGTCGGTGAACCCGAGTATTTTGCCTTAATCGCAATGTCGATTCGATTGTCGTTAAAATTGTAAACAAATTTGAAACGCACTCGCTTTTCTCGATCGAATAGGAAGACTTGAAGCAGTCAGTTTTTGTTTGTGAAAAAGTTGCGACAATCAACCCGGCTTCCGGTCATGACGCATAGGCTTTCGTCGGTGAACCCGAGTATTTTGCCTTAATCGCAAGGTCGGTTCGATTGTCGTTAAAATTGTAAACAAATTTGAAACGCGCTCGCTTTTCTCGATCGAATAGGAAGACTTAAAGCAGTCAGTTTTTTTGTGCAAAAAGTTGCGTTCATCAACCCAGCTTCCGGTCATGACGCATAGGCTTTCGTCGGTGAACCCGAGTATTTTGTCTTAATCGCAAGGTCGGTTCGATTGTCGTTAAAATTGTAAACAAATTTGAAACGCGCTCGCTTTTCTCGATCGAATAGGAAGACTTAAAGCAGTCAGTTTTTTTGTGCAAAAAGTTGCGACCATCAACCCGGCTTCCGGTCATGGCGCATAGGCTTTCGTCGGTGAACCCGAGTATTTTGCCTTAATCGCAAGGTCGGTTCGATTGTCGTTAAAATTGTAAACAAATTTGAAACGCGCTCGCTTTTCTCGATCGAATAGGAAGACTTAAAGCAGTCAGTTTTTGTTTGTGAAAAAAGTTGCCACAATCAACTCGGCTTCCGGTCATGACGCATTGGCTTTCTTCGGTGAACCCGAGTCTTTTGCTTTAATCGCAAGGTCGGTTCAATTGCCGTTGATATTCGAAACAAATTTGGAATACGCTCCCTTCTCTCGATAGAGTAGGAAGGTGAGGCTGTTTAACTTTTTCCAAGAAATATCGCGATAGTTGACTCAGCTACCAGTCATAGCGCATTGGCTTTCGTCGGTGAACCCGAGTCTTGTGCCTTAATCACAATGTCGGTTCGATTGTCGTTAAAATTGTAAAGAAATTTGAAACGCGCTCGCTTTTCTCGATCGAATAGGAAGACTTGAAGCAGTCAGTTTTTGTTTGTGAAAAAAGTTGCGACAATCAACCCGGCTTCCGGTCATGACGCATAGGCTTTCGTCGGTGAACCCGAGTATTTTGCCTTAATCGCAAGGTCGGTTCGATTGTCGTTAAAATTGTAAACAAATTTGAAACGCGCTCGCTTTTCTCGATCGAATAGGAAGACTTAAAGCAGTCAGTTTTTTTGTGCAAAAAGTTGCGATCATCAACCCAGCTTCCGGTCATGGCGCATAGGCTTTCGTCGGTGAACCCGAGTATTTTGCCTTAATCGCAAGGTCGGTTCGATTGTCGTTAAAATTGTAAACAAATTTGAAACGCGCTCGCTTTTCTCGATCGAATAGGAAGACTTAAAGCAGTCAGTTTTTGTTTGTGAAAAAAGTTGCGACAATCAACTCGGCTTCCGGTCATGACGCATTGGCTTTCGTCGGTGAACCCGAGTATTTTGCCTTAATCGCAATGTCGGTTCGATTGTCGTTAAAATTGTAAACAAATTTGAAACGCGCTCGCTTTTCTCGATCGAGTAGGAAGACTTAAAGCAGTCAGTTTTTTTGTGCAAAAAGTTGCGACCATCAACCCGGCTTCCGGTCATGGCGCATAGGCTTTCGTCGGTGAACCCGAGTATTTTGCCTTAATCGCAAGGTCGGTTCAATTGTCGTTAAAATTGTAAACAAATTTGAAACGCGCTCGCTTTTCTCGATCGAATAGGAAGACTTAAAGCAGTCAGTTTTTGTTTGTGAAAAAAGTTGCGACAATCAACTCGGCTTCCGGTCATGACGCATTGGCTTTCGTCGGTGAACCCGAGTCTTTTGCCTTAATCGCAAGGTCGGTTCAATTGCCGTTGATATTCGAAACAAATTTGGAATACGCTCCCTTCTCTCGATAGAGTAGGCAGGTGAGGCTGTTTAACTTTTTCCAAGAAATATCGCGACAGTTGACTCAGCTACCAGTCATAGCGCATTGGCTTTCGTCGGTGAATCCGAGTCTTGTGCCTTAATCACAATGTCGGTTCGATTGTCGTTAAAATTGTAAAGAAATTTGAAACGCGCTCGCTTTTCTCGATCGAATAGGAAGACTTGAAGCAGTCAGTTTTTGTTTGTGAAAAAAGTTGCGACAATCAACCCGGCTTCCGGTCATGGCGCATAGGCTTTCGTCGGTGAACCCGAGTATTTTGCTTAATCGCAAGGTCGGTTCAATTGTCGTTAAAATTGTAAACAAATTTGAAACGCGCTCGCTTTTCTCGATCGAATAGGAAGACTTAAAGCAGTCAGTTTTTGTTTGTGAAAAAAGTTGCGACAATCAACTCGGCTTCCGGTCATGACGCATTGGCTTTCGTCGGTGAACCCGAGTCTTGTGCCTTAATCACAATGTCGGTTCGATTGTCGTTAAAATTGTAAACAAATTTGAAACGCGCTCGCTTTTCTCGATCAAGTAGGAAGACTTAAAGCAGTCAGTTTTTTTGTGCAAAAAGTTGCGACCATCAACCCGGCTTCCGGTCATGGCGCATAGGCTTTCGTCGGTGAACCCGAGTATTTTGCCTTAATCGCAAGGTCGGTTCAATTGTCGTTAAAATTGTAAACAAATTTGAAACGCGCTCGCTTTTCTCGATCGAATAGGAAGACTTAAAGCAGTCAGTTTTTGTTTGTGAAAAAAGTTGCGATCATCAACCCAGCTTCCGGTCATGGCGCATAGGCTTTCGTCGGTGAACCCGAGTATTTTGCCTTAATCGCAAGGTCGGTTCGATTGTCGTTAAAATTGTAAACAAATTTGAAACGCGCTCGCTTTTCTCGATCGAATAGGAAGACTTAAAGCAGTCAGTTTTTGTTTGTGAAAAAAGTTGCGACAATCAACTCGGCTTCCGGTCATGACGCATTGGCTTTCGTCGGTGAACCCGAGTCTTGTGCCTTAATCACAATGTCGGTTCGATTGTCGTTAAAATTGTAAACAAATTTGAAACGCGCTCGCTTTTCTCGATCAAGTAGGAAGACTTAAAGCAGTCAGTTTTTTTGTGCAAAAAGTTGCGACCATCAACCCGGCTTCCGGTCATGGCGCATAGGCTTTCGTCGGTGAACCCGAGTATTTTGCCTTAATCGCAAGGTCGGTTCAATTGTCGTTAAAATTGTAAACAAATTTGAAACGCGCTCGCTTTTCTCGATCGAATAGGAAGACTTAAAGCAGTCAGTTTTTGTTTGTGAAAAAAGTTGCGACAATCAACTCGGCTTCCGGTCATGACGCATTGGCTTTCGTCGGTGAACCCGAGTCTTTTGCTTTAATCGCAAGGTCGGTTCAATTGCCGTTGATATTCGAAACAAATTTGGAATACGCTCCCTTCTCTCGATAGAGTAGGAAGGTGAGGCTGTTTAACTTTTTCCAAGAAATATCGCGACAGTTGACTCAGCTACCAGTCATAGCGCATTGGCTTTCGTCGGTGAACCCGAGTCTTGTGCCTTAATCACAATGTCGGCTCGATTGTCGTTAAAATTGTAAAGAAATTTGAAACGCGCTCGCTTTTCTCGATCGAATAGGAAGACTTGAAGCAGTCAGTTTTTGTTTGTGAAAAAAGTTGCGACAATCAACTCGGCTTCCGGTCATAACGCATTGGCTTTCGTCGGTGAACCCGAGTATTTTGCCTTAATCGCAATGTCGGTTCGATTGTCGTTAAAATTGTAAACAAATTTGAAACGCGCTTTTCTCGATCGAATAGGAAGACTTGAAGCAGTCAGTTTTTGTTTGTGAAAAAAGTTGCGACAATCAACCCGGCTTCCTGTCATGGCGCATTGGCTTTCGTCGGTGAACCCGAGTATTTTGCCTTAATCGCAAGGTCGGTTCGATTGTCGTTAAAATTGTAAACAAATTTGAAACGCGCTCGCTTTTCTCGATCGAATAGGAAGACTTAAAGCAGTCAGTTTTTTTGTGCAAAAAGTTGCGACCATCAACCCGGCTTCCGGTCATGGCGCATAGGCTTTCGTCGGTGAACCCGAGTATTTTGCCTTAATCGCAAGGTCGGTTCGATTGTCGTTAAAATTGTAAACAAATTTGAAACGCGCTCGCTTTTCTCGATCGAATAGGAAGACTTAAAGCAGTCAGTTTTTGTTTGTGAAAAAAGTTGCGACAATCAACTCGGCTTCCGGTCATGACGCATTGGCTTTCGTCGGTGAACCCGAGTCTTTTGCCTTAATCGCAAGGTCGGTTCAATTGCCGTTGATATTCGAAACAAATTTGGAATACGCTCCCTTCTCTCGATAGAGTAGGAAGGTGAGGCTGTTTAACTTTTTCCAAGAAATATCGCGACAGTTGACTCAGCTACCAGTCATAGCGCATTGGCTTCCGTCGGTGAACCCGAGTCTTGTGCCTTAATCACAATGTCGGCTCGATTGTCGTTAAAATTGTAAAGAAATTTGAAACGCGCTCGCTTTTCTCGATCGAATAGGAAGACTTGAAGCAGTCAGTTTTTGTTTGTGAAAAAAGTTGCGACAATCAACTCGGCTTCCGGTCATAACGCATTGGCTTTCGTCGGTGAACCCGAGTATTTTGCCTTAATCGCAATGTCGGTTCGATTGTCGTTAAAATTGTAAACAAATTTGAAACGCGCTTTTCTCGATCGAATAGGAAGACTTGAAGCAGTCAGTTTTTGTTTGTGAAAAAAGTTGCGACAATCAACCCGGCTTCCTGTCATGGCGCATTGGCTTTCGTCGGTGAACCCGAGTATTTTGCCTTAATCGCAATGTCGATTCGATTGTCGTTAAAATTGTAAACAAATTTGAAACGCACTCGCTTTTCTCGATCGAATAGGAAGACTTGAAGCAGTCAGTTTTTGTTTGTGAAAAAGTTGCGACAATCAACCCGGCTTCCGGTCATGACGCATAGGCTTTCGTCGGTGAACCCGAGTATTTTGCCTTAATCGCAAGGTCGGTTCGATTGTCGTTAAAATTGTAAACAAATTTGAAACGCGCTCGCTTTTCTCGATCGAATAGGAAGACTTAAAGCAGTCAGTTTTTTTGTGCAAAAAGTTGCGTTCATCAACCCAGCTTCCGGTCATGACGCATAGGCTTTCGTCGGTGAACCCGAGTATTTTGTCTTAATCGCAAGGTCGGTTCGATTGTCGTTAAAATTGTAAACAAATTTGAAACGCGCTCGCTTTTCTCGATCGAATAGGAAGACTTAAAGCAGTCAGTTTTTTTGTGCAAAAAGTTGCGACCATCAACCCGGCTTCCGGTCATGGCGCATAGGCTTTCGTCGGTGAACCCGAGTATTTTGCCTTAATCGCAAGGTCGGTTCGATTGTCGGTAAAATTGTAAACAAATTTGAAACGCGCTCGCTTTTCTCGATCGAATAGGAAGACTTAAAGCAGTCAGTTTTTGTTTGTGAAAAAAGTTGCCACAATCAACTCGGCTTCCGGTCATGACGCATTGGCTTTCTTCGGTGAACCCGAGTCTTTTGCTTTAATCGCAAGGTCGGTTCAATTGCCGTTGATATTCGAAACAAATTTGGAATACGCTCCCTTCTCTCGATAGAGTAGGAAGGTGAGGCTGTTTAACTTTTTCCAAGAAATATCGCGATAGTTGACTCAGCTACCAGTCATAGCGCATTGGCTTTCGTCGGTGAACCCGAGTCTTGTGCCTTAATCACAATGTCGGTTCGATTGTCGTTAAAATTGTAAAGAAATTTGAAACGCGCTCGCTTTTCTCGATCGAATAGGAAGACTTGAAGCAGTCAGTTTTTGTTTGTGAAAAAAGTTGCGACAATCAACCCGGCTTCCGGTCATGACGCATAGGCTTTCGTCGGTGAACCCGAGTATTTTGCCTTAATCGCAAGGTCGGTTCGATTGTCGTTAAAATTGTAAACAAATTTGAAACGCGCTCGCTTTTCTCGATCGAATAGGAAGACTTAAAGCAGTCAGTTTTTTTGTGCAAAAAGTTGCGATCATCAACCCAGCTTCCGGTCATGGCGCATAGGCTTTCGTCGGTGAACCCGAGTATTTTGCCTTAATCGCAAGGTCGGTTCGATTGTCGTTAAAATTGTAAACAAATTTGAAACGCGCTCGCTTTTCTCGATCGAATAGGAAGACTTAAAGCAGTCAGTTTTTGTTTGTGAAAAAAGTTGCGACAATCAACTCGGCTTCCGGTCATGACGCATTGGCTTTCATCGGTGAACCCGAGTATTTTGCCTTAATCGCAATGTCGGTTCGATTGTCGTTAAAATTGTAAACAAATTTGAAACGCGCTCGCTTTTCTCGATCGAGTAGGAAGACTTAAAGCAGTCAGTTTTTTTGTGCAAAAAGTTGCGACCATCAACCCGGCTTCCGGTCATGGCGCATAGGCTTTCGTCGGTGAACCCGAGTATTTTGCCTTAATCGCAATGTCGATTCGATTGTCGTTAAAATTGTAAACAAATTTGAAACGCACTCGCTTTTCTCGATCGAATAGGAAGACTTGAAGCAGTCAGTTTTTGTTTGTGAAAAAAGTTGCGACAATCAACTCGGCTTCCGGTCATGACGCATTGGCTTTCGTCGGTGAACCCGAGTATTTTGCCTTAATCGCAATGTCGGTTCGATTGTCGTAAAAATTGTAAACAAATTTGAAACGCACTCGCTTTTCTCGATCGAATAGGAAGACTTGAAGCAGTCAGTTTTTGTTTGTGAAAAAAGTTGCGACAATCAACTCGGCTTCCGGTCATAACGCATTGGCTTTCGTCGGTGAACCCGAGTCTTGTGCCTTAATCACAATGTCGGTTCGATTGTCGTTAAAATTGTAAACAAATTTGAAACGCGCTCGCTTTTCTCGATCGAGTAGGAAGACTTAAAGCAGTCAGTTTTTTTGTGCAAAAAGTTGCGACCATCAACCCGGCTTCCGGTCATGGCGCATAGGCTTTCGTCGGTGAACCCGAGTATTTTGCCTTAATCGCAAGGTCGGTTCGATTGTCGTTAAAATTGTAAACAAATTTGAAACGCGCTCGCTTTTCTCGATCGAATAGGAAGACTTAAAGCAGTCAGTTTTTGTTTGTGAAAAAAGTTGCGACAATCAACTCGGCTTCCGGTCATGACGCATTGGCTTTCGTCGGTGAACCCGAGTCTTTTGCCTTAATCGCAAGGTCGGTTCAATTGCCGTTGATATTCGAAACAAATTTGGAATACGCTCCCTTCTCTCGATAGAGTAGGAAGGTGAGGCTGTTTAACTTTTTCCAAGAAATATCGCGACAGTTGACTCAGCTACCAGTCATAACGCATTGGCTTTCGTCGGTGAACCCGAGTATTTTGCCTTAATCGCAATGTCGGTTCGATTGTCGTTAAAATTGTAAACAAATTTGAAACGCGCTTTTCTCGATCGAATAGGAAGACTTGAAGCAGTCAGTTTTTGTTTGTGAAAAAAGTTGCGACAATCAACCCAGCTTCCGGTCATGGCGCATAGGCTTTCGTCGGTGAACCCGAGTATTTTGCCTTAATCGCAAGGTCGGTTCGATTGTCGTTAAAATTGTAAACAAATTTGAAACGCGCTCGCTTTTCTCGATCGAATAGGAAGACTTAAAGCAGTCAGTTTTTGTTTGTGAAAAAAGTTGCGACAATCAACCCGGCTTCCGGTCATGACGCATAGGCTTTCGTCGGTGAACCCGAGTATTTTGCCTTAATCGCAAGGTCGGTTCGATTGTCGTTAAAATTGTAAACAAATTTGAAACGCGCTCGCTTTTCTCGATCGAATAGGAAGACTTAAAGCAGTCAGTTTTTGTTTGTGAAAAAAGTTGCGACAATCAACTCGGCTTCCGGTCATGACGCATTGGCTTTCGTCGGTGAACCCGAGTCTTTTGCCTTAATCGCAAGGTCGGTTCAATTGCCGTTGATATTCGAAACAAATTTGGAATACGCTCCCTTCTCTCGATAGAGTAGGCAGGTGAGGCTGTTTAACTTTTTCCAAGAAATATCGCGACAGTTGACTCAGCTACCAGTCATAGCGCATTGGCTTTCGTCGGTGAATCCGAGTCTTGTGCCTTAATCACAATGTCGGTTCGATTGTCGTTAAAATTGTAAAGAAATTTGAAACGCGCTCGCTTTTCTCGATCGAATAGGAAGACTTGAAGCAGTCAGTTTTTGTTTGTGAAAAAAGTTGCGACAATCAACCCGGCTTCCGGTCATGGCGCATAGGCTTTCGTCGGTGAACCCGAGTATTTTGCTTAATCGCAAGGTCGGTTCAATTGTCGTTAAAATTGTAAACAAATTTGAAACGCGCTCGCTTTTCTCGATCGAATAGGAAGACTTAAAGCAGTCAGTTTTTGTTTGTGAAAAAAGTTGCGACAATCAACTCGGCTTCCGGTCATGACGCATTGGCTTTCGTCGATGAACCCGAGTCTTTTGCTTTAATCGCAAGGTCGGTTCAATTGCCGTTGATATTCGAAACAAATTTGGAATACGCTCCCTTCTCTCGATAGAGTAGGAAGGTGAGGCTGTTTAAGTTTTTCCAAGAAATATCGCGACAGTTGACTCAGCTACCATTCATAGCGCATTGGCTTTCGTCGGTGAACCCGAGTCTTGTGCCTTAATCACAATGTCGGTTCGATTGTCGTTAAAATTGTAAAGAAATTTGAAACGCGCTCGCTTTTCTCGATCGAATAGGAAGACTTGAAGCAGTCAGTTTTTGTTTGTGAAAAAAGTTGCGACAATCAACCCGGCTTCCGGTCATGACGCATAGGCTTTCGTCGGTGAACCCGAGTATTTTGCCTTAATCGCAAGGTCGGTTCGATTGTCGTTAAAATTGTAAACAAATTTGAAACGCGCTCGCTTTTCTCGATCGAATAGGAAGACTTAAAGCAGTCAGTTTTTTTGTGCAAAAAGTTGCGATCATCAACCCAGCTTCCGGTCATGGCGCATAGGCTTTCGTCGGTGAACCCGAGTATTTTGCCTTAATCGCAAGGTCGGTTCGATTGTCGTTAAAATTGTAAACAAATTTGAAACGCGCTCGCTTTTCTCGATCGAATAGGAAGACTTAAAGCAGTCAGTTTTTGTTTGTGAAAAAAGTTGCGACAATCAACTCGGCTTCCGGTCATGACGCATTGGCTTTCGTCGGTGAACCCGAGTATTTTGCCTTAATCGCAATGTCGGTTCGATTGTCGTTAAAATTGTAAACAAATTTGAAACGCGCTCGCTTTTCTCGATCGAGTAGGAAGACTTAAAGCAGTCAGTTTTTTTGTGCAAAAAGTTGCGACCATCAACCCGGCTTCCGGTCATGGCGCATAGGCTTTCGTCGGTGAACCCGAGTATTTTGCCTTAATCGCAAGGTCGGTTCAATTGTCGTTAAAATTGTAAACAAATTTGAAACGCGCTCGCTTTTCTCGATCGAATAGGAAGACTTAAAGCAGTCAGTTTTTGTTTGTGAAAAAAGTTGCGACAATCAACTCGGCTTCCGGTCATGACGCATTGGCTTTCGTCGGTGAACCCGAGTCTTTTGCCTTAATCGCAAGGTCGGTTCAATTGCCGTTGATATTCGAAACAAATTTGGAATACGCTCCCTTCTCTCGATAGAGTAGGCAGGTGAGGCTGTTTAACTTTTTCCAAGAAATATCGCGACAGTTGACTCAGCTACCAGTCATAGCGCATTGGCTTTCGTCGGTGAATCCGAGTCTTGTGCCTTAATCACAATGTCGGTTCGATTGTCGTTAAAATTGTAAAGAAATTTGAAACGCGCTCGCTTTTCTCGATCGAATAGGAAGACTTGAAGCAGTCAGTTTTTGTTTGTGAAAAAAGTTGCGACAATCAACCCGGCTTCCGGTCATGACGCATAGGCTTTCGTCGGTGAACCCGAGTATTTTGCCTTAATCGCAAGGTCGGTTCGATTGTCGTTAAAATTGTAAACAAATTTGAAACGCGCTCGCTTTTCTCGATCGAATAGGAAGACTTAAAGCAGTCAGTTTTTTTGTGCAAAAAGTTGCGATCATCAACCCAGCTTCCGGTCATGGCGCATAGGCTTTCGTCGGTGAACCCGAGTATTTTGCCTTAATCGCAAGGTCGGTTCGATTGTCGTTAAAATTGTAAACAAATTTGAAACGCGCTCGCTTTTCTCGATCGAATAGGAAGACTTAAAGCAGTCAGTTTTTGTTTGTGAAAAAAGTTGCGACAATCAACTCGGCTTCCGGTCATGACGCATTGGCTTTCGTCGGTGAACCCGAGTCTTGTGCCTTAATCACAATGTCGGTTCGATTGTCGTTAAAATTGTAAACAAATTTGAAACGCGCTCGCTTTTCTCGATCAAGTAGGAAGACTTAAAGCAGTCAGTTTTTTTGTGCAAAAAGTTGCGACCATCAACCCGGCTTCCGGTCATGGCGCATAGGCTTTCGTCGGTGAACCCGAGTATTTTGCCTTAATCGCAAGGTCGGTTCAATTGTCGTTAAAATTGTAAACAAATTTGAAACGCGCTCGCTTTTCTCGATCGAATAGGAAGACTTAAAGCAGTCAGTTTTTGTTTGTGAAAAAAGTTGCGACAATCAACTCGGCTTCCGGTCATGACGCATTGGCTTTCGTCGGTGAACCCGAGTCTTTTGCTTTAATCGCAAGGTCGGTTCAATTGCCGTTGATATTCGAAACAAATTTGGAATACGCTCCCTTCTCTCGATAGAGTAGGAAGGTGAGGCTGTTTAACTTTTTCCAAGAAATATCGCGACAGTTGACTCAGCTACCAGTCATAGCGCATTGGCTTTCGTCGGTGAACCCGAGTCTTGTGCCTTAATCACAATGTCGGCTCGATTGTCGTTAAAATTGTAAAGAAATTTGAAACGCGCTCGCTTTTCTCGATCGAATAGGAAGACTTGAAGCAGTCAGTTTTTGTTTGTGAAAAAAGTTGCGACAATCAACTCGGCTTCCGGTCATAACGCATTGGCTTTCGTCGGTGAACCCGAGTATTTTGCCTTAATCGCAATGTCGGTTCGATTGTCGTTAAAATTGTAAACAAATTTGAAACGCGCTTTTCTCGATCGAATAGGAAGACTTGAAGCAGTCAGTTTTTGTTTGTGAAAAAAGTTGCGACAATCAACCCGGCTTCCTGTCATGGCGCATTGGCTTTCGTCGGTGAACCCGAGTATTTTGCCTTAATCGCAAGGTCGGTTCGATTGTCGTTAAAATTGTAAACAAATTTGAAACGCGCTCGCTTTTCTCGATCGAATAGGAAGACTTAAAGCAGTCAGTTTTTTTGTGCAAAAAGTTGCGACCATCAACCCGGCTTCCGGTCATGGCGCATAGGCTTTCGTCGGTGAACCCGAGTATTTTGCCTTAATCGCAAGGTCGGTTCGATTGTCGTTAAAATTGTAAACAAATTTGAAACGCGCTCGCTTTTCTCGATCGAATAGGAAGACTTAAAGCAGTCAGTTTTTGTTTGTGAAAAAAGTTGCGACAATCAACTCGGCTTCCGGTCATGACGCATTGGCTTTCGTCGGTGAACCCGAGTCTTTTGCCTTAATCGCAAGGTCGGTTCAATTGCCGTTGATATTCGAAACAAATTTGGAATACGCTCCCTTCTCTCGATAGAGTAGGAAGGTGAGGCTGTTTAACTTTTTCCAAGAAATATCGCGACAGTTGACTCAGCTACCAGTCATAGCGCATTGGCTTCCGTCGGTGAACCCGAGTCTTGTGCCTTAATCACAATGTCGGCTCGATTGTCGTTAAAATTGTAAAGAAATTTGAAACGCGCTCGCTTTTCTCGATCGAATAGGAAGACTTGAAGCAGTCAGTTTTTGTTTGTGAAAAAAGTTGCGACAATCAACTCGGCTTCCGGTCATAACGCATTGGCTTTCGTCGGTGAACCCGAGTATTTTGCCTTAATCGCAATGTCGGTTCGATTGTCGTTAAAATTGTAAACAAATTTGAAACGCGCTTTTCTCGATCGAATAGGAAGACTTGAAGCAGTCAGTTTTTGTTTGTGAAAAAAGTTGCGACAATCAACCCGGCTTCCTGTCATGGCGCATTGGCTTTCGTCGGTGAACCCGAGTATTTTGCCTTAATCGCAATGTCGATTCGATTGTCGTTAAAATTGTAAACAAATTTGAAACGCACTCGCTTTTCTCGATCGAATAGGAAGACTTGAAG